>JAXLNS010000073.1:0-365881 GCA_037215915.1 Pantherophis vulpinus
ACCAAAGTGTCTCTCAGAATGGGCAGTAGGACTGCATTCAACCAGGAAACATAACTTTTGACAAAGAGCTTAGATATGCAAAACAAACACATATTCATGTACCCCACAGTTTGAAAAGCCCCCAAAACAGTCAGTTTTTTCAAATCTGAGCTATCCCTGAGGAGATAGACCAAAGTGCCTCTCAGAATTGGCAGTAGGGCTCAATTAAACCAGAAAACATAACTTTTGACACAGAGCTTAGATATGCAAAACAAACAGAAATTCATTTTCCCAGAGTCTGAAAAATGGCAAAAATATAATCAATTTTCAAGTACGAGGTTTCCTTGAGGAGTTAGACCAAAGCTGTTTCTCAGAATGGGCAGTAGGACTGCATTCAACCAGAAAACATAACTTTTGACACAGAGCTTAGATATGCAAAGCAAACACATATTCATGTTCCCCACAGTCTGAAAAGCCCAAAAAACATACAATTTTTTCAAATCTGAGCTTTCCCTGAGGAGATAGACCAAAGTGTCTCTCAGAATTGGCAGTGGGTCTCAATTCAGCCAGAAAACTTAATTTTGGACACAAGCTCAGAATTTCAAAAGAAACATATTCATGTTATGCAAGGTATGAAAACACCAAAAACACACAATTTTTAAATCTGAGCTTTCCCTGAGGAGTTAGCCCAAAGCTGTCTCTCAGAATTGGAAGTGGGGCTCAATTAAACCAGGAAAAGATAACATTGCACACAGAGCTCAGATTTGCAGAAGAAACACATAATTATGTTCCCCACGGTCTGAAATAGGGCAAAAACACATTCAATTTTCAAGTACGAGGTTTCCTTGAGGAGTTAGACCAATGTGTCTCTCAGAATTGGCAGTGCCCAATTCAGCCAGAAAATAGAACTTTTGACACAGAGCTTGGATATGCAAAACAAACACATATTCATTTTCCCAGAGTCTGAAAAATGGCAAAAATATACTCAATTTTCAAGTATGAGGTTTCCTTGAGGTGTTAGACCAAAGCTGTTTCTCAGAATGGGCAGTAGGACTGCATTCAACCAGAAAACATAACTTTTGACACAGAGCTTAGATATGCAAAACAAACAGATATTCATGTATCCCACAGTTTGAAAAGCCCAAAAAACAATCAATGTTTTCAAACTGAGCTATCCTTGAGGAGTTAGACCAAAGTTTATCTCAGAATTGGCAGTGGGGCTCAATTAAACCAGAAAAGATAACATTGCACACAGAGCTCAGATTTGCAGAAGAAACACATATTCATGTTCCCCACGGTCTGAAATAGGGCAAAAACACATTCAATTTTCAAGTACGAGGTTTTCCTCGAGGAGTTAGACCAATGTGTCTCTCAGAATTGGCGGTGCCCAATTCAGCCAGAAAATAAAACTTTTGACACAGAGCTTAGATATGCAAAACCAACGCATATTCATTTTCCCAGAGTCTGAAAAGCCCAAAAAACAGACAATTTTTTCAAATCTGAGCTTTAACTGAGGTGATAGACCAAAGTGTCTCTCAGAATGGGCAGTAGGACTGCATTCAACCAGGAAACATAACTTTTGACAAAGAGCTTAGATATGCAAAACAAACACATATTCATGTACCCCACAGTCTGAATAGCCCAAAAAACATACAATTTTTTCAAATCTGAGCTTTCCCTGAGGAGATAGACCAAAGTGTCTCTCAGAATTGGCAGTAGGGCTCAATTAAACCAGAAAACATAACTTTTGACACAGTGCTTAGATATGCAAAACAAACACAAATTCATTTCCCAGAGTCTGAAAAATGTCAAAAATATAATCAATTTTCAAGTACGAGGTTTCCTTGAGGAGTTAGACCAAAGCTGTTTCTCAGAATGGGCAGTAGGACTGCATTCGACCACAAAACATAACTTTTGACACAGAGCTTAGATATGCAAAACAAACACATATTCATGTATCCCACAGTTTGAAAAGCCCAAAAAACAATCAATGTTTTCTAACTGAGCTATCCTTGAGGAGTTAGACCAAAGTTTATCTCAGAATTGGCAGTGGGGCTCAATTAAACCAGAAAAGATAACATTGCACACAGAGCTCAGATTTGAAGAAGAAACACATATTCATGTATCCCACAGTTTGAAAAGCCCAAAAAACAATCAATTTTTTCAAACTGAGCTATCCTTGAGGAGTTTAGACCAAAGTATCTCAGAATTGGCAGTGGGGCTCAATTAAACCAGAAAAGATAACATTGCACACAGAGCTCAGATTTCCAGAAGAAACACATATTCATGTTCCCCACGGTCTGAAATAGGGCAAAAAACACATTCAATTTTCAAGTACGAGGTGTCCTCGAGGAGTTAGACCAATGTGTCTCTCAGAATTGGTGGTGCCCAATTCAGCCAGAAAATAAAACTTTTGACACAGAGCTAAGATATGCAAAACCAACGCATATTCATTTCCCCAGAGTCTGAAAAGCCCAAAAACAGACAATTTTTTCAAATCTGAGCTTTAACTGAGGTGATAGACCAAAGTGTCTCTCAGAATGGGCAGTAGGACTGCATTCAACCAGGAAACATAACTTTTGACAAAGAGCTTAGATATGCAAAACAAACACATATTCATGTACCCCACAGTTTGAAAAGCCCCCAAAACAGTCAGTTTTTTCAAATCTGAGCTATCCCTGAGGAGATAGACCAAAGTGTCTCTCAGAATTGGCAGTAGGGCTCAATTAAACCAGAAAACATAACTTTTGACACAGAGCTTAGATATGCAAAACAAACACAAATTCATTTTCCCAGAGTCTGAAAAATGTCAAAAATATAATCAATTTTCAAGTACGAGGTTTCCTTGAGGAGTTAGACCAAAGCTGTTTCTCAGAATGGGCAGTAGGACTGCATTCGACCACAAAACATAACTTTTGACACGGAGCTTAGATATGCAAAACAAACACATATTCATGTTCCCCACAGTCTGAAAAGCCCAAAAAACATACAATTTTTTCAAATCTGAGCTTTCCCTGAGGAGATAGACCAAAGTGTCTCTCAGAATTGGCAGTGGGTCTCAATTCAGCCAGAAAACTTAACTTTGGAAACAAGCTCAGAATTTCAAAAGAAACATATTCATGTTATGCAAGGTATGAAAAAACCAAAAACACACAATTTTTAAATCTGAGCGTTCCCTGAGGAGTTAGCCCAAAGCTGTCTCTCAGAATTGGCAGTGGGGCTCAAATAAACCAGAAAAGATAACATTGCACACAGAGCTCAGATTTGCAGAAGAAACACATAATTATGTTCCCCACGGTCTGAAATAGGGCAAAAATACATTCAATTTTCAAGTACGAGGTTTCCTTGAGGAGTTAGACCAATGTGTCTCTCAGAATTGGCAGTGCCCAATTCAGCCAGAAAATAGAACTTTTGACACAGAGCTTAGATATGCAAAACAAACACATATTCATTTTCCCAGAGTCTGAAAAATGGCAAAAATATACTCAATTTTCAAGTATGAGGTTTCCTTGAGGAGTTAGACCAAAGCTGTTTCTCAGAATGGGCAGTAGGACTGCATTCAACCAGAAAACATAACTTTTGACACAGAGCTTAGATATGCAAAACAAACACATATTCATGTATCCCACAGTTTGAAAAGCCCAAAAAACAATCAATGTTTTCTAACTGAGCTATCCTTGAGGAGTTAGACCAAAGTTTATCTCAGAATTGGCAGTGGGGCTCAATTATACCAGAAAAGATAACATTGCACACAGAGCTCAGATTTGCAGAAGAAACACATATTCATGTATCCCACAGTTTGAAAAGCCCAAAAAACAATCAATTTTTTCAAACTGAGCTATCCTTGAGGAGTTAGACCAAAGTATCTCAGAATTGGCAGTGGGGCTCAATTAAACCAGAAAAGATAACATTGCACACAGAGCTCAGATTTCCAGAAGAAACACATATTCATGTTCCCCACGGTCTGAAATAGGGCAAAAACACATTCAATTTTCAAGTACGAGGTGTCCTCGAGGAGTTAGACCAATGTGTCTCTCAGAATTGGCGGTGCCCAATTCAGCCAGAAAATAGAACTTTTGACACAGAGCTTAGATATGCAAAACCAACGCATATTCATTTTCCCAGAGTCTGAAAAGCCCAAAAACAGACAATTTTTTCAAATCTGAGCTTTAACTGAGGAGATAGACCAAAGTGTCTCTCAGAATGGGCAGTAGGACTGCATTCAACCAGAAAACATAACTTTTGACAAAGAACTTAGATATGCAAAACAAACACATATTCATGTACCCCACAGTTTGAAAAGCCCCCAAAACAGTCAGTTTTTTCAAATCTGAGCTATCCCTGAGGAGATAGACCAAAGTGCCTCTCAGAATTGGCAGTAGGGCTCAATTAAACCAGAAAACATAACTTTTGACAGAGAGCTCAGATTTTCAGAAGAAACACATATTCACGTTCCCAGAGTCTGAAAAACGGCAAAAATATAATCAATTTTCAAGTACGAGGTTTCCTTGAGGAGTTAGACCAATGTGTCTCTCAGAATTGGCAGTGCCCAATTCAACCAGAAAATAGAACTTTTGACACAGAGCTTAGATATGCAAAAAAAACACATATTCATTTTCCCAGAGTTTGAAAAATGGAAAAAATATACTCAATTTTCAAGTACGAGGTTTCCTTGAGGAGTTAGACCAAAGCTGTTTCTCAGAATGGGCAGTAGGACTGCATTCAACCACAAAACATAACTTTGACACAGAGCTTAGATATGCAAAACAAACAGATATTCATGTATCCCACAGTTTGAAAAGCCCAAAAAACAATCAATGTTTTCAAACTGAGCTATCCTTGAGGAGTTAGACCAAAGTTTATCTCAGAATTGGCAGTGGGGCTCAATTAAACCAGAAAAGATAACATTGCACACAGAGCTCAGATTTGCAGAAGAAACACATATTCATGTTCCCCACGGTCTGAAATAGGGCAAAAACACATTCAATTTTCAAGTACGAGGTTTCCTCGAGGAGTTAGACCAATGTGTCTCTCAGAATTGGCGGTGCCCAATTCAGCCAGAAAATAAAACTTTTGACACAGAGCTTAGATATGCAAAACCAACGCATATTCATTTTCCCAGAGTCTGAAAAGCCCAAAAACAGACAATTTTTTCAAATCTGAGCTTTAACTGAGGTGATAGACCAAAGTGTCTCTCAGAATGGGCAGTAGGACTGCATTCAACCAGGAAACATAACTTTTGACAAAGAGCTTAGATATGCAAAACAAACACATATTCATGTACCCCACAGTTTGAAAAGCCCCCAAAACAGTCAGTTTTTTCAAATCTGAGCTATCCCTGAGGAGATAGACCAAAGTGTCTCTCAGAATTGGCAGTAGGGCTCAATTAAACCAGAAAACATAACTTTTGACACAGAGCTTAGATATGCAAAACAAACACAAATTCATTTTCCCAGAGTCTGAAAAATGTCAAAAATATAATCAATTTTCAAGTACGAGGTTTCCTTGAGGAGTTAGACCAAAGCTGTTTCTCAGAATGGGCAGTAGGACTGCATTCAACCACAAAACATAACTTTTGACACGGAGCTTAGATATGCAAAACAAACACATATTCATGTTCCCCACAGTCTGAAAAGCCCAAAAAACATACAATTTTTTCAAATCTGAGCTTTCCCTGAGGAGATAGACCAAAGTGTCTCTCAGAATTGGCAGTGGGTCTCAATTCAGCCAGAAAACTTAACTTTGGAAACAAGCTCAGAATTTCAAAAGAAACATATTCATGTTATGCAAGGTATGAAAAAACCAAAAACACACAATTTTTAAATCTGAGCTTTCCCTGAGGAGTTAGCCCAAAGCTGTCTCTCAGAATTGGCAGTGGGGCTCAAATAAACCAGAAAAGATAACATTGCACACAGAGCTCAGATTTGCAGAAGAAACACATAATTATGTTCCCCACGGTCTGAAATAGGGCAAAAATACATTCAATTTTCAAGTACGAGGTTTCCTTGAGGAGTTAGACCAATGTGTCTCTCAGAATTGGCAGTGCCCAATTCAGCCAGAAAATAGAACTTTTGACACAGAGCTTAGATATGCAAAACAAACACATATTCATTTTCCCAGAGTCTGAAAAATGGCAAAAATATACTCAATTTTCAAGTATGAGGTTTCCTTGAGGAGTTAGACCAAAGCTGTTTCTCAGAATGGGCAGTAGGACTGCATTCAACCAGAAAACATAACTTTTGACACAGAGCTTAGATATGCAAAACAAACACATATTCATGTATCCCACAGTTTGAAAAGCCCAAAAAACAATCAATGTTTTCTAACTGAGCTATCCTTGAGGAGTTAGACCAAAGTTTATCTCAGAATTGGCAGTGGGGCTCACTTAAACCAGAAAAGATAACATTGCACACAGAGCTCAGATTTGCAGAAGAAACACATATTCATGTATCCCACAGTTTGAAAAGCCCAAAAAACAATCAATGTTTTCTAACTGAGCTATCCTTGAGGAGTTAGACCAATGTATCTCAGAATTGGCAGTGGGGCTCAATTAAACCAGAAAAGATAACATTGCACACAGAGCTCAGATTTCCAGAAGAAACACATATTCATGTTCCCCACGGTCTGAAATAGGGCAAAAACACATTCAATTTTCAAGTACGAGGTGTCCTCGAGGAGTTAGACCAATGTGTCTCTCAGAATTGGCGGTGCCCAATTCAGCCAGAAAATAGAACTTTTGACACAGAGCTTAGATATGCAAAACCAACGCATATTCATTTTCCCAGAGTCTGAAAAGCCCAAAAACAGACATTTTTTTCAAATCTGAGCTTTAACTGAGGAGATAGACCAAAGTGTCTCTCAGAATGGGCAGTAGGACTGCATTCAACCAGAAAACATAACTTTTGACAAAGAACTTAGATATGCAAAACAAACACATATTCATGTACCCCACAGTTTGAAAAGCCCCCAAAACAGTCAGTTTTTTCAAATCTGAGCTATCCCTGAGGAGATAGACCAAAGTGTCTCTCAGAATTGGCAGTAGGGCTCAATTAAACCAGAAAACATAACTTTTGACACAGAGCTTAGATATGCAAAACAAACACAAATTCATTTTCCCAGAGTCTGAAAAATGTCAAAAATATAATCAATTTTCAAGTACGAGGTTTCCTTGAGGAGTTAGACCAAAGCTGTTTCTCAGAATGGGCAGTAGGACTGCATTCAACCACAAAACATAACTTTTGACACGGAGCTTAGATATGCAAAACAAACACATATTCATGTTCCCCACAGTCTGAAAAGCCCAAAAAACATACAATTTTTTCAAATCTGAGCTTTCCCTGAGGAGATAGACCAAAGTGTCTCTCAGAATTGGCAGTGGGTCTCAATTCAGCCAGAAAACTTAACTTTAGAAACAAGCTCAGAATTTCAAAAGAAACATATTCATGTTATGCAAGGTATGAAAAAACCAAAAACACACAATTTTTAAATCTGAGCTTTCCCTGAGGAGTTAGCCCAAAGCTGTCTCTCAGAATTGGCAGTGGGGCTCAAATAAACCAGAAAAGATAACATTGCACACAGAGCTCAGATTTCCAGAAGAAACACATATTCATGTTCCCCACGGTCTGAAATAGGGCAAAAACACATTCAATTTTCAAGTACGAGGTGTCCTCGAGGAGTTAGACCAATGTGTCTCTCAGAATTGGCGGTGCCCAATTCAGCCAGAAAATAGAACTTTTGACACAGAGCTTAGATATGCAAAACCAACGCATATTCATTTTCCCAGAGTCTGAAAAGCCCAAAAACAGACATTTTTTTCAAATCTGAGCTTTAACTGAGGAGATAGACCAAAGTGTCTCTCAGAATGGGCAGTAGGACTGCATTCAACCAGAAAACATAACTTTTGACAAAGAACTTAGATATGCAAAACAAACACATATTCATGTACCCCACAGTTTGAAAAGCCCCCAAAACAGTCAGTTTTTTCAAATCTGAGCTATCCCTGAGGAGATAGACCAAAGTGCCTCTCAGAATTGGCAGTAGGGCTCAATTAAACCAGAAAACATAACTTTTGACAGAGAGCTCAGATTTTCAGAAGAAACACATATTCACGTTCCCAGAGTCTGAAAAACGGCAAAAATATAATCAATTTTCAAGTACGAGGTTTCCTTGAGGAGTTAGACCAATGTGTCTCTCAGAATTGGCAGTGCCCAATTCAACCAGAAAATAGAACTTTTGACACAGAGCTTAGATATGCAAAACAAACACATATTCATTTTCCCAGAGTTTGAAAAATGGCAAAAATATACTCAATTTTCAAGTACGAGGTTTCCTTGAGGAGTTAGACCAAAGCTGTTTCTCAGAATGGGCAGTAGGACTGCATTCAACCACAAAACATAACTTTTGACACAGAGCTTAGATATGCAAAACAAACACATATTCATGTACCCCACAGTTTGAAAAGCCCCCAAAACAATCAATGTTTTCAAACTGAGCTATCCTTGAAGAGTTAGACCAAAGTTTATCTCAGAATTGGCAGTGGGGCTCAATTAAACCAGAAAAGATAACATTGCACACAGAGCTCAGATTTGCAGAAGAAACACATATTCATGTATCCCACAGTTTGAAAAGCCCAAAAAACAGTCAATTTTTTCAAACTGAGCTATCCTTGAGGAGTTAGACCAAAGTATCTCAGAATTGGCAGTGGGGCTCAATTAAACCAGAAAAGATAACATTGCACACAGAGCTCAGATTTGCAGAAGAAACACATATTCATGTTCCCCACGGTCTGAAATAGGGCAAAAACACATTCAATTTTCAAGTACGAGGTTTCCTCGAGGAGTTAGACCAATGTGTCTCTCAGAATTGGCAGTGCCCAATTCAGCCAGAAAATAAAACTTTTGACACAGAGCTTAGATATGCAAAACCAACGCATATTCATTTTCCCAGAGTCTGAAAAGCCCAAAAACAGACAATATTTTCAAATCTGAGCTTTAACTGAGGAGATAGACCAAAGTGTCTCTCAGAATGGGCAGTAGGACTGCATTCAACCAGGAAACATAACTTTTGACAAAGAGCTTAGATATGCAAAACAAACACATATTCATGTACCCCACAGTTTGAAAAGCTCCCAAAACAGTCAGTTTTTTCAAATCTGAGCTATCCCTGAGGAGATAGACCAAAGTGCCTCTCAGAATTGGCAGTAGGGCTCAATTAAACCAGAAAACATAACTTTTGACACAGAGCTTAGATATGCAAAACAAACAGAAATTCATTTTCCCAGAGTCTGAAAAATGGCAAAAATATAATCAATTTTCAAGTACGAGGTTTCCTTGAGGAGTTAGACCAAAGCTGTTTCTCAGAATGGGCAGTAGGACTGCATTCAACCACAAAACATAACTTTTGACACAGAGCTTAGATATGCAAAGCAAACACATATTCATGTTCCCCACAGTCTGAAAAGCCCAAAAAACATACAATTTTTTCAAATCTGAGCTTTCCCTGAGGAGATAGACCAAAGTGTCTCTCAGAATTGGCAGTGGGTCTCAATTCAGCCAGAAAACTTAACTTTGGAAACAAGCTCAGATTTTCAAAAGAAACATATTCATGTTATGCAAGGTATGAAAAAACCAAAAACACACAATTTTTAAATCTGAGCTTTCCCTGAGGAGTTAGCCCAAAGCTGTCTCTCAGAATTGGCAGTGGGGCTCAAATAAACCAGAAAAGATAACATTGCACACAGAGCTCAGATTTGCAGAAGAAACACATAATTATGTTCCCCACGGTCTGAAATAGGGCAAAAATACATTCAATTTTCAAGTACGAGGTTTCCTTGAGGAGTTAGACCAATGTGTCTCTCAGAATTGGCAGTGCCCAATTCAGCCAGAAAATAGAACTTTTGACACAGAGCTTAGATATGCAAAACAAACACATATTCATTTTCCCAGAGTCTGAAAAATGGCAAAAATATACTCAATTTTCAAGTATGAGGTTTCCTTGTGGTGTTAGACCAAAGCTGTTTCTCAGAATGGGCAGTAGGACTGCATTCAACCAGAAAACATAACTTTTGACACAGAGCTTAGATATGCAAAACAAACAGATATTCATGTATCCCACAGTTTGAAAAGCCCAAAAAACAATCAATGTTTTCAAACTGAGCTATCCTTGAGGAGTTAGACCAAAGTTTATCTCAGAATTGGCAGTGGGGCTCAATTAAACCAGAAAAGATAACATTGCACACAGAGCTCAGATTTGCAGAAGAAACACATATTCATGTTCCCCACGGTCTGAAATAGGGCAAAAACACATTCAATTTTCAAGTACGAGGTTTCCTCGAGGAGTTAGACCAATGTGTCTCTCAGAATTGGCGGTGCCCAATTCAGCCAGAAAATAAAACTTTTGACACAGAGCTTAGATATGCAAAACCAACGCATATTCATTTTCCCAGAGTCTGAAAAGCCCAAAAACAGACAATTTTTTCAAATCTGAGCTTTAACTGAGGTGATAGACCAAGGTGTCTCTCAGAATGGGCAGTAGGACTGCATTCAACCAGGAAACATAACTTTTGACAAAGAGCTTAGATATGCAAAGCAAACACATATTCATGTTCCCCACAGTCTGAAAAGCCCAAAAAACATACAATTTTTTCAAATCTGAGCTTTCCCTGAGGAGATAGACCAAAGTGTCTCTCAGAATTGGCAGTGGGTCTCAATTCAGCCAGAAAACTTAACTTTGGAAACAAGCTCAGAATTTCAAAAGAAACATATTCATGTTATGCAAGGTATGAAAAAACCAAAAACACACAATTTTTAAATCTGAGCTTTCCCTGAGGAGTTAGCCCAAAGCTGTCTCTCAGAATTGGCAGTGGGGCTCAAATAAACCAGAAAAGATAACATTGCACACAGAGCTCAGATTTGCAGAAGAAACACATAATTATGTTCCCCACGGTCTGAAATAGGGCAAAAATACATTCAATTTTCAAGTACGAGGTTTCCTTGAGGAGTTAGACCAATGTGTCTCTCAGAATTGGCAGTGCCCAATTCAGCCAGAAAATAGAACTTTTGACACAGAGCTTAGATATGCAAAACAAACACATATTCATTTTCCCAGAGTCTGAAAAATGGCAAAAATATACTCAATTTTCAAGTATGAGGTTTCCTTGTGGTGTTAGACCAAAGCTGTTTCTCAGAATGGGCAGTAGGACTGCATTCAACCAGAAAACATAACTTTTGACACAGAGCTTAGATATGCAAAACAAACAGATATTCATGTATCCCACAGTTTGAAAAGCCCAAAAAACAATCAATGTTTTCAAACTGAGCTATCCTTGAGGAGTTAGACCAAAGTTTATCTCAGAATTGGCAGTGGGGCTCAATTAAACCAGAAAAGATAACATTGCACACAGAGCTCAGATTTGCAGAAGAAACACATATTCATGTTCCCCACGGTCTGAAATAGGGCAAAAACACATTCAATTTTCAAGTACGAGGTTTCCTCGAGGAGTTAGACCAATGTGTCTCTCAGAATTGGCGGTGCCCAATTCAGCCAGAAAATAAAACTTTTGACACAGAGCTTAGATATGCAAAACCAACGCATATTCATTTTCCCAGAGTCTGAAAAGCCCAAAAACAGACAATTTTTTCAAATCTGAGCTTTAACTGAGGTGATAGACCAAGGTGTCTCTCAGAATGGGCAGTAGGACTGCATTCAACCAGGAAACATAACTTTTGACAAAGAGCTTAGATATGCAAAGCAAACACATATTCATGTTCCCCACAGTCTGAAAAGCCCAAAAAACATACAATTTTTTCAAATCTGAGCTTTCCCTGAGGAGATAGACCAAAGTGTCTCTCAGAATTGGCAGTGGGTCTCAATTCAGCCAGAAAACTTAACTTTGGAAACAAGCTCAGAATTTCAAAAGAAACATATTCATGTTATGCAAGGTATGAAAAAACCAAAAACACACAATTTTTAAATCTGAGCTTTCCCTGAGGAGTTAGCCCAAAGCTGTCTCTCAGAATTGGCAGTGGGGCTCAAATAAACCAGAAAAGATAACATTGCACACAGAGCTCAGATTTGCAGAAGAAACACATAATTATGTTCCCCACGGTCTGAAATAGGGCAAAAATACATTCAATTTTCAAGTACGAGGTTTCCTTGAGGAGTTAGACCAATGTGTCTCTCAGAATTGGCAGTGCCCAATTCAGCCAGAAAATAGAACTTTTGACACAGAGCTTAGATATGCAAAACAAACACATATTCATTTTCCCAGAGTCTGAAAAATGGCAAAAATATACTCAATTTTCAAGTATGAGGTTTCCTTGAGGAGTTAGACCAAAGCTGTTTCTCAGAATGGGCAGTAGGACTGCATTCAACCAGAAAACATAACTTTTGACACAGAGCTTAGATATGCAAAACAAACACATATTCATGTATCCCACAGTTTGGAAAGCCCAAAAAACAATCAATGTTTTCTAACTGAGCTATCCTTGAGGAGTTAGACCAAAGTTTATCTCAGAATTGGCAGTGGGGCTCAATTAAAGCAGAAAAGATAACATTGCACACAGAGCTCAGATTTGCAGAAGAAACACATATTCATGTATCCCACAGTTTGAAAAGCCCAAAAAACAATCAATTTTTTCAAACTGACCTATCCTTGAGGAGTTAGACCAAAGTATCTCAGAATTGGCAGTGGGGCTCAAATAAACCAGAAAAGATAACATTGCACACAGAGCTCAGATTTGCAGAAGAAACACATAATTATGTTCCCCACGGTCTGAAATAGGGCAAAAATACATTCAATTTCCAAGTACGAGGTTTCCTTGAGGAGTTAGACCAATGTGTCTCTCAGAATTGGCAGTGCCCAATTCAGCCAGAAAATAGAACTTTTGACACAGAGCTTAGATATGCAAAACAAACACATATTCATTTTCCCAGAGTCTGAAAAATGGCAAAAATATACTCAATTTTCAAGTATGAGGTTTCCTTGTGGTGTTAGACCAAAGCTGTTTCTCAGAATGGGCAGTAGGACTGCATTCAACCAGAAAACATAACTTTTGACACAGAGCTTAGATATGCAAAACAAACAGATATTCATGTATCCCACAGTTTGAAAAGCCCAAAAAACAATCAATGTTTTCAAACTGAGCTATCCTTGAGGAGTTAGACCAAAGTTTATCTCAGAATTGGCAGTGGGGCTCAATTAAACCAGAAAAGATAACATTGCACACAGAGCTCAGATTTGCAGAAGAAACACATATTCATGTTCCCCACGGTCTGAAATAGGGCAAAAACACATTCAATTTTCAAGTACGAGGTTTCCTCGAGGAGTTAGACCAATGTGTCTCTCAGAATTGGCGGTGCCCAATTCAGCCAGAAAATAAAACTTTTGACACAGAGCTTAGATATGCAAAACCAACGCATATTCATTTTCCCAGAGTCTGAAAAGCCCAAAAACAGACAATTTTTTCAAATCTGAGCTTTAACTGAGGTGATAGACCAAGGTGTCTCTCAGAATGGGCAGTAGGACTGCATTCAACCAGGAAACATAACTTTTGACAAAGAGCTTAGATATGCAAAGCAAACACATATTCATGTTCCCCACAGTCTGAAAAGCCCAAAAAACATACAATTTTTTCAAATCTGAGCTTTCCCTGAGGAGATAGACCAAAGTGTCTCTCAGAATTGGCAGTGGGTCTCAATTCAGCCAGAAAACTTAACTTTGGAAACAAGCTCAGAATTTCAAAAGAAACATATTCATGTTATGCAAGGTATGAAAAAACCAAAAACACACAATTTTTAAATCTGAGCTTTCCCTGAGGAGTTAGCCCAAAGCTGTCTCTCAGAATTGGCAGTGGGGCTCAAATAAACCAGAAAAGATAACATTGCACACAGAGCTCAGATTTGCAGAAGAAACACATAATTATGTTCCCCACGGTCTGAAATAGGGCAAAAATACATTCAATTTTCAAGTACGAGGTTTCCTTGAGGAGTTAGACCAATGTGTCTCTCAGAATTGGCAGTGCCCAATTCAGCCAGAAAATAGAACTTTTGACACAGAGCTTAGATATGCAAAACAAACACATATTCATTTTCCCAGAGTCTGAAAAATGGCAAAAATATACTCAATTTTCAAGTATGAGGTTTCCTTGAGGAGTTAGACCAAAGCTGTTTCTCAGAATGGGCAGTAGGACTGCATTCAACCAGAAAACATAACTTTTGACACAGAGCTTAGATATGCAAAACAAACACATATTCATGTATCCCACAGTTTGGAAAGCCCAAAAAACAATCAATGTTTTCTAACTGAGCTATCCTTGAGGAGTTAGACCAAAGTTTATCTCAGAATTGGCAGTGGGGCTCAATTAAAGCAGAAAAGATAACATTGCACACAGAGCTCAGATTTGCAGAAGAAACACATATTCATGTATCCCACAGTTTGAAAAGCCCAAAAAACAATCAATTTTTTCAAACTGACCTATCCTTGAGGAGTTAGACCAAAGTATCTCAGAATTGGCAGTGGGGCTCAAATAAACCAGAAAAGATAACATTGCACACAGAGCTCAGATTTGCAGAAGAAACACATAATTATGTTCCCCACGGTCTGAAATAGGGCAAAAATACATTCAATTTCCAAGTACGAGGTTTCCTTGAGGAGTTAGACCAATGTGTCTCTCAGAATTGGCAGTGCCCAATTCAGCCAGAAAATAGAACTTTTGACACAGAGCTTAGATATGCAAAACAAACACATATTCATTTTCCCAGAGTCTGAAAAATGGCAAAAATATACTCAATTTTCAAGTATGAGGTTTCCTTGAGGAGTTAGACCAAAGCTGTTTCTCAGAATGGGCAGTAGGACTGCATTCAACCAGAAAACATAACTTTTGACACAGAGCTTAGATATGCAAAACAAACACATATTCATGTATCCCACAGTTTGAAAAGCCCAAAAAACAATCAATGTTTTCAAACTGAGCTATCCTTGAGGAGTTAGACCAAAGTTTATCTCAGAATTGGCAGTGGGGCTCAATTAAACCAGAAAAGATAACATTGCACACAGAGCTCAGATTTGCAGAAGAAACACATATTCATGTATCCCACAGTTTGAAAAGCCCAAAAAACAATCAATTTTTTCAAACTGAGCTATCCTTGAGGAGTTAGACCAAAGTATCTCAGAATTGGCAGTGGGGCTCAATTAAACCAGAAAAGATAACATTGCACACAGAGCTCAGATTTGCAGAAGAAATACATATTCATGTTCCCCACGGTCTGAAATAGGGCAAAAACACATTCAATTTTCAAGTACGAGGTTTCCTCGAGGAGTTAGACCAATGTGTCTCTCAGAATTGGCGGTGCCCAATTCAGCCAGAAAATAAAACTTTTGACACAGAGCTTAGATATGCAAAACCAACGCATATTCATTTTCCCAGAGTCTGAAAAGCCCAAAAACAGACAATTTTTTCAAATCTGAGCTTTAACTGAGGTGATAGACCAAAGCTGTTTCTCAAAATGGGCAGTAGGACTGCATTCAACCACAAAACATAACTTTTGACACGGAGCTTAGATATGCAAAACAAACACATATTCATGTTCCCCACAGTCTGAAAAGCCCAAAAAACATACAATTTTTTCAAATCTGAGCTTTCCCTGAGGAGATAGACCAAAGTGTCTCTCAGAATTGGCAGTGGGTCTCAATTCAGCCAGAAAACTTAACTTTGGAAACAAGCTCAGAATTTCAAAAGAAACATATTCATGTTATGCAAGGTATGAAAAAACCAAAAACACACAATTTTTAAATCTGAGCTTTACCTGAGGAGTTAGCCCAAAGATGTCTCTCAGAATTGGCAGTGGGGCTCAATTAAACCAGAAAAGATAACATTGCACACAGAGCTCAGATTTGCAGAAGAAACACATAATTATGTTCCCCACGGTCTGAAATAGGGCAAAAACACATTCAATTTTCAAGTACGAGGTTTCCTTGAGGAGTTAGACCAATGTGTCTCTCAGAATTGGCAGTGCCCAATTCAGCCAGAAAATAGAACTTTTGACACAGAGCTTAGATATGCAAAACAAACACATATTCATTTTCCCAGAGTCTGAAAAATGGCAAAAATATACTCAATTTTCAAGTACGAGGTTTCCTTGAGGAGTAAGACCAAAGCTGTTTCTCAGAATGGGCAGTAGGACTGCATTCAACCAGAAAACATAACTTTTGACACAGAGCTTAGATATGCAAAACAAACACATATTCATGTACCCTACAGTTTGAAAAGCCCCCAAAACAGTCAGTTTTTTCAAATCTGAGCTATCCCTGAGGAGTTAGACCAACGTGTCTCTCAGAATTGGCAGTAGGGCTCAATTAAACCAGAAAACATAAAAGTTATGACACAGAGCTCAGATTTTCAGAAGAAACACATATTCACGTTCCCAGAGTCTGAAAAACGGCAAAAATATACTCAATTTTCAAGTACGAGGTTTCCTTGAGGAGTTAGACCAAAGCTATTTCTCAGAATGGGCAGTAGGACTGCATTCAACCAGAAAACATAACTTTTGACACAGAGCTTAGATATGCAAAACAAACACATATTCATGTATCCCACAGTTTGAAAAGCCCAAAAAACAATCAATTTTTTCAAACTGAGCTATCCTTGAGGAGTTAGACCAAAGTAGCTCAGAATTGGCAGTGGGGCTCAATTAAACCAGAAAAGATAACATTGCACACAGAGCTCAGATTTGCAGAAGAAACACATATTCATGTTCCCCACGGTCTGAAATAGGGCAAAAACACATTCAATTTTCAAGTACGAGGTTTCCTCGAGGAGTTAGACCAATGTGTCTCTCAGAATTGGCGGTGCCCAATTCAGCCAAAAATAGAACTTTTGACACAGAGCTTAGATATGCAAAACCAACGCATATTCATTTTCCCAGAGTCTGAAAAGCCCAAAAAGAGACAATTTTTTCAAATCTGAGCTTTAACTGAGGAGATAGACCAAAGTGTCTCTCAGAATGGGCAGTAGGACTGCATTCAACCAGGAAACATAACTTTTGACATAGAGCTTAGATATGCAAAACAAACACATATTCATGTACCCCACAGTTTGAAAAGCCCCCAAAACAGTCAGTTTTTTCAAATCTGAGCTATCCCTGAGGAGTTAGACCAAAGTGTCTCTCAGAATTGGCAGTAGGGCTCAATTAAACCAGAAAACATAACTTTTGACACAGAGCTTAGATATGCAAAACAAACACAAATTCATTTTCCCAGAGTCTGAAAAATGTCAAAAATATAATCAATTTTCAAGTACGAGGTTTCCTTGAGGAGTTAGACCAAAGCTGTTTCTCAAAATGGGCAGTAGGACTGCATTCAACCACAAAACATAACTTTTGACACGGAGCTTAGATATGCAAAACAAACACATGTTCATGTTCCCCACAGTCTGAAAAGCCCAAAAAACATACAATTTTTTCAAATCTGAGCTTTCCCTGAGGAGATAGACCAAAGTGTCTCTCAGAATTGGCAGTGGGTCTCAATTCAGCCAGAAAACTTAACTTTGGAAACAAGCTCAGAATTTCAAAAGAAACATATTCATGTTATGCAAGGTATGAAAAAACCAAAAACACACAATTTTTAAATCTGAGCTTTCCCTGAGGAGTTAGCCCAAAGCTGTCTCTCAGAATTGGCAGTGGGGCTCAATTAAACCAGAAAAGATAACATTGCACACAGAGCTCAGATTTGCAGAAGAAACACATAATTATGTTCCCCACGGTCTGAAATAGGGCAAAAACACATTCAATTTTCAAGTACGAGGTTTCCTTGAGGAGTTAGACCAATGTGTCTCTCAGAATTGGCAGTGCCCAATTCAGCCAGAAAATAGAACTTTTGACACAGAGCTTAGATATGCAAAAAAAAACACATATTCATTTTCCCAGAGTCTGAAAAATGGCAAAAATATACTCAATTTTCAAGTACGAGGTTTCCTTGAGGAGTAAGACCAAAGCTGTTTCTCAGAATGGGCAGTAGGACTGCATTCAACCAGAAAACATAACTTTTGACACAGAGCTTAGATATGCAAAACAAACACATATTCATGTACCCTACAGTTTGAAAAGCCCCCAAAACAGTCAGTTTTTTCAAATCTGAGCTATCCCTGAGGAGTTAGACCAACGTGTCTCTCAGAATTGGCAGTAGGGCTCAATTAAACCAGAAAACATAAAAGTTATGACACAGAGCTCAGATTTTCAGAAGAAACACATATTCACGTTCCCAGAGTCTGAAAAACGGCAAAAATATACTCAATTTTCAAGTACGAGGTTTCCTTGAGGAGTTAGACCAAAGCTATTTCTCAGAATGGGCAGTAGGACTGCATTCAACCAGAAAACATAACTTTTGACACAGAGCTTAGATATGCAAAACAAACACATATTCATGTATCCCACAGTTTGAAAAGCCCAAAAAACAATCAATTTTTTCAAACTGAGCTATCCTTGAGGAGTTAGACCAAAGTAGCTCAGAATTGGCAGTGGGGCTCAATTAAACCAGAAAAGATAACATTGCACACAGAGCTCAGATTTGCAGAAGAAACACATATTCATGTTCCCCACGGTCTGAAATAGGGCAAAAACACATTCAATTTTCAAGTACGAGGTTTCCTCGAGGAGTTAGACCAATGTGTCTCTCAGAATTGGCGGTGCCCAATTCAGCCAAAAATAGAACTTTTGACACAGAGCTTAGATATGCAAAACCAACGCATATTCATTTTCCCAGAGTCTGAAAAGCCCAAAAACAGACAATTTTTTCAAATCTGAGCTTTAACTGAGGAGATAGACCAAAGTGTCTCTCAGAATGGGCAGTAGGACTGCATTCAACCAGGAAACATAACTTTTGACATAGAGCTTAGATATGCAAAACAAACACATATTCATGTACCCCACAGTTTGAAAAGCCCCCAAAACAGTCAGTTTTTTCAAATCTGAGCTATCCCTGAGGAGTTAGACCAAAGTGTCTCTCAGAATTGGCAGTAGGGCTCAATTAAACCAGAAAACATAACTTTTGACACAGAGCTTAGATATGCAAAACAAACACAAATTCATTTTCCCAGAGTCTGAAAAATGTCAAAAATATAATCAATTTTCAAGTACGAGGTTTCCTTGAGGAGTTAGACCAAAGCTGTTTCTCAAAATGGGCAGTAGGACTGCATTCAACCACAAAACATAACTTTTGACACGGAGCTTAGATATGCAAAACAAACACATATTCATGTTCCCCACAGTCTGAAAAGCCCAAAAAACATACAATTTTTTCAAATCTGAGCTTTCCCTGAGGAGATAGACCAAAGTGTCTCTCAGAATTGGCAGTGGGTCTCAATTCAGCCAGAAAACTTAACTTTGGAAACAAGCTCAGAATTTCAAAAGAAACATATTCATGTTATGCAAGGTATGAAAAAACCAAAAACACACAATTTTTAAATCTGAGCTTTCCCTGAGGAGTTAGCCCAAAGCTGTCTCTCAGAATTGGCAGTGGGGCTCAATTAAACCAGAAAAGATAACATTGCACACAGAGCTCAGATTTGCAGAAGAAACACATAATTATGTTCCCCACGGTCTGAAATAGGGCAAAAACACATTCAATTTTCAAGTACGAGGTTTCCTTGAGGAGTTAGACCAATGTGTCTCTCAGAATTGGCAGTGCCCAATTCAGCCAGAAAATAGAACTTTTGACACAGAGCTTAGATATGCAAAAAAAAACACATATTCATTTTCCCAGAGTCTGAAAAATGGCAAAAATATACTCAATTTTCAAGTACGAGGTTTCCTTGAGGAGTAAGACCAAAGCTGTTTCTCAGAATGGGCAGTAGGACTGCATTCAACCAGAAAACATAACTTTTGACACAGAGCTTAGATATGCAAAACAAACACATATTCATGTACCCTACAGTTTGAAAAGCCCCCAAAACAGTCAGTTTTTTCAAATCTGAGCTATCCCTGAGGAGTTAGACCAACGTGTCTCTCAGAATTGGCAGTAGGGCTCAATTAAACCAGAAAACATAAAAGTTATGACACAGAGCTCAGATTTTCAGAAGAAACACATATTCACGTTCCCAGAGTCTGAAAAACGGCAAAAATATACTCAATTTTCAAGTACGAGGTTTCCTTGAGGAGTTAGACCAAAGCTATTTCTCAGAATGGGCAGTAGGACTGCATTCAACCAGAAAACATAACTTTTGACACAGAGCTTAGATATGCAAAACAAACACATATTCATGTATCCCACAGTTTGAAAAGCCCAAAAAACAATCAATTTTTTCAAACTGAGCTATCCTTGAGGAGTTAGACCAAAGTAGCTCAGAATTGGCAGTGGGGCTCAATTAAACCAGAAAAGATAACATTGCACACAGAGCTCAGATTTGCAGAAGAAACACATATTCATGTTCCCCACGGTCTGAAATAGGGCAAAAACACATTCAATTTTCAAGTACGAGGTTTCCTCGAGGAGTTAGACCAATGTGTCTCTCAGAATTGGCGGTGCCCAATTCAGCCAGAAAATAGAACTTTTGACACAGAGCTTAGATATGCAAAACCAACGCATATTCATTTTCCCAGAGTCTGAAAAGCCCAAAAACAGACAATTTTTTCAAATCTGAGCTTTAACTGAGGTGATAGACCAAAGTGTCTCTCAGAATGGGCAGTAGGACTGCATTCAACCAGGAAACATAACTTTTGACATAGAGCTTAGATATGCAAAACAAACACATATTCATGTACCCCACAGTTTGAAAAGCCCCCAAAACAGTCAGTTTTTTCAAATCTGAGCTATCCCTGAGGAGTTAGACCAAAGTGTCTCTCAGAATTGGCAGTAGGGCTCAATTAAACCAGAAAACATAACTTTTGACACAGAGCTTAGATATGCAAAACAAACATAAATTCATTTTCCCAGTGTCTGAAAAATGGCAAAAATATACTCAATTTTCAAGTACGAGGTTTCCTTGAGGAGTTAGACCAAAGCTGTTTCTCAGAATGGGCAGTAGGACTGCATTCAACCACAAAACATTACTTTTGACACAGAGCTTAGATATGCAAAACAAACACATATTCATGTTCCCCACAGTCTGAAAAGCCCAAAAAACATACAATTTTTTCAAATCTGAGCTTTCCCTGAGGAGTTAGCCCAAAGCTGTCTCTCAGAATTGGCAGTGGGGCTCAATTAAACCAGAAAAGATAACATTGCACACAGAGCTCAGATTTGCAGAAGAAACACATAATTATGTTCCCCACGGTCTGAAATAGGCCAAAAACACATTCAATTTTCAAGTACGAGGTTTCCTTGAGGAGTTAGACCAATGTGTCTCTCAGAATTGGCAGTGCCCAATTCAGCCAGAAAATAGAACTTTTGACACAGAGCTTAGATATGCAAAACAAACACATATTCATTTTCCCAGAGTCTGAAAAATGGCAAAAATATACTCAATTTTCAAGTATGAGGTTTCCTTGAGGAGTTAGACCAAAGCTGTTTCTCAGAATGGGCAGTAGGACTGCATTCAACCAGAAAACATAACTTTTGACACAGAGCTTAGATATGCAAAACAAACACATATTCATGTATCCCACAGTTTGAAAAGCCCAAAAAACAATCAATGTTTTCAAACTGAGCTATCCTTGAGGAGTTAGACCAAAGTTTATCTCAGAATTGGCAGTGGGGCTCAATTAAACCAGAAAAGATAACATTGCACACAGAGCTCAGATTTGCAGAAGAAACACATATTCATGTATCCCACAGTTTGAAAAGCCCAAAAAACAATCAATTTTTTCAAACTGAGCTATCCTTGAGGAGTTAGACCAAAGTATCTCAGAATTGGCAGTGGGGCTCAATTAAACCAGAAAAGATAACATTGCACACAGAGCTCAGATTTGCAGAAGAAATACATATTCATGTTCCCCATGGTCTGAAATAGGGCAAAAACACATTCAATTTTCAAGTACGAGGTTTCCTCGAGGAGTTAGACCAACGTGTCTCTCAGAATTGGCAGTAGGGCTCAATTAAACCAGAAAACATAAAAGTTATGACACAGAGCTCAGATTTTCAGAAGAAACACATATTCACGTTCCCAGAGTCTGAAAAACGGCAAAAACACATTCAATTTTCAAGTACGAGGTTTCCTCGAGGAGTTAGACCAATGTGTCTCTCAGAATTGGCGGTGCCCAATTCAGCCAAAAATAGAACTTTTGACACAGAGCTTAGATATGCAAAACCAACGCATATTCATTTTCCCAGAGTCTGAAAAGCCCAAAAACAGACAATTTTTTCAAATCTGAGCTTTAACTGAGGAGATAGACCAAAGTGTCTCTCAGAATGGGCAGTAGGACTGCATTCAACCAGGAAACATAACTTTTGACATAGAGCTTAGATATGCAAAACAAACACATATTCATGTACCCCACAGTTTGAAAAGCCCCCAAAACAGTCAGTTTTTTCAAATCTGAGCTATCCCTGAGGAGTTAGACCAAAGTGTCTCTCAGAATTGGCAGTAGGGCTCAATTAAACCAGAAAACATAACTTTTGACACAGAGCTTAGATATGCAAAACAAACACAAATTCATTTTCCCAGAGTCTGAAAAATGTCAAAAATATAATCAATTTTCAAGTACGAGGTTTCCTTGAGGAGTTAGACCAAAGCTGTTTCTCAAAATGGGCAGTAGGACTGCATTCAACCACAAAACATAACTTTTGACACGGAGCTTAGATATGCAAAACAAACACATATTCATGTTGCCCACAGTCTGAAAAGCCCAAAAAACATACAATTTTTTCAAATCTGAGCTTTCCCTGAGGAGATAGACCAAAGTGTCTCTCAGAATTGGCAGTGGGTCTCAATTCAGCCAGAAAACTTAACTTTGGAAACAAGCTCAGAATTTCAAAAGAAACATATTCATGTTATGCAAGGTATGAAAAAACCAAAAACACACAATTTTTAAATCTGAGCTTTCCCTGAGGAGTTAGCCCAAAGCTGTCTCTCAGAATTGGCAGTGGGGCTCAATTAAACCAGAAAAGATAACATTGCACACAGAGCTCAGATTTGCAGAAGAAACACATAATTATGTTCCCCACGGTCTGAAATAGGGCAAAAACACATTCAATTTTCAAGTACGAGGTTTCCTTGAGGAGTTAGACCAATGTGTCTCTCAGAATTGGCAGTGCCCAATTCAGCCAGAAAATAGAACTTTTGACACAGAGCTTAGATATGCAAAAAAAAAACACATATTCATTTTCCCAGAGTCTGAAAAATGGCAAAAATATACTCAATTTTCAAGTACGAGGTTTCCTTGAGGAGTAAGACCAAAGCTGTTTCTCAGAATGGGCAGTAGGACTGCATTCAACCAGAAAACATAACTTTTGACACAGAGCTTAGATATGCAAAACAAACACATATTCATGTACCCTACAGTTTGAAAAGCCCCCAAAACAGTCAGTTTTTTCAAATCTGAGCTATCCCTGAGGAGTTAGACCAACGTGTCTCTCAGAATTGGCAGTAGGGCTCAATTAAACCAGAAAACATAAAAGTTATGACACAGAGCTCAGAAGAAACACATATTCACGTTCCCAGAGTCTGAAAAACGGCAAAAATATACTCAATTTTCAAGTACGAGGTTTCCTTGAGGAGTTAGACCAAAGCTATTTCTCAGAATGGGCAGTAGGACTGCATTCAACCAGAAAACATAACTTTTGACACAGAGCTTAGATATGCAAAACAAACACATATTCATGTATCCCACAGTTTGAAAAGCCCAAAAAACAATCAATTTTTTCAAACTGAGCTATCCTTGAGGAGTTAGACCAAAGTAGCTCAGAATTGGCAGTGGGGCTCAATTAAACCAGAAAAGATAACATTGCACACAGAGCTCAGATTTGCAGAAGAAACACATATTCATGTTCCCCACGGTCTGAAATAGGGCAAAAACACATTCAATTTTCAAGTACGAGGTTTCCTCGAGGAGTTAGACCAATGTGTCTCTCAGAATTGGCGGTGCCCAATTCAGCCAGAAAATAGAACTTTTGACACAGAGCTTAGATATGCAAAACCAACGCATATTCATTTTCCCAGAGTCTGAAAAGCCCAAAAACAGACAATTTTTTCAAATCTGAGCTTTAACTGAGGTGATAGACCAAAGTGTCTCTCAGAATGGGCAGTAGGACTGCATTCAACCAGGAAACATAACTTTTGACATAGAGCTTAGATATGCAAAACAAACACATATTCATGTACCCCACAGTTTGAAAAGCCCCCAAAACAGTCAGTTTTTTCAAATCTGAGCTATCCCTGAGGAGTTAGACCAAAGTGTCTCTCAGAATTGGCAGTAGGGCTCAATTAAACCAGAAAACATAACTTTTGACACAGAGCTTAGATATGCAAAACAAACATAAATTCATTTTCCCAGTGTCTGAAAAATGGCAAAAATATACTCAATTTTCAAGTACGAGGTTTCCTTGAGGAGTTAGACCAAAGCTGTTTCTCAGAATGGGCAGTAGGACTGCATTCAACCACAAAACATTACTTTTGACACAGAGCTTAGATATGCAAAACAAACACATATTCATGTTCCACACAGTCTGAAAAGCCCAAAAAACATACAATTTTTTCAAATCTGAGCTTTCCCTGAGGAGTTAGCCCAAAGCTGTCTCTCAGAATTGGCAGTGGGGCTCAATTAAACCAGAAAAGATAACATTGCACACAGAGCTCAGATTTGCAGAAGAAACACATAATTATGTTCCCCACGGTCTGAAATAGGCCAAAAACACATTCAATTTTCAAGTACGAGGTTTCCTTGAGGAGTTAGACCAATGTGTCTCTCAGAATTGGCAGTGCCCAATTCAGCCAGAAAATAGAACTTTTGACACAGAGCTTAGATATGCAAAACAAACACATATTCATTTTCCCAGAGTCTGAAAAATGGCAAAAATATACTCAATTTTCAAGTACGAGGTTTCCTTGAGGAGTTAGACCAAAGCTGTTTCTCAGAATGGGCAGTAGGACTGCATTCAACCACAAAACATAACTTTTGACACAGAGCTTAGATATGCAAAACAAACACATATTCATGTACCCCACAGTTTGAAAAGCCCCCAAAACAGTCAGTTTTTTCAAATCTGATCTATCCCTGAGGAGTTAGACCAAAGTGTCTCTCAGAATTGGCAGTAGGGCTCAATTAAACCAGAAAACATAACTTTTGACACAGAGCTCAGATTTTCAGAAGAAACACATATTCACGTTCCCAGAGTCTGAAAAACGGCAAAAATATACTCAATTTTCAAGTACGAGGTTTCCTTGAGGAGTTAGACCAAAGCTATTTCTCAGAATGGGCAGTAGGACTGCATTCAACCAGAAAACATAACTTTTGACACAGAGCTTAGATATGCAAAACAAACACATATTCATGTATCCCACAGTTTGAAAAGCCCAAAAAACAATCAATTTTTTCAAACTGAGCTATCCTTGAGGAGTTAGACCAAAGTATCTCAGAATTGGCAGTGGGGCTCAATTAACCCAGAAAAGATAACATTGCACACAGAGCTCAGATTTGCAGAAGAAACACATATTCATGTTCCCCACGGTCTGAAATAGGGCAAAAACACATTCAATTTTCAAGTACGAGGTTTCCTTGAGGAGTTAGACCAATGTGTCTCTCAGAATTGGCAGTGCCCAATTCAGCGAGAAAATAGAACTTTTGACACAGAGCTTAGATATGCAAAACAAACACATATTCATGTACCTCACAGTTTGAAATGCCCCAAAAACAGTCAGTTTTTTAAAATCTCAGCTATCCCTGAGGAGATAGACCAAAGTGTCTCTCAGAATTGGCAGTAGGGCTCAATTAAACCAGAAAACATAACTTTTGACACAGAGCTCAGATTTTCAGAAGAAACACATATTCACGTTCCCAGAGTCTGAGAAACGGCAAAAATATAATCAGTTTTCAAGTACGAGGTTTCCTTGAGGAGTTAGACCAATGTGTCTCTCAGAATTGGCAGTGCCCAATTCAGCCAGAAAATAGAACTTTTGACACAGAGCTTAGATATGCAAAACAAACACATATTCATTTTCCCAGAGTCTGAAAAATGGCAAAAATATACTCAATTTTCAAGTACGAGGTTTCCTTGAGGAGTAAGACCAAAGCTGTTTCTCAGAATGGGCAGTAGGACTGCATTCAACCAGAAAACATAACTTTTGACACAGAGCTTAGATATGCAAAACAAACACATATTCATGTTCCCCACAGTCTGAAAAGCCCAAAAAACATACAATTTTTTCAAATCTGAGCTTTCCCTGAGGAGTTAGACGAAAGCTGTCTCTCAGAATTGGCAGTGGGTCTCAATTCAGCCAGAAAACTTAACTTTGGACACAAGATCAGATTTTCAAAAGAAACATATTCATGTCATGCAAGGTAGGAAAACACCAAAAACACACAATTTTCAAATCTGAGCTTTCCCTGAGGAGTTAGCCCAAAGCTGTCTCTCAGAATTGGCAGTGGGGCTCAATTAAACCACAAAAGATAACATTGCACACAGAGCTCAGATTTGCAGAAGAAACACATATTCATGTTCCCCACGGTCTGAAATAGGGCAAAAACACATTCAATTTTCAAGTACGAGGTTTCCTCGAGGAGTTAGACCAATGTGTCTCTCAGAATTGGCGGTGCCCAATTCAGCCAGAAAATAGAACTTTTGACACAGAGCTTAGATATGCAAAACCAACGCATATTCATTTTCCCAGAGTGAGTCTGAAAAGCCCAAAAACAGACAATTTTTTCAAATCTGAGCTTTAACTGAGGAGATAGACCAAAGTGTCTCTCAGAATGGGCTGTAGGACTGCATTCAACCAGAAAACAAAACTTTTGACACAGAGCTTAGATATGCAAAACAAACTCATATTCATGTACCTCACAGTTTGAAATGCCCCCAAAACAGTCAGTTTTTTCACATCTGAGCTATCCCTGAGGAGATAGACCAAAGTGTCTCTCAGAATTGGCAGTAGGGCTCAATTAAACCAGAAAACATAACTTTTGACACAGAGCTCAGATTTTCAGAAGAAACACATATTCACGTTCCCAGAGTCTGAAAAACGACAAAAATATAATCAGTTTTCAAGTACGAGGTTTCCTTGAGGAGTTAGACCAATGTGTCTCTCAGAATTGGCAGTGCCCAATTCAGCCAGAAAATAGAACTTTTGACACAGAGCTTAGATATGCAAAACAAACACATATTCATTTTCCCAGAGTCTGAAAAATGGCAAAAATATACTCAATTTTCAAGTACGAGGTTTCCTTGAGGAGTTAGACCAAAGCTGTTTCTCAGAATGGGCAGTAGGACTGCATTCAACCACAAAACATAACTTTTGACACAGAGCTTAGATATGCAAAACAAACACATATTCATGTATCCCACAGTTTGAAAAGCCCCCAAAACAGTCAGTTTTTTCAAATCTGAGCTATCCCTGAGGAGTTAGACCAAAGTTTATCTCAGAATTGGCAGTGGGGCTCAATTAAACCAGAAAAGATAACATTGCACACAGAGCTCAGATTTGCAGAAGAAACACATATTCATGTTCCCCACGGTCTGAAATAGGGCAAAAACACATTCAATTTTCAAGTACGAGGTTTCCTCGAGGAGTTAGACCAATGTGTCTCTCAGAATTGGCGGTGCCCAATTCAGCCAGAAAATAGAACTTTTGACACAGAGCTTAGATATGCAAAACCAATGCATATTCATTTTCCCAGAGTCTGAAAAGCCCAAAAACAGACAATTTCTTCAAATCTGAGCTTTAACTGAGGAGATAGACCAAAGTGTCTCTCAGAATGGGCTGTAGGATTGCATTCAACCAGAAAACATAACTTTTGACACAGAGCTTAGATATGCAAAACAAACACATATTCATGTATCCCACAGTTTGAAAAGCCCAAAAAACAGTCAGTTTTTTCACATCTGAGCTATCCCTGAGGAGATAGACCAAAGTGTCTCTCAGAATTGGCAGTAGGGCTCAATTAAACCAGAAAACATAACTTTTGACACAGAGCTCAGATTTTCAGAAGAAACACATATTCACGTTCCCAGAGTCTGAAAAACGACAAAAATATAATCAGTTTTCAAGTACGAGGTTTCCTTGAGGAGTTAGACCAATGTGTCTCTCAGAATTGGCAGTGCCCAATTCAGCCAGAAAATAGAACTTTTGACACAGAGCTTAGATATGCAAAACAAACACATATTCATTTTCCCAGAGTCTGAAAAATGGCAAAAATATACTCAATTTTCAAGTACGAGGTTTCCTTGAGGAGTTAGACCAAAGCTGTTTCTCAGAATGGGCAGTAGGACTGCATTCAACCACAAAACATAACTTTTGACACAGAGCTTAGATATGCAAAACAAACACATATTCATGTATCCCACAGTTTGAAAAGCCCCCAAAACAGTCAGTTTTTTCAAATCTGAGCTATCCCTGAGGAGTTAGACCAAAGTTTATCTCAGAATTGGCAGTGGGGCTCAATTAAACCAGAAAAGATAACATTGCACACAGAGCTCAGATTTGCAGAAGAAACACATATTCATGTTCCCCACGGTCTGAAATAGGGCAAAAACACATTCAATTTTCAAGTACGAGGTTTCCTCGAGGAGTTAGACCAATGTGTCTCTCAGAATTGGCGGTGCCCAATTCAGCCAGAAAATAGAACTTTTGACACAGAGCTTAGATATGCAAAACCAATGCATATTCATTTTCCCAGAGTCTGAAAAGCCCAAAAACAGACAATTTCTTCAAATCTGAGCTTTAACTGAGGAGATAGACCAAAGTGTCTCTCAGAATGGGCTGTAGGATTGCATTCAACCAGAAAACATAACTTTTGACACAGAGCT
Source organism: Pantherophis vulpinus (assembly GCA_037215915.1). Taxonomy (NCBI): domain Eukaryota; kingdom Metazoa; phylum Chordata; class Lepidosauria; order Squamata; family Colubridae; genus Pantherophis; species Pantherophis vulpinus. Next base: position 28,868 of record JAXLNS010000073.1, read on the forward strand.
TAGATATGCAAAACAAACACATATTCATGTATCCCACAGTTTGAAAAGCCCAAAAAACAATCAATGTTTTCAAACTGAGCTATCCTTGAGGAGTTAGACCAAAGTTTATCTCAGAATTGGCAGTGGGGCTCAATTAAACCAGAAGAGATAACATTGCACACAGAGCTCAGATTTGCAGAAGAAACACATATTCATGTATCCCACAGTTTGAAAAGCCCCCAAAACAGTCAGTTTTTTCAAATCTGAGCTATCCCTGAGGAGTTAGACCAAAGTGCCTCTCAGAATTGGCAATAGGGCTCAATTAAAGCAGAAAACATAACTTTTGACAGAGAGCTCAGATTTTCAGAAGAAACACATATTCACGTTCCCAGAGTCTGAAAAACGGCAAAAATATACTCAATTTTCAAGTACGAGGTTTCCTTGAGGAGTTAGACCAAAGCTATTTCTCAGAATGGGCAGTAGGACTGCATTCAACCAGAAAACATAACTTTTGACAGAGAGCTTAGATATGCAAAACAAACACATATTCATGTATCCCACAGTTTGAAAAGCCCAAAAAACAATCAATGTTTTCAAACTGAGCTATCCTTGAGGAGTTAGACCAAAGTATCTCAGAATTGGCAGTGGGGCTCAATTAAACCAGAAAAGATAACATTGCACACAGAGCTCAGATTTGCAGAAGAAACACATATTCATGTTCCCCACGGTCTGAAATAGGGCAAAAACACATTCAATTTTCAAGTACGAGGTTTTCTCGAGGAGTTAGACCAATGTGTCTCTCAGAATTGGCAGTGGGTCTCAATTCAGCCAGAAAACTTAACTTTGGAAACAAGTTCAGAATTTCAAAAGAAACATATTCATGTTATGCAAGGTATGAAAAAACCAAAAACACACAATTTTTAAATCTGAGCTTTCCCTGAGGAGTTAGCCCAAAGCTGTCTCTCAGAATTGGCAGTGGGGCTCAATTAAACCAGAAAAGATAACATTGCACACAGAGCTCAGATTTGCAGAAGAAACACATAATTATGTTCCCCACGGTCTGAAATAGGGCAAAAACACATTCAATTTTCAAGTATGAGGTTTCCTTGAGGAGTTAGACCAATGTGTCTCTCAGAATTGGCAGTGCCCAATTCAGCCAGAAAATAGAACTTTTGACACAGAGCTTAGATATGCAAAACAAACACATATTCATTTTCCCAGAGTCTGAAAAATGGCAAAAATATACTCAATTTTCAAGTACGAGGTTTCCTTGAGGAGTAAGTCCAAAGCTGTTTCTCAGAATGGGCAGTAGGACTGCATTCAACCAGAAAACATAACTTTTGACACAGAGCTTAGATATGCAAAACAAACACATATTCATGTACCCTACAGTTTGAAAAGCCCCCAAAACAGTCAGTTTTTTCAAATCTGAGCTATCCCTGAGGAGTTAGACCAACGTGTCTCTCAGAATTGGCAGTAGGGCTCAATTAAACCAGAAAACATAAAAGTTATGACACAGAGCTCAGATTTTCAGAAGAAACACATATTCACGTTCCCAGAGTCTGAAAAACGGCAAAAATATACTCAATTTTCAAGTACGAGGTTTCCTTGAGGAGTTAGACCAAAGCTATTTCTCAGAATGGGCAGTAGGACTGCATTCAACCAGAAAACATAACTTTTGACACAGAGCTTAGATATGCAAAACAAACACATATTCATGTATCCCACAGTTTGAAAAGCCCAAAAAACAATCAATTTTTTCAAACTGAGCTATCCTAGAGGAGTTAGACCAAAGTAGCTCAGAATTGGCAGTGGGGCTCAATTAAACCAGAAAAGATAACATTGCACACAGAGCTCAGATTTGCAGAAGAAACACATATTCATGTTCCCCACGGTCTGAAATAGGGCAAAAACACATTCAATTTTCAAGTACGAGGTTTCCTCGAGGAGTTAGACCAATGTGTCTCTCAGAATTGGTGGTGCCCAATTCAGCCAGAAAATAGAACTTTTGACACAGAGCTTAGATATGCAAAACCAACGCATATTCATTTTCCCAGAGTCTGAAAAGCCCAAAAACAGACAATTTTTTCAAATCTGAGCTTTAACTGAGGAGATAGACCAAAGTGTCTCTCAGAATGGGCAGTAGGACTGCATTCAACCAGGAAACATAACTTTTGACATAGAGCTTAGATATGCAAAACAAACACATATTCATGTACCCCACAGTTTGAAAAGCCCCCAAAACAGTCAGTTTTTTCAAATCTGAGCTATCCCTGAGGAGTTAGACCAAAGTGTCTCTCAGAATTGGCAGTAGGGCTCAATTAAACCAGAAAACATAACTTTTGACACAGAGCTTAGATATGCAAAACAAACATAAATTCATTTTCCCAGTGTCTGAAAAATGGCAAAAATATACTCAATTTTCAAGTACGAGGTTTCCTTGAGGAGTTAGACCAAAGCTGTTTCTCAGAATGGGCAGTAGGACTGCATTCAACCACAAAACATTACTTTTGACACAGAGCTTAGATATGCAAAACAAACACATATTCATGTTCCCCACAGTCTGAAAAGCCCAAAAAACATACAATTTTTTCAAATCTGAGCTTTCCCTGAGGAGTTAGCCCAAAGCTGTCTCTCAGAATTGGCAGTGGGGCTCAATTAAACCAGAAAAGATAACATTGCACACAGAGCTCAGATTTGCAGAAGAAACACATAATTATGTTCCCCACGGTCTGAAATAGGGCAAAAACACATTCAATTTTCAAGTACGAGGTTTCCTTGAGGAGTTAGACCAATGTGTCTCTCAGAATTGGCAGTGCCCAATTCAGCCAGAAAATAGAACTTTTGACACAGAGCTTAGATATGCAAAACAAACACATATTCATTTTCCCAGAGTCTGAAAAATGGCAAAAATATACTCAATTTTCAAGTACGAGGTTTCCTTGAGGAGTTAGACCAAAGCTGTTTCTCAGAATGGGCAGTAGGACTGCATTCAACCACAAAACATAACTTTTGACACAGAGCTTAGATATGCAAAACAAACACATATTCATGTACCCCACAGTTTGAAAAGCCCCCAAAACAGTGAGTTTTTTCAAATCTGATCTATCCCTGAGGAGTTAGACCAAAGTGTCTCTCAGAATTGGCAGTAGGGCTCAATTAAACCATAAAACATAACTTTTGACACAGAGCTCAGATTTTCAGAAGAAACACATATTCACGTTCCCAGAGTCTGAAAAACGGCAAAAATATACTCAATTTTCAAGTACGAGGTTTCCTTGAGGAGTAAGACCAAAGCTGTTTCTCAGAATGGGCAGTAGGACTGCATTCAACCAGAAAACATAACTTTTGACACAGAGCTTAGATATGCAAAACAAACACATATTCATGTTCCCCACAGTCTGAAAAGCCCAAAAAACATACAATTTTTTCAAATCTGAGCTTTCCCTGAGGAGTTAGACCAAAGCTGTCTCTCAGAATTGGCAGTGCGTCTCAATTCAGCCAGAAAACTTAACTTTGGACACAAGATCAGATTTTCAAAAGAAACATATTCATGTTATGCAAGGTAGGAAAACACCCAAAACACACAATTTTCAAATCTGAGCTTTCCCTGAGGAGTTAGCCCAAAGCTGTCTCTCAGAATTGGCAGTGGGGCTCAATTAAACCACAAAAGATAACATTGCACACAGAGCTCAGATTTGCAGAAGAAACACATATTCATGTTCCCCACGGTCTGAAATAGGGCAAAAACACATTCAATTTTCAAGTACGAGGTTTCCTCGAGGAGTTAGACCAATGTGTCTCTCAGAATTGGCGGTGCCCAATTCAGCCAGAAAATAGAACTTTTGACACAGAGCTTAGATATGCAAAACCAACGTATATTCATTTTCCCAGAGTCTGAAAAGCCCAAAAACAGACAATTTTTTCAAATCTAAGCTTTAACTGAGGAGATAGACCAAAGTGTCTCTCAGAATGGGCTGTAGGACTGCATTCAACCAGAAAACATAACTTTTGACACAGAGCTTAGATATGCAAAACAAACACATTCATGTACCCTACAGTTTGAAAAGCCCCCAAAACAGTCAGTTTTTTCAAATCTGAGCTATCCCTGAGGAGTTAGACCAAAGTGTCTCTCAGAATTGGCAGTAGGGCTCAATTAAACCAGAAAACATAACTTTTGACACAGAGCTCAGATTTTCAGAAGAAACACATATTCACGTTCCCAGAGTCTGAAAAACGGCAAAAATATAATCAGTTTTCAAGTACGAGGTTTCCTTGAGGAGTTAGACCAATGTGTCTCTCAGAATTGGCAGTGCCCAATTCAGCCAGAAAATAGAACTTTTGACACAGAGCTTAGATATGCAAAACAAACACACATTCATTTTCCCAGAGTCTGAAAAATGGCAAAAATATACTCAATTTTCAAGTACGAGGTTTCCTTGAGGAGTAAGACCAAAGCTGTTTCTCAGAATGGGCAGTAGGACTGCATTCAACCAGAAAACATAACTTTTGACACAGAGCTTAGATATGCAAAACAAACACATATTCATGTTCCCCACAGTCTGAAAAGCCCAAAAAACATAAAATTTTTTCAAATCTGAGCTTTCCCTGAGGAGTTAGACCAACGCTGTCTCTCAGAATTGGCAGTGGGTCTCAATTCAGCCAGAAAACTTAACTTTGGACACAAGATCAGATTTTCAGAAGAAACATATTCATGTTATGCAAGGTAGGAAAACACCAAAAACACACAATTTTCAAATCTGAGCTTTCCCTGAGGAGTTAGCCCAAAGCTGTCTCTCAGAATTGGCAGTGGGGCTCAATTAAACCAGAAAAGATAACATTGCACACAGAGCTCAGATTTGCAGAAGAAACACATATTCATGTTCCCCACGGTCTGAAATAGGGCAAAAACACATTCAATTTTCAAGTACGAGGTTTCCTCGAGGAGTTAGACCAATGTGTCTCTCAGAATTGGCGGTGCCCAATTCAGCCAGAAAATAGAACTTTTGACACAGAGCTTAGATATGCAAAACCAACGCATATTCATTTTCCCAGAGTCTGAAAAGCCCAAAAACAGACATTTTTTTCAAATCTGAGCTTTAACTGAGGAGATAGACCAAAGTGTCTCTCAGAATGGGCTGTAGGACTGCATTCAACCAGAAAACATACCTTTTGACACAGAGCTTAGATATGCAAAACAAACACATATTCATGTACCTCACAGTTTGAAATGCCCCAAAAACAGTCAGTTTTTTAAAATCTGAGCTATCCCTGAGGAGATAGACCAAAGTGTCTCTCAGAATTGGCAGTAGGGCTCAATTAAACCAGAAAACATAACTTTTGACACAGAGCTCAGATTTTCAGAAGAAACACATATTCACGTTCCCAGAGTCTGAAAAACGGCAAAAATATAATCAGTTTTCAAGTACGAGGTTTCCTTGAGGAGTTAGACCAATGTGTCTCTCAGAATTGGCAGTGCCCAATTCAGCCAGAAAATAGAACTTTTGACACAGAGCTTAGATATGCAAAACAAACACACATTCATTTTCCCAGAGTCTGAAAAATGGCAAAAATATACTCAATTTTCAAGTACGAGGTTTCCTTGAGGAGTAAGACCAAAGCTGTTTCTCAGAATGGGCAGTAGGACTGCATTCAACCAGAAAACATAACTTTTGACACAGAGCTTAGATATGCAAAACAAACACATATTCATGTTCCCCACAGTCTGAAAAGCCCAAAAAACATAAAATTTTTTCAAATCTGAGCTTTCCCTGAGGAGTTAGACGAAAGCTGTCTCTCAGAATTGGCAGTGGGTCTCAATTCAGCCAGAAAACTTAACTTTGGACACAAGATCAGATTTTCAAAAGAAACATATTCATGTTATGCAAGGTAGGAAAACACCAAAAACACACAATTTTCAAATCTGAGCTTTCCCTGAGGAGTTAGCCCAAAGCTGTCTCTCAGAATTGGCAGTGGGGCTCAATTAAACCACAAAAGATAACATTGCACACAGAGCTCAGATTTGCAGAAGAAACACATGTTCATGTTCCCCACGGTCTGAAATAGGGCAAAAACACATTCAATTTTCAAGTACGAGGTTTCCTCGAGGAGTTAGACCAATGTGTCTCTCAGAATTGGCGGTGCCCAATTCAGCCAGAAAATAGAACTTTTGACACAGAGCTTAGATATGCAAAACAAACACATATTCATTTTCCCAGAGTCTGAAAAATGGCAAAAATATACTCAATTTTCAAGTACGAGGTTTCCTTGAGGAGTTAGACCAAAGTGTCTCTCAGAATGGGCTGTAGGACTGCATTCAACCAGAAAACATAACTTTTGACACAGAGCTTAGATATGCAAAACAAACACATTCATGTACCCTACAGTTTGAAAAGCCCCCAAAACAGTCAGTTTTTTCAAATCTGAGCTATCCCTGAGGAGTTAGACCAAAGTGTCTCTCAGAATTGGCAGTAGGGCTCAATTAAACCAGAAAACATAACTTTTGACACAGAGCTCAGATTTTCAGAAGAAACACCTATTCACGTTCCCAGAGTCTGAAAAACGGCAAAAATATACTCAATTTTCAAGTACGAGGTTTCCTTGAGGAGTAAGACCAAAGCTGTTTCTCAGAATGGGCAGTAGGACTGCATTCAACCAGAAAACATAACTTTTGACACAGAGCTTAGATATGCAAAACAAACACATATTCATGTTCCCCACAGTCTGAAAAGCCCAAAAAACATACAATTTTTTCAAATCTGAGCTTTCCCTGAGGAGTTAGACGAAAGCTGTCTCTCAGAATTGGCAGTGGGTCTCAATTCAGCCAGAAAACTTAACTTTGGACACAAGATCAGATTTTCAAAAGAAACATATTCATGTTATGCAAGGTATGAAAACACCAAAAACACACAATTTTCAAATCTGAGCTTTCCCTGAGGAGTTAGCCCAAAGCTGTCTCTCAGAATTGGCAGTGGGGCTCAATTAAACCACAAAAGATAACATTGCACACAGAGCTCAGATTTGCAGAAGAAACACATATTCATGTTCCCCACGGTCTGAAATAGGGCAAAAACACATTCAATTTTCAAGTACGAGGTTTCCTCGAGGAGTTAGACCAATGTGTCTCTCAGAATTGGCGGTGCCCAATTCAGCCAGAAAATAGAACTTTTGACACAGAGCTTAGATATGCAAAACCAACGTATATTCATTTTCCCAGAGTCTGAAAAGCCCAAAAACAGACAATTTTTTCAAATCTAAGCTTTAACTGAGGAGATAGACCAAAGTGTCTCTCAGAATGGGCTGTAGGACTGCATTCAACCACAAAACATTACTTTTGACACAGAGCTTAGATATGCAAAACAAACTCATATTCATGTACCTCACAGTTTGAAATGCCCCCAAAACAGTCAGTTTTTTCAAATCTGAGCTATCCCTGAGGAGATAGACCAAAGTGTCTCTCAGAATTGGCAGTAGGGCTCAATTAAACCAGAAAAGATAACATTGCACACAGAGCTCAGATTTGCAGAAGAAACACATAATTATGTTCCCCACGGTCTGAAATAGGGCAAAAACACATTCAATTTTCAAGTACGAGGTTTCCTTGAGGAGTTAGACCAATGTGTCTCTCAGAATTGGCAGTGCCCAATTCAGCCAGAAAATAGAACTTTTGACACAGAGCTTAGATATGCAAAACAAACACATATTCATTTTCCCAGAGTCTGAAAAATGGCAAAAATATACTCAATTTTCAAGTACGAGGTATCCTTGAGGAGTTAGACCAAAGTGTCTCTCAGAATGGGCTGTAGGACTGCATTCAACCAGAAAACATAACTTTTGACACAGAGCTTAGATATGCAAAACAAACACATTCATGTACCCTACAGTTTGAAAAGCCCCCAAAACAGTCAGTTTTTTCAAATCTGAGCTATCCCTGAGGAGTTAGACCAAAGTGTCTCTCAGAATTGGCAGTAGGGCTCAATTAAACCAGAAAACATAACTTTTGACACAGAGCTCAGATTTTCAGAAGAAACACCTATTCACGTTCCCAGAGTCTGAAAAACGGCAAAAATATACTCAATTTTCAAGTACGAGGTTTCCTTGAGGAGTAAGACCAAAGCTGTTTCTCAGAATGGGCAGTAGGACTGCATTCAACCAGAAAACATAACTTTTGACACAGAGCTTAGATATGCAAAACAAACACATATTCATGTTCCCCACAGTCTGAAAAGCCCAAAAAACATACAATTTTTTCAAATCTGAGCTTTCCCTGAGGAGTTAGCCCAAAGCTGTCTCTCAGAATTGGCAGTGGGGCTCAATTAAACCAGAAAAGATAACATTGCACACAGAGCTCAGATTTGCAGAAGAAACACATAATTATGTTCCCCACGGTCTGAAATAGGGCAAAAACACATTCAATTTTCAAGTACGAGGTTTCCTTGAGGAGTTAGACCAATGTGTCTCTCAGAATTGGCAGTGCCCAATTCAGCCAGAAAATAGAACTTTTGACACAGAGCTTAGATATGCAAAACAAACACATATTCATTTTCCCAGAGTATGAAAAATGGCAAAAATATACTCAATTTTCAAGTACGAGGTTTCCTTGAGGAGTTAGACCAAAGTGTCTCTCAGAATGGGCTGTAGGACTGCATTCAACCAGAAAACATAACTTTTGACACAGAGCTTAGATATGCAAAACAAACACATTCATGTACCCTACAGTTTGAAAAGCCCCCAAAACAGTCAGTTTTTTCAAATCTGAGCTATCCCTGAGGAGTTAGACCAAAGTGTCTCTCAGAATTGGCAGTAGGGCTCAATTAAACCAGAAAACATAACTTTTGACACAGAGCTCAGATTTTCAGAAGAAACACATATTCACGTTCCCAGAGTCTGAAAAACGGCAAAAATATACTCAATTTTCAAGTACGAGGTTTCCTTGAGGAGTAAGACCAAAGCTGTTTCTCAGAATGGGCAGTAGGACTGCATTCAACCAGAAAACATAACTTTTGACACAGAGCTTAGATATGCAAAACAAACACATATTCATGTTCCCCACAGTCTGAAAAGCCCAAAAAACATACATTTTTTTCAAATCTGAGCTTTCCCTGAGGAGTTAGACCAAAGCTGTCTCTCAGAATTGGCAGTGCGTCTCAATTCAGCCAGAAAACTTAACTTTGGACACAAGATCAGATTTTCAAAAGAAACATATTCATGTTATGCAAGGTATGAAAACACCAAAAACACACAATTTTCAAATCTGAGCTTTCCCTGAGGAGTTAGCCCAAAGCTGTCTCTCAGAATTGGCAGTGGGGCTCAATTAAACCAGAAAAGATAACATTGCACACAGAGCTAAGATTTGCAGAAGAAACACATAATTATGTTCCCCACGGTCTGAAATAGGGCAAAAACACATTCAATTTTCAAGTACGAGGTTTCCTTGAGGAGTTAGACCAATGTGTCTCTCAGAATTGGCAGTGCCCAATTCAGCCAGAAAATATAACTTTTGACACAGAGCTTAGATATGCAAAACAAACACATATTCATTTTCCCAGAGTCTGAAAAATGGCAAAAATATACTCAATTTTCAAGTACGAGGTTTCCTTGAGGAGTTAGACCAAAGTGTCTCTCAGAATGGGCTGTAGGACTGCATTCAACCAGAAAACATAACTTTTGACACAGAGCTTAGATATGCAAAACAAACACATTCATGTACCCTACAGTTTGAAAAGCCCCCAAAACAGTCAGTTTTTTCAAATCTGAGCTATCCCTGAGGAGTTAGACCAAAGTGTCTCTCAGAATTGGCAGTAGGGCTCAATTAAACCAGAAAACATAACTTTTGACACAGAGCTCAGATTTTCAGAAGAAACACATATTCACGTTCCCAGAGTCTGAAAAACGGCAAAAATATACTCAATTTTCAAGTACGAGGTTTCCTTGAGGAGTAAGACCAAAGCTGTTTCTCAGAATGGGCAGTAGGACTGCATTCAACCAGAAAACATAACTTTTGACACAGAGCTTAGATATGCAAAACAAACACATATTCATGTTCCCCACAGTCTGAAAAGCCCAAAAAACATACATTTTTTTCAAATCTGAGCTTTCCCTGAGGAGTTAGACCAAAGCTGTCTCTCAGAATTGGCAGTGCGTCTCAATTCAGCCAGAAAACTTAACTTTGGACACAAGATCAGATTTTCAAAAGAAACATATTCATGTTATGCAAGGTATGAAAACACCAAAAACACACAATTTTCAAATCTGAGCTTTCCCTGAGGAGTTAGCCCAAAGCTGTCTCTCAGAATTGGCAGTGGGGCTCAATTAAACCAGAAAAGATAACATTGCACACAGAGCTAAGATTTGCAGAAGAAACACATAATTATGTTCCCCACGGTCTGAAATAGGGCAAAAACACATTCAATTTTCAAGTACGAGGTTTCCTTGAGGAGTTAGACCAATGTGTCTCTCAGAATTGGCAGTGCCCAATTCAGCCAGAAAATAGAACTTTTGACACAGAGCTTAGATATGCAAAACAAACACATATTCATTTTCCCAGAGTCTGAAAAATGGCAAAAATATACTCAATTTTCAAGTACGAGGTATCCTTGAGGAGTTAGACCAAAGTGTCTCTCAGAATGGGCTGTAGGACTGCATTCAACCAGAAAACATAACTTTTGACACAGAGCTTAGATATGCAAAACAAACACATTCATGTACCCTACAGTTTGAAAAGCCCCCAAAACAGTCAGTTTTTTCAAATCTGAGCTATCCCTGAGGAGTTAGACCAAAGTGTCTCTCAGAATTGGCAGTAGGGCTCAATTAAACCAGAAAACATAACTTTTGACACAGAGCTCAGATTTTCAGAAGAAACACCTATTCACGTTCCCAGAGTCTGAAAAACGGCAAAAATATACTCAATTTTCAAGTACGAGGTTTCCTTGAGGAGTAAGACCAAAGCTGTTTCTCAGAATGGGCAGTAGGACTGCATTCAACCAGAAAACATAACTTTTGACACAGAGCTTAGATATGCAAAACAAACACATATTCATGTTCCCCACAGTCTGAAAAGCCCAAAAAACATACAATTTTTTCAAATCTGAGCTTTCCCTGAGGAGTTAGCCCAAAGCTGTCTCTCAGAATTGGCAGTGGGGCTCAATTAAACCAGAAAAGATAACATTGCACACAGAGCTCAGATTTGCAGAAGAAACACATAATTATGTTCCCCACGGTCTGAAATAGGGCAAAAACACATTCAATTTTCAAGTACGAGGTTTCCTTGAGGAGTTAGACCAATGTGTCTCTCAGAATTGGCAGTGCCCAATTCAGCCAGAAAATAGAACTTTTGACACAGAGCTTAGATATGCAAAACAAACACATATTCATTTTCCCAGAGTATGAAAAATGGCAAAAATATACTCAATTTTCAAGTACGAGGTTTCCTTGAGGAGTTAGACCAAAGTGTCTCTCAGAATGGGCTGTAGGACTGCATTCAACCAGAAAACATAACTTTTGACACAGAGCTTAGATATGCAAAACAAACACATTCATGTACCCTACAGTTTGAAAAGCCCCCAAAACAGTCAGTTTTTTCAAATCTGAGCTATCCCTGAGGAGTTAGACCAAAGTGTCTCTCAGAATTGGCAGTAGGGCTCAATTAAACCAGAAAACATAACTTTTGACACAGAGCTCAGATTTTCAGAAGAAACACATATTCACGTTCCCAGAGTCTGAAAAACGGCAAAAATATACTCAATTTTCAAGTACGAGGTTTCCTTGAGGAGTAAGACCAAAGCTGTTTCTCAGAATGGGCAGTAGGACTGCATTCAACCAGAAAACATAACTTTTGACACAGAGCTTAGATATGCAAAACAAACACATATTCATGTTCCCCACAGTCTGAAAAGCCCAAAAAACATACATTTTTTTCAAATCTGAGCTTTCCCTGAGGAGTTAGACCAAAGCTGTCTCTCAGAATTGGCAGTGCGTCTCAATTCAGCCAGAAAACTTAACTTTGGACACAAGATCAGATTTTCAAAAGAAACATATTCATGTTATGCAAGGTATGAAAACACCAAAAACACACAATTTTCAAATCTGAGCTTTCCCTGAGGAGTTAGCCCAAAGCTGTCTCTCAGAATTGGCAGTGGGGCTCAATTAAACCAGAAAAGATAACATTGCACACAGAGCTAAGATTTGCAGAAGAAACACATAATTATGTTCCCCACGGTCTGAAATAGGGCAAAAACACATTCAATTTTCAAGTACGAGGTTTCCTTGAGGAGTTAGACCAATGTGTCTCTCAGAATTGGCAGTGCCCAATTCAGCCAGAAAATATAACTTTTGACACAGAGCTTAGATATGCAAAACAAACACATATTCATTTTCCCAGAGTCTGAAAAATGGCAAAAATATACTCAATTTTCAAGTACGAGGTTTCCTTGAGGAGTTAGACCAAAGTGTCTCTCAGAATGGGCTGTAGGACTGCATTCAACCAGAAAACATAACTTTTGACACAGAGCTTAGATATGCAAAACAAACACATTCATGTACCCTACAGTTTGAAAAGCCCCCAAAACAGTCAGTTTTTTCAAATCTGAGCTATCCCTGAGGAGTTAGACCAAAGTGTCTCTCAGAATTGGCAGTAGGGCTCAATTAAACCAGAAAACATAACTTTTGACACAGAGCTCAGATTTTCAGAAGAAACACATATTCACGTTCCCAGAGTCTGAAAAACGGCAAAAATATACTCAATTTTCAAGTACGAGGTTTCCTTGAGGAGTAAGACCAAAGCTGTTTCTCAGAATGGGCAGTAGGACTGCATTCAACCAGAAAACATAACTTTTGACACAGAGCTTAGATATGCAAAACAAACACATATTCATGTTCCCCACAGTCTGAAAAGCCCAAAAAACATACATTTTTTTCAAATCTGAGCTTTCCCTGAGGAGTTAGACCAAAGCTGTCTCTCAGAATTGGCAGTGCGTCTCAATTCAGCCAGAAAACTTAACTTTGGACACAAGATCAGATTTTCAAAAGAAACATATTCATGTTATGCAAGGTATGAAAACACCAAAAACACACAATTTTCAAATCTGAGCTTTCCCTGAGGAGTTAGCCCAAAGCTGTCTCTCAGAATTGGCAGTGGGGCTCAATTAAACCAGAAAAGATAACATTGCACACAGAGCTAAGATTTGCAGAAGAAACACATAATTATGTTCCCCACGGTCTGAAATAGGGCAAAAACACATTCAATTTTCAAGTACGAGGTTTCCTTGAGGAGTTAGACCAATGTGTCTCTCAGAATTGGCAGTGCCCAATTCAGCCAGAAAATAGAACTTTTGACACAGAGCTTAGATATGCAAAACAAACACATATTCATTTTCCCAGAGTCTGAAAAATGGCAAAAATATACTCAATTTTCAAGTACGAGGTTTCCTTGAGGAGTAAGACCAAAGCTGTTTCTCAGAATGGGCAGTAGGACTGCATTCAACCAGAAAACATAACTTTTGACACAGAGCTTAGATATGCAAAACAAACACATATTCATGTTCCCCACAGTCTGAAAAGCCCAAAAAACATAAAATTTTTTCAAATCTGAGCTTTCCCTGAGGAGTTAGACCAACGCTGTCTCTCAGAATTGGCAGTGGGTCTCAATTCAGCCAGAAAACTTAACTTTGGACACAAGATCAGATTTTCAGAAGAAACATATTCATGTTATGCAAGGTAGGAAAACACCAAAAACACACAATTTTCAAATCTGAGCTTTCCCTGAGGAGTTAGCCCAAAGCTGTCTCTCAGAATTGGCAGTGGGGCTCAATTAAACCAGAAAAGATAACATTGCACACAGAGCTCAGATTTGCAGAAGAAACACATATTCATGTTCCCCACGGTCTGAAATAGGGCAAAAACACATTCAATTTTCAAGTACGAGGTTTCCTCGAGGAGTTAGACCAATGTGTCTCTCAGAATTGGCGGTGCCCAATTCAGCCAGAAAATAGAACTTTTGACACAGAGCTTAGATATGCAAAACCAACGCATATTCATTTTCCCAGAGTCTGAAAAGCCCAAAAACAGACATTTTTTTCAAATCTGAGCTTTAACTGAGGAGATAGACCAAAGTGAATCTCAGAATGGGCTGTAGGACTGCATTCAACCAGAAAACATACCTTTTGACACAGAGCTTAGATATGCAAAACAAACACATATTCATGTACCTCACAGTTTGAAATGCCCCCAAAACAGTCAGTTTTTTAAAATCTGAGCTATCCCTGAGGAGATAGACCAAAGTGTCTCTCAGAATTGGCAGTAGGGCTCAATTAAACCAGAAAACATAACTTTTGACACAGAGCTCAGATTTTCAGAAGAAACACATATTCACGTTCCCAGAGTCTGAAAAACGGCAAAAATATAATCAGTTTTCAAGTACGAGGTTTCCTTGAGGAGTTAGACCAATGTGTCTCTCAGAATTGGCAGTGCCCAATTCAGCCAGAAAATAGAACTTTTGACACAGAGCTTAGATATGCAAAACAAACACACATTCATTTTCCCAGAGTCTGAAAAATGGCAAAAATATACTCAATTTTCAAGTACGAGGTTTCCTTGAGGAGTAAGACCAAAGCTGTTTCTCAGAATGGGCAGTAGGACTGCATTCAACCAGAAAACATAACTTTTGACACAGAGCTTAGATATGCAAAACAAACACATATTCATGTTCCCCACAGTCTGAAAAGCCCAAAAAACATACAATTTTTTCAAATCTGAGCTTTCCCTGAGGAGTTAGACGAAAGCTGTCTCTCAGAATTGGCAGTGGGTCTCAATTCAGCCAGAAAACTTAACTTTGGACACAAGATCAGATTTTAAAAAGAAACATATTCATGTTATGCAAGGTAGGAAAACACCAAAAACACACAATTTTCAAATCTGAGCTTTCCCTGAGGAGTTAGCCCAAAGCTGTCTCTCAGAATTGGCAGTGGGGCTCAATTAAACCACAAAAGATAACATTGCACACAGAGCTCAGATTTGCAGAAGAAACACATATTCATGTTCCCCACGGTCTGAAATAGGGCAAAAACACATTCAATTTTCAAGTACGAGGTTTCCTCGAGGAGTTAGACCAATGTGTCTCTCAGAATTGGCGGTGCCCAATTCAGCCAGAAAATAGAACTTTTGACACAGAGCTTAGATATGCAAAACAAACAAATATTCATTTTCCCAGAGTCTGAAAAATGGCAAAAATATACTCAATTTTCAAGTACGAGGTTTCCTTGAGGAGTTAGACCAAAGTGTCTCTCAGAATGGGCTGTAGGACTGCATTCAACCAGAAAACATAACTTTTGACACAGAGCTTAGATATGCAAAACAAACACATTCATGTACCCTACAGTTTGAAAAGCCCCCAAAACAGTCAGTTTTTTCAAATCTGAGCTATCCCTGAGGAGTTAGACCAAAGTGTCTCTCAGAATTGGCAGTAGGGCTCAATTAAACCAGAAAACATAACTTTTGACACAGAGCTCAGATTTTCAGAAGAAACACATATTCACGTTCCCAGAGTCTGAAAAACGGCAAAAATATACTCAATTTTCAAGTACGAGGTTTCCTTGAGGAGTAAGACCAAAGCTGTTTCTCAGAATGGGCAGTAGGACTGCATTCAACCAGAAAACATAACTTTTGACACAGAGCTTAGATATGCAAAACAAACACATATTCATGTTCCCCACAGTCTGAAAAGGCCAAAAAACATACAATTTTTTCAAATCTGAGCTTTCCCTGAGGAGTTAGACGAAAGCTGTCTCTCAGAATTGGCAGTGGGTCTCAATTCAGCCAGAAAACTTAACTTTGGACACAAGATCAGATTTTCAAAAGAAACATATTCATGTTATGCAAGGTATGAAAACACCAAAAACACACAATTTTCAAATCTGAGCTTTCCCTGAGGAGTTAGCCCAAAGCTGTCTCTCAGAATTGGCAGTGGGGCTCAATTAAACCACAAAAGATAACATTGCACACAGAGCTCAGATTTGCAGAAGAAACACATATTCATGTTCCCCACGGTCTGAAATAGGGCAAAAACACATTCAATTTTCAAGTACGAGGTTTCCTCGAGGAGTTAGACCAATGTGTCTCTCAGAATTGGCGGTGCCCAATTCAGCCAGAAAATAGAACTTTTGACACAGAGCTTAGATATGCAAAACCAACGTATATTCATTTTCCCAGAGTCTGAAAAGCCCAAAAACAGACAATTTTTTCAAATCTAAGCTTTAACTGAGGAGATAGACCAAAGTGTCTCTCAGAATGGGCTGTAGGACTGCATTCAACCAGAAAACATAACTTTTGACACAGAGCTTAGATATGCAAAACAAACTCATATTCATGTACCTCACAGTTTGAAATGCCCCCAAAACAGTCAGTTTTTTCAAATCTGAGCTATCCCTGAGGAGATAGACCAAAGTGTCTCTCAGAATTGGCAGTAGGGCTCAATTAAACCAGAAAAGATAACATTGCACACAGAGCTGAGATTTGCAGAAGAAACACATAATTATGTTCCCCACGGTCTGAAATAGGGCAAAAACACATTCAATTTTCAAGTACGAGGTTTCCTTGAGGAGTTAGACCAATGTGTCTCTCAGAATTGGCAGTGCCCAATTCAGCCAGAAAATAGAACTTTTGACACAGAGCTTAGATATGCAAAACAAACACATATTCATTTTCCCAGAGTCTGAAAAATGGCAAAAATATACTCAATTTTCAAGTACGAGGTTTCCTTGAGGAGTTAGACCAAAGTGTCTCTCAGAATGGGCTGTAGGACTGCATTCAACCAGAAAACATAACTTTTGACACAGAGCTTAGATATGCAAAACAAACACATTCATGTACCCTACAGTTTGAAAAGCCCCCAAAACAGTCAGTTTTTTCAAATCTGAGCTATCCCTGAGGAGTCAGACCAAAGTGTCTCTCAGAATTGGCAGTAGGGCTCAATTAAACCAGAAAACATAACTTTTGACACAGAGCTCAGATTTTCAGAAGAAACACCTATTCACGTTCCCAGAGTCTGAAAAACGGCAAAAATATACTCAATTTTCAAGTACGAGGTTTCCTTGAGGAGTAAGACCAAAGCTGTTTCTCAGAATGGGCAGTAGGACTGCATTCAACCAGAAAACATAACTTTTGACACAGAGCTTAGATATGCAAAACAAACACATATTCATGTTCCCCACAGTCTGAAAAGCCCAAAAAACATACAATTTTTTCAAATCTGAGCTTTCCCTGAGGAGTTAGACCAAAGCTGTCTCTCAGAATTGGCAGTGCGTCTCAATTCAGCCAGAAAACTTAACTTTGGACACAAGATCAGATTTTCAAAAGAAACATATTCATGTTATGCAAGGTATGAAAACACCAAAAACACACAATTTTCAAATCTGAGCTTTCCCTGAGGAGTTAGCCCAAAGCTGTCTCTCAGAATTGGCAGTGGGGCTCAATTAAACCAGAAAAGATAACATTGCACACAGAGCTCAGATTTGCAGAAGAAACACATAATTATGTTCCCCACGGTCTGAAATAGGGCAAAAACACATTCAATTTTCAAGTACGAGGTTTCCTTGAGGAGTTAGACCAATGTGTCTCTCAGAATTGGCAGTGCCCAATTCAGCCAGAAAATATAACTTTTGACACAGAGCTTAGATATGCAAAACAAACACATATTCATTTTCCCAGAGTCTGAAAAATGGCAAAAATATACTCAATTTTCAAGTACGAGGTTTCCTTGAGGAGTAAGACCAAAGCTGTTTCTCAGAGTGGGCAGTAGGACTGCATTCAACCAGAAAACATAACTTTTGACACAGAGCTTAGATATGCAAAACAAACACATATTCATGTTCCCCACAGTCTGAAAAGCCCAAAAAACATAAAATTTTTTCAAATCTGAGCTTTCCCTGAGGAGTTAGACCAACGCTGTCTCTCAGAATTGGCAGTGGGTCTCAATTCAGCCAGAAAACTTAACTTTGGACACAAGATCAGATTTTCAGAAGAAACATATTCATGTTATGCAAGGTAGGAAAACACCAAAAACACACAATTTTCAAATCTGAGCTTTCCCTGAGGAGTTAGCCCAAAGCTGTCTCTCAGAATTGGCAGTGGGGCTCAATTAAACCAGAAAAGATAACATTGCACACAGAGCTCAGATTTGCAGAAGAAACACATATTCATGTTCCCCACGGTCTGAAATAGGGCAAAAACACATTCAATTTTCAAGTACGAGGTTTCCTCGAGGAGTTAGACCAATGTGTCTCTCAGAATTGGCGGTGCCCAATTCAGCCAGAAAATAGAACTTTTGACACAGAGCTTAGATATGCAAAACCAACGCATATTCATTTTCCCAGAGTCTGAAAAGCCCAAAAACAGACATTTTTTTCAAATCTGAGCTTTAACTGAGGAGATAGACCAAAGTGTCTCTCAGAATGGGCTGTAGGACTGCATTCAACCAGAAAACATACCTTTTGACACAGAGCTTAGATATGCAAAACAAACACATATTCATGTACCTCACAGTTTGAAATGCCCCAAAAACAGTCAGTTTTTTAAAATCTGAGCTATCCCTGAGGAGATAGACCAAAGTGTCTCTCAGAATTGGCAGTAGGGCTCAATTAAACCAGAAAACATAACTTTTGACACAGAGCTCAGATTTTCAGAAGAAACACATATTCACGTTCCCAGAGTCTGAAAAACGGCAAAAATATAATCAGTTTTCAAGTACGAGGTTTCCTTGAGGAGTTAGACCAATGTGTCTCTCAGAATTGGCAGTGCCCAATTCAGCCAGAAAATAGAACTTTTGACACAGAGCTTAGATATGCAAAACAAACACACATTCATTTTCCCAGAGTCTGAAAAATGGCAAAAATATACTCAATTTTCAAGTACGAGGTTTCCTTGAGGAGTAAGACCAAAGCTGTTTCTCAGAATGGGCAGTAGGACTGCATTCAACCAGAAAACATAACTTTTGACACAGAGCTTAGATATGCAAAACAAACACATATTCATGTTCCCCACAGTCTGAAAAGCCCAAAAAACATACAATTTTTTCAAATCTGAGCTTTCCCTGAGGAGTTAGACGAAAGCTGTCTCTCAGAATTGGCAGTGGGTCTCAATTCAGCCAGAAAACTTAACTTTGGACACAAGATCAGATTTTCAAAAGAAACATATTCATGTTATGCAAGGTAGGAAAACACCAAAAACACACAATTTTCAAATCTGAGCTTTCCCTGAGGAGTTAGCCCAAAGCTGTCTCTCAGAATTGGCAGTGGGGCTCAATTAAACCACAAAAGATAACATTGCACACAGAGCTCAGATTTGCAGAAGAAACACATATTCATGTTCCCCACGGTCTGAAATAGGGCAAAAACACATTCAATTTTCAAGTACGAGGTTTCCTCGAGGAGTTAGACCAATGTGTCTCTCAGAATTGGCGGTGCCCAATTCAGCCAGAAAATAGAACTTTTGACACAGAGCTTAGATATGCAAAACCAACGTATATTCATTTTCCCAGAGTCTGAAAAGCCCAAAAACAGACAATTTTTTCAAATCTAAGCTTTAACTGAGGAGATAGACCAAAGTGTCTCTCAGAATGGGCTGTAGGACTGCATTCAACCAGAAAACATAACTTTTGACACAGAGCTTAGATATGCAAAACAAACTCATATTCATGTACCTCACAGTTTGAAATGCCCCCAAAACAGTCAGTTTTTTCAAATCTGAGCTATCCCTGAGGAGATAGACCAAAGTGTCTCTCAGAATTGGCAGTAGGGCTCAATTAAACCAGAAAAGATAACATTGCACACAGAGCTCAGATTTGCAGAAGAAACACATAATTATGTTCCCCACGGTCTGAAATAGGGCAAAAACACATTCAATTTTCAAGTACGAGGTTTCCTTGAGGAGTTAGACCAATGTGTCTCTCAGAATTGGCAGTGCCCAATTCAGCCAGAAAATAGAACTTTTGACACAGAGCTTAGATATGCAAAACAAACACATATTCATTTTCCCAGAGTGTGAAAAATGGCAAAAATATACTCAATTTTCAAGTACGAGGTTTCCTTGAGGAGTAAGACCAAAGCTGTTTCTCAGAATGGGCAGTAGGACTGCATTCAACCAGAAAACATAACTTTTGACACAGAGCTTAGATATGCAAAACAAACACATATTCATGTTCCCCACAGTCTGAAAAGCCCAAAAAACATACAATTTTTTCAAATCTGAGCTTTCCCTGAGGAGTTAGCCCAAAGCTGTCTCTCAGAATTGGCAGTGGGGCTCAATTAAACCACAAAAGATAACATTGCACACAGAGCTCAGATTTGCAGAAGAAACACATATTCATGTTCCCCACGGTCTGAAATAGGGCAAAAACACATTCAATTTTCAAGTACGAGGTTTCCTCGAGGAGTTAGACCAATGTGTCTCTCAGAATTGGCGGTGCCCAATTCAGCCAGAAAATAGAACTTTTGACACAGAGCTTAGATATGCAAAACAAACACATATTCATTTTCCCAGAGTCTGAAAAATGGCAAAAATATACTCAATTTTCAAGTACGAGGTTTCCTTGAGGAGTTAGACCAAAGTGTCTCTCAGAATGGGCTGTAGGACTGCATTCAACCAGAAAACATAACTTTTGACACAGAGCTTAGATATGCAAAACAAACACATTCATGTACCCTACAGTTTGAAAAGCCCCCAAAACAGTCAGTTTTTTCAAATCTGAGCTATCCCTGAGGAGTTAGACCAAAGTGTCTCTCAGAATTGGCAGTAGGGCTCAATTAAACCAGAAAACATAACTTTTGACACAGAGCTCAGATTTTCAGAAGAAACACATATTCACGTTCCCAGAGTCTGAAAAACGGCAAAAATATACTCAATTTTCAAGTACGAGGTTTCCTTGAGGAGTAAGACCAAAGCTGTTTCTCAGAATGGGCAGTAGGACTGCATTCAACCAGAAAACATAACTTTTGACACAGAGCTTAGATATGCAAAACAAACACATATTCATGTTCCCCACAGTCTGAAAAGGCCAAAAAACATACAATTTTTTCAAATCTGAGCTTTCCCTGAGGAGTTAGACGAAAGCTGTCTCTCAGAATTGGCAGTGGGTCTCAATTCAGCCAGAAAACTTAACTTTGGACACAAGATCAGATTTTCAAAAGAAACATATTCATGTTATGCAAGGTATGAAAACACCAAAAACACACAATTTTCAAATCTGAGCTTTCCCTGAGGAGTTAGCCCAAAGCTGTCTCTCAGAATTGGCAGTGGGGCTCAATTAAACCACAAAAGATAACATTGCACACAGAGCTCAGATTTGCAGAAGAAACACATATTCATGTTCCCCACGGTCTGAAATAGGGCAAAAACACATTCAATTTTCAAGTACGAGGTTTCCTCGAGGAGTTAGACCAATGTGTCTCTCAGAATTGGCGGTGCCCAATTCAGCCAGAAAATAGAACTTTTGACACAGAGCTTAGATATGCAAAACCAACGTATATTCATTTTCCCAGAGTCTGAAAAGCCCAAAAACAGACAATTTTTTCAAATCTAAGCTTTAACTGAGGAGATAGACCAAAGTGTCTCTCAGAATGGGCTGTAGGACTGCATTCAACCAGAAAACATAACTTTTGACACAGAGCTTAGATATGCAAAACAAACTCATATTCATGTACCTCACAGTTTGAAATGCCCCCAAAACAGTCAGTTTTTTCAAATCTGAGCTATCCCTGAGGAGATAGACCAAAGTGTCTCTCAGAATTGGCAGTAGGGCTCAATTAAACCAGAAAAGATAACATTGCACACAGAGCTCAGATTTGCAGAAGAAACACATAATTATGTTCCCCACGGTCTGAAATAGGGCAAAAACACATTCAATTTTCTAGTACGAGGTTTCCTTGAGGAGTTAGACCAATGTGTCTCTCAGAATTGGCAGTGCCCAATTCAGCCAGAAAATAGAACTTTTGACACAGAGCTTAGATATGCAAAACAAACACATATTCATTTTCCCAGAGTCTGAAAAATGGCAAAAATATACTCAATTTTCAAGTACGAGGTTTCCTTGAGGAATTAGACCAAAGCTGTTTCTCAGAATGGGCAGTAGGACTGCATTCAACCACAAAACATAACTTTTGACACAGAGCTTAGATATGCAAAACAAACACATATTCATGTACCCCACAGTTTGAAAAGCCCCCAAAACAGTGAGTTTTTTCAAATCTGATCTATCCCTGAGGAGTTAGACCAAAGTGTCTCTCAGAATTGGCAGTAGGGCTCAATTAAACCAGAAAACATAACTTTTGACACAGAGCTCAGATTTTCAGAAGAAACACATATTCACGTTCCCAGAGTCTGAAAAACGGCAAAAATATACTCAATTTTCAAGTACGAGGTTTCCTTGAGGAGTAAGACCAAAGCTGTTTCTCAGAATGGGCAGTAGGACTGCATTCAACCAGAAAACATAACTTTTGACACAGAGCTTAGATAAGCAAAACAAACACATATTCATGTTCCCCACAGTCTGAAAAGCCCAAAAAACATACAATTTTTTCAAATCTGAGCTTTAACTGAGGAGATAGACCAAAGTGTCTCTCAGAATGGGCTGTAGGACTGCATTCAACCAGAAAACATACCTTTTGACACAGAGCTTAGATATGCAAAACAAACACATATTCATGTACCTCACAGTTTGAAATGCCCCAAAAACAGTCAGTTTTTTAAAATCTGAGCTATCCCTGGGGAGATAGACCAAAGTGTCTCTCAGAATTGGCAGTAGGGCTCAATTAAACCAGAAAACATAACTTTTGACACAGAGCTCAGATTTTCAGAAGAAACACATATTCACGTTCCCAGAGTCTGAAAAACGGCAAAAATATAATCAGTTTTCAAGTACGAGGTTTCCTTGAGGAGTTAGACCAATGTGTCTCTCAGAATTGGCAGTGCCCAATTCAGCCAGAAAATAGAACTTTTGACACAGAGCTTAGATATGCAAAACAAACACACATTCATTTTCCCAGAGTCTGAAAAATGGCAAAAATATACTCAATTTTCAAGTACGAGGTTTCCTTGAGGAGTAAGACCAAAGCTGTTTCTCAGAATGGGCAGTAGGACTGCATTCAACCAGAAAACATAACTTTTGACACAGAGCTTAGATATGCAAAACAAACACATATTCATGTTCCCCACAGTCTGAAAAGCCCAAAAAACATACAATTTTTTCAAATCTGAGCTTTCCCTGAGGAGTTAGACGAAAGCTGTCTCTCAGAATTGGCAGTGGGTCTCAATTCAGCCAGAAAACTTAACTTTGGACACAAGATCAGATTTTCAAAAGAAACATATTCATGTTATGCAAGGTAGGAAAACACCAAAAACACACAATTTTCAAATCTGAGCTTTCCCTGAGGAGTTAGCCCAAAGCTGTCTCTCAGAATTGGCAGTGGGGCTCAATTAAACCACAAAAGATAACATTGCACACAGAGCTCAGATTTGCAGAAGAAACACATATTCATGTTCCCCACGGTCTGAAATAGGGTAAAAACACATTCAATTTTCAAGTACGAGGTTTCCTCGAGGAGTTAGACCAATGTGTCTCTCAGAATTGGCGGTGCCCAATTCAGCCAGAAAATAGAACTTTTGACACAGAGCTTAGATATGCAAAACCAACGTATATTCATTTTCCCAGAGTCTGAAAAGCCCAAAAACAGACAATTTTTTCAAATCTAAGCTTTAACTGAGGAGATAGACCAAAGTGTCTCTCAGAATGGGCTGTAGGACTGCATTCAACCAGAAAACATAACTTTTGACACAGAGCTTAGATATGCAAAACAAACTCATATTCATGTACCTCACAGTTTGAAATGCCCCCAAAACAGTCAGTTTTTTCAAATCTGAGCTATCCCTGAGGAGATAGACCAAAGTGTCTCTCAGAATTGGCAGTAGGGCTCAATTAAACCAGAAAACATAACTTTTGACACAGAGCTCAGATTTTCAGAAGAAACACATATTCACGTTCCCAGAGTCTGAAAAACGACAAAAATATAATCAGTTTTCAAGTACGAGGTTTCCTTGAGGAGTTAGACCAATGTGTCTCTCAGAATTGGCAGTGCCCAATTCAGCCAGAAAATAGAACTTTTGACACAGAGCTTAGATATGCAAAACAAACACATATTCATTTTCCCAGAGTCTGAAAAATGGCAAAAATATACTCAATTTTCAAGTACGAGGTTTCCTTGAGGAGTTAGACCAAAGCTGTTTCTCAGAATGGGCAGTAGGACTGCATTCAACCACAAAACATAACTTTTGACACAGAGCTTAGATATGCAAAACAAACACATATTCATGTATCCCACAGTTTGAAAAGCCCCCCAAACAGTCAGTTTTTTCAAATCTGAGCTATCCCTGAGGAGTTAGACCAAAGTGCCTCTCAGAATTGGCAGTAGGGCTCAATTAAACCAGAAAAGATAACATTGCACACAGAGCTCAGATTTGCAGAAGAAACACATATTCATGTATCCCACAGTTTGAAAAGCCCAAAAAACAATCAATGTTTTCAAACTGAGCTATCCTTGAGGAGTTAGACCAAAGTTTATCTCAGAATTGGCAGTGGGGCTCAATTAAACCAGAAAAGATAACATTGCACACAGAGCTCAGATTTGCAGAAGAAACACATATTCATGTATCCCACAGTTTGAAAAGCCCAAAAAACAATCAATTTTTTCAAACAGAGCTATCCTTGCGGAGTTAGACCAAAGTATCTCAGAATTGGCAGTGGGGCTCAATTAAACCAGAAAAGATAACATTGCACACAGAGCTCAGATTTGCAGAAGAAACACATATTCATGTTCCCCACGGTCTGAAATAGGGCAAAAACACATTCAATTTTCAAGTACGAGGTTTCCTCGAGGAGTTAGACCAATGTGTCTCTCAGAATTGGCGGTGCCCAATTCAGCCAGAAAATAGAACTTTTGACACAGAGCTTAGATATGCAAAACAAACGCATATTCATTTTCCCAGAGTCTGAAAAATGGCAAAAATATACTCAATTTTCAAGTACGAGGTTTCCTTGAGGAGTAAGACCAAAGCTGTTTCTCAGAATGGGCAGTAGGACTGCATTCAACCAGAAAACATAACTTTTGACACAGAGCTTAGATATGCAAAACAAACACATATTCATGTACCCCACAGTTTGAAAAGCCCCCAAAACAGTCAGTTTTTTCAAATCTGAGCTATCCCTGAGGAGTTAGCCCAAAGTGTCTCTCAGAATTGGCATTAGGGCTCAATTAAACCAGAAAAGATTACATTGCACACAGAGCTCAGATTTGCAGAAGAAACACATATTCATGTATCCCACAGTTTGAAAAGCCCAAAAAACAATCAATGTTTTCAAACTGAGCTATCCTTGAGGAGTTAGACCAAAGTTTATCTCAGAATTGGCAGTGGGGCTCAATTAAACCAGAAAAGATAACATTGCACACAGAGCTCAGATTTGCAGAAGAAACACATATTCATGTATCCCACAGTTTAAAAAGCCCAAAAAACAATCAATTTTTTCAAACAGAGCTATCCTTGAGGAGTTAGACCAAAGTATCTCAGAATTGGCAGTGGGGCTCAATTAAACCAGAAAAGATAACATTGCACACAGAGCTCAGATTTGCAGAAGAAACACATATTCATGTTCCCCACGGTCTGAAATATGGCAAAAACACATTCAATTTTCAAGTACGAGGTTTCCTCGAGGAGTTAGACCAATGTGTCTCTCAGAATTGGCGGTGCCCAATTCAGCCAGAAAATAGAACTTTTGACACAGAGCTTAGATATGCAAAACCAATGCATATTCATTTTCCCAGTCTGAAAAGCCCAAAAACAGACAATTTCTTCAAATCTGAGCTTTAACTGAGGAGATAGACGAAAGTGTCTCTCAGAATGGGCTGTAGGATTGCATTCAACCAGAAAACATAACTTTTGACACAGAGCTTAGATATGCAAAACAAACACATATTCATGTATCCCACAGTTTGAAAAGCCCAAAAAACAATCAATGTTTTCAAACTGAGCTATCCTTGAGGAGTTAGACCAAAGTTTATCTCAGAATTGGCAGTGGGGCTCAATTAAACCAGAAAAGATAACATTGCACACAGAGCTCAGATTTGCAGAAGAAACATATATTCATGTATCCCACAGTTTGAAAAGCCCAAAAAACAATCAATTTTTTCAAACTGATCTATCCTTGAGGAGTTAGACCAAAGTTTATCTCAGAATTGGCAGTAGGGCTCAATTAAACCAGAAAAGATAACATTGCACACAGAGCTCAGATTTGCAGAAGAAACACATATTCATGTTCCCCACGGTCTGAAATAGGGCAAAAACACATTCAATTTTCAAGTACGAGGTTTCCTTGAGGAGTTAGACCAATGTGTCTCTCAGAATTGGCAGTGCCCAATTCAGCCAGAAACTAGAACTTTTGACACAGAGCTTAGATATGCAAAACAAACACATATTCATGTACCCCACAGTCTGAAAAGCCCAAAAACAGACAATTTTTTCCAAATCTGAGCTTTAACTGAGGAGATAGACCAAAGTGTCTCTCAGAATGGGCAGTAGGACTGCATTCAACCAGAAAACATCTTTTGACACAGAGCTTAGATATGCAAAACAAACACATATTCATTTTCCCAGAGTCTGAAAAATGGCAAAAATATACTCAATTTTCAAGTACGAGGTTTCCTTGAGGAGTTAGACCAAGGCTGTTTCTCAGAATGGGCAGTAGGACTGCATTCAACCACAAAACATAACTTTTGACACAGAGCTTAGATATGCAAAACAAACACATATTCATGTACCCCACAGTTTGAAAAGCCCCCAAAACAGTCAGTTTTTTCAAATCTGAGCTATCCCTGAGGAGTTAGACCAAAGTGCCTCTCAGAATTGGCAAAAGGGCTCAATTAAAGCAGAAAACATAACTTTTGACAGAGAGCTCAGATTTTCAGAAGAAACACATATTCACGTTCCCAGAGTCTGAAAAACGGCAAAAATATACTCAATTTTCAAGTACGAGGTTTCCTTGAGGAGTTAGACCAAAGCTATTTCTCAGAATGGGCAGTAGGACTGCATTCAACCAGAAAACATAACTTTTGACAGAGAGCTTAGATATGCAAAACAAACACATATTCATGTATCCCACAGTTTGAAAAGCCCAAAAAACAATCAATGTTTTCAAACTGAGCTATCCTTGAGGAGTTAGACCAAAGTATCTCAGAATTGGCAGTGGGGCTCAATTAAACCAGAAAAGATAACATTGCACACAGAGCTCAGATTTGCAGAAGAAACACATATTCATGTTCCCCACGGTCTGAAATAGGGCAAAAACACATTCAATTTTCAAGTACGAGGTTTCCTCGAGGAGTTAGACCAATGTGTCTCTCAGAATTGGCGGTGCCCAATTCAGCCAGAAAATAGAACTTTTGACACAGAGCTTAGATATGCAAAACCAACGCATATTCATTTTCCCAGAGTCTGAAAAGCCCAAAAACAGACAATTTTTTCAAATCTGAGCTTTAACTAAGGAGATAGAGCAAAGTGTCTCTCAGAATGGGCAGTAGGACTGCATTCCACCACAAAACATAACTTTTGACACAGAGCTTAGATATGCAAAACCAACGCATATTCATTTTCCCAGAGTCTGAAAAGCCCAAAAAACATACAATTTTTTCAAATCTGAGCTTTCCCTGAGGAGATAGACCAAAGTGTCTCTCAGAATTGGCAGTGGGTCTCAATTCAGCCAGAAAACTTAACTTTGGACACAAGCTCAGAATTTCAAAAGAAACATATTCATGTTATGCAAGGCATGAAAACACCAAAAACACACAATTTTTAAATCTGAGCTTTCCCTGAGGAGTTAGCCCAAAGCTGTCTCTCAGAATTGGCAGTGGGGCTCAATTAAACCAGAAAAGATAACATTGCACACAGAGCTAAGATTTGCAGAAGAAACATATAATTATGTTCTCCACGGTCTGAAATAGGGCAAAAACACATTCAATTTTCAAGTACGAGGTTTCCTTGAGGAGTTAGACCAATGTGTCTCTCAGAATTGGCAGTGCCCAATTCAGCCAGAAAATATAACTTTTGACACAGAGCTTAGATATGCAAAACAAACACATATTCATGTACCCCACAGTCTGAAAAGCCCAAAAACAGACAATTTTTTCCAAATCTGAGCTTTAACTGAGGAGATAGACCAAAGTGTCTCTCAGAATGGGCAGTAGGACTGCATTCAACCAGAAAACATCTTTTGACACAGAGCTTAGATATGCAAAACAAACACATATTCATTTTCCCAGAGTCTGAAAAATGGCAAAAATATACTCAATTTTCAAGTACGAGGTTTCCTTGAGGAGTTAGACCAAAGCTGTTTCTCAGAATGGGCAGTAGGACTGCATTCAACCACAAAACATAACTTTTGACACAGAGCTTAGATATGCAAAACAAACACATATTCATGTACCCCACAGTTTGAAAAGCCCCCAAAACAGTCAGTTTTTTCAAATCTGAGCTATCCCTGAGGAGTTAGACCAAAGTGCCTCTCAGAATTGGCAGTAGGGCTCAATTAAAACATAACTTTTGACAGAGAGCTCAGATTTTCAGAAGAAACACATATTCACGTTCCCAGAGTCTGAAAAACGGCAAAAATATACTCAATTTTCAAGTACGAGGTTTCCTTGAGGAGTTAGACCAAAGCTATTTCTCAGAATGGGCAGTAGGACTGCATTCAACCAGAAAACATAACTTTTGAAACAGAGCTTAGATATGCAAAACAAACACATATTCATGTATCCCACAGTTTGAAAAGCCCAAAAAACAATCAATGTTTTCAAACTGAGCTATCCTTGAGGAGTTAGACCAAAGTATCTCAGAATTGGCAGTGGGGCTCAATTAAACCAAAAAAGATAACATTGCACACAGAGCTAAGATTTGCAGAAGAAACACATAATTATGTTCTCCACGGTCTGAAATAGGGCAAAAACACATTCAATTTTCAAGTACGAGGTTTCCTTGAGGAGTTAGACCAATGTGTCTCTCAGAATTGGCAGTGCCCAATTCAGCCAGAAAATATAACTTTTGACACAGAGCTTAGATATGCAAAACAAACACATATTCATTTTCCCAGAGTCTGAAAAATGGCAAAAATATACTCAATTTTCAAGTACGAGGTTTCCTTGAGGAGTAAGACCAAAGCTGTTTCTCAGAATGGGCAGTAGGACTGCATTCAACCAGAAAACATAACTTTTGACACAGAGCTTCGATATGCAAAACAAACACATATTCATGTACCCCACAGTTTGAAAAGCCCCCAAAACAGTCAGTTTTTTCAAATCTGAGCTATCCCTGAGGAGTTAGCCCAAAGTGTCTCTCAGAATTGGCAGTAGGGCTCAATTAAACCAGAAAACATAACTTTTGACACAGAGCTTAGATATGCAAAACAAACACATATTCATGTACCCCACAGTTTGAAAAGCCCCCAAAACAGTCAGTTTTTTCAAATCTGAGCTATCCCTGAGGAGTTAGACCAAAGTGCCTCTCAGAATTGGCAGTAGGGCTCAATTAAACCAGAAAACATAACTTTTGACAGAGAGCTCAGATTTTCAGAAGAAACACATATTCACGTTCCCAGAGTCTGAAAAATGGCAAAAATATACTCAATTTTCAAGTACGAGGTTTCCTTGAGGAGTTAGACCAAAGCTATTTCTCAGAATGGGCAGTAGGACTGCATTCAACCAGAAAACATAACTTTTGACAGCGAGCTTAGATATGCAAAACAAACACATATTCATGTATCCCACAGTTTGAAAAGCCCAAAAAACAATCAATGTTTTCAAACTGAGCTATCCTTGAGGAGTTAGACCAAAGTATCTCAGAATTGGCAGTGGGGCTCAATTAAACCAGAAAAGATAACATTGCACACAGAGCTCAGATTTGCAGAAGAAACACATATTCATGTTCCCCACGGTCTGATATAGGGCAAAAACACATTCAATTTTCAAGTACGAGGTTTCCTCGAGGAGTTAGACCAATGTGTCTCTCAGAATTGGCGGTGCCCAATTCAGCCAGAAAATAGAACTTTTGACACAGAGCTTAGATATGCAAAACCAACGCATATTCATTTTCCCAGAGTCTGAAAAGCCCAAAAACAGACAATTTTTTCAAATCTGAGCTTTAACTAAGGAGATAGAGCAAAGTGTCTCTCAGAATGGGCAGTAGGACTGCATTCAACCACAAAACATAACTTTTGACACAGAGCTTAGATATGCAAAACCAACGCATATTCATTTTCCCAGAGTCTGAAAAGCCCAAAAAACATACAATTTTTTCAAATCTGAGCTTTCCCTGAGGAGATAGACCAAAGTGTCTCTCAGAATTGGCAGTGGGTCTCAATTCAGCCAGAAAACTTAACTTTGGACACAAGCTCAGAATTTCAAAAGAAACATATTCATGTTATGCAAGGCATGAAAACACCAAAAACACACAATTTTTAAATCTGAGCTTTCCCTGAGGAGTTAGCCCAAAGCTGTCTCTCAGAATTGGCAGTGGGGCTCAATTAAACCAGAAAAGATAACATTGCACACAGAGCTAAGAATTGCAGAAGAAACATATATTTATGTTCTCCACGGTCTGAAATAGGGCAAAAACACATTCAATTTTCAAGTACGAGGTTTCCTTGAGGAGTTAGACCAATGTGTCTCACAGAATTGGCAGTGCCCAATTCTGCCAGAAAATATAACTTTTGACACAGAGCTTAGATATGCAAAACAAACACATATTCATGTACCCCACAGTCTGAAAAGCCCAAAAACAGACAATTTTTTCCAAATCTGAGCTTTAACTGAGGAGATAGACCAAAGTGTCTCTCAGAATGGGCAGTAGGACTGCATTCAACCAGAAAACATCTTTTGACACAGAGCTTAGATATGCAAAACAAACACATATTCATTTTCCCAGAGTCTGAAAAATGGCAAAAATATACTCAATTTTCAAGTACGAGGTTTCCTTGAGGAGTTAGACCAAAGCTGTTTCTCAGAATGGGCAGTAGGACTGCATTCAACCACAAAACATAACTTTTGACACAGAGCTTAGATATGCAAAACAAACACATATTCATGTACCCCACAGTTTGAAAAGCCCCCAAAACAGTCAGTTTTTTCAAATCTGAGCTATCCCTGAGGAGTTAGACCAAAGTGCCTCTCAGAATTGGCAGTAGGGCTCAATTAAACCAGAAAACATAACTTTTGACAGAGAGCTCAGATTTTCAGAAGAAACACATATTCACGTTCCCAGAGTCTGAAAAACGGCAAAAATATACTCAATTTTCAAGTACGAGGTTTCCTTGAGGAGTTAGACCAAAGCTATTTCTCAGAATGGGCAGTAGGACTGCATTCAACCAGAAAACATAACTTTTGACAGAGAGCTTAGATATGCAAAACAAACACATATTCATGTATCCCACAGTTTGAAAAGCCCAAAAAACAATCAATGTTTTCAAACTGAGCTATCCTTGAGGAGTTAGACCAAAGTATCTCAGAATTGGCAGTGTGGCTCAATTAAACCAGAAAAGATAACATTGCCCACAGAGCTAAGATTTGCAGAAGAAACACAAAATTATGTTCTCCACGGTCTGAAATAGGGCAAAAACACATTCAATTTTCAAGTACGAGGTTTCCTTGAGGAGTTAGACCAATGTGTCTCTCAGAATTGGCAGTGCCCAATTCAGCCAGAAAATATAACTTTTGACACAGAGCTTAGATATGGAAAACAAACACATATTCATTTTCCCAGAGTCTGAAAAATGGCAAAAATATACTCAATTTTCAAGTACGAGGTTTCCTTGAGGAGTAAGACCAAAGCTGTTTCTCAGAATGGGCAGTAGGACTGCATTCAACCAGAAAACATAACTTTTGACACAGAGCTTAGATATGCAAAACAAACACATATTCATGTACCCCACAGTTTGAAAAGCCCCCAATACAGTCAGTTTTTTCAAATCTGAGCTATCCCTGAGGAGTTAGCCCAAAGTGTCTCTCAGAATTGGCAGTAGGGCTCAATTAAACCAGAAAACATAACTTTTGACACAGAGCTCAGATTTTCAGAAGAAACACATATTCACGTTCCCAGAGTCTGAAAAACGGCAAAAATATACTCAATTTTCAAGTACGAGGTTTCCTTGAGGAGTTAGACCAAAGCTATTTCTCAGAATGGGCAGTAGGACTGCATTCAACCAGAAAACATAACTTTTGGCACAGAGCTTAGATATGCAAAACAAACACATATTCATGTTCCCCACAGTCTGAAAAGCCCAAAAAACATACAATTTTTTTCAAATCTGAGCTTTCCCTGAGGAGTTAGACCAAAGCTGTCTCTCAGAATTGGCAGTGGGTCTCAATTCAGCCAGAAAACTTAACTTTGGACACAAGATCAGATTTTCAAAAGAAACATATTCATGTTATGCAAGGTAGGAAAACACCAAAAACACACAATTTTCAAATCTGAGCTTTCCCTGAGGAGTTAGCCCAAAGCTGTCTCTCAGAATTGGAAGTGGGGCTCAATTAAACCAAAAAAGATAACATTGCACACAGAGCTCAGATTTGCAGAAGAAACACATATTCATGTTCCCCACGGTCTGAAATAGGGCAAAAACACATTCAATTTTCAAGTACGAGGTTTCCTCGAGGAGTTAGACCAATGTGTCTCTCAGAATTGGCAGTAGGGCTCAATTAAACCAGAAAACATAACTTTTGACAGAGAGCTCAGATTTTCAGAAGAAACACATATTCACGTTCCCAGAGTCTGAAAAATGGCAAAAATATACTCAATTTTCAAGTACGAGGTTTCCTTGAGGAGTTAGACCAAAGCTATTTCTCAGAATGGGCAGTAGGACTGCATTCAACCAGAAAACATAACTTTTGACAGAGAGCTTAGATATGCAAAACAAACACATATTCATGTATCCCACAGTTTGAAAAGCCCAAAAAACAATCAATGTTTTCAAACTGCGCTATCCTTGAGGAGTTAGACCAAAGTATCTCAAAATTGGCAGTGGGGCTCAATTAAACCAGAAAAGATAACATTGCACACAGAGCTCAGATTTGCAGAAGAAACACATATTCATGTTCCCCACGGTCTGAAATAGGGCAAAAACACATTCAATTTTCAAGTACGAGGTTTCCTCGAGGAGTTAGACCAATGTGTCTCTCAGAATTGGCAGTGCCCCATTCAGCCAGAAAATAGAACTTTTGACACAGAGCTTACATATGCAAAACCAACGCATATTCATTTTCCCAGAGTCTGAAAAGCCCAAAAACAGACAATTTTTTCAAATCTGAGCTTTAACTAAGGAGATAGAGCAAAGTGTCTCTCAGAATGGGCAGTAGGACTGCATTCAACCACAAAACATAACTTTTGACACAGAGCTTAGATATGCAAAACCAACGCATATTCATTTTCCCAGAGTCTGAAAAGCCCAAAAAACATACAATTTTTTCAAATCTGAGCTTTCCCTGAGGAGATAGACCAAAGTGTCTCTCAGAATTGGCAGTGGGTCTCAATTCAGCCAGAAAACTTAACTTTGGACACAAGCTCAGAATTTCAAAAGAAACATATTCATGTTATGCAAGGCATGAAAACACCAAAAACACACAATTTTTAAATCTGAGCTTTCCCTGAGGAGTTAGCCCAAAGCTGTCTCTCAGAATTGGCAGTGGGGCTCAATTAAACCAGAAAAGATAACATTGCACACAGAGCTAAGATTTGCAGAAGAAACATATAATTATGTTCTCCACGGTCTGAAATAGGGCAAAAACACATTCAATTTTCAAGTACGAGGTTTCCTTGAGGAGTTAGACCAATGTGTCTCTCAGAATTGGCAGTGCCCAATTCAGCCAGAAAATATAACTTTTGACACAGAGCTTAGATATGCAAAACAAACACATATTCATGTACCCCACAGTCTGAAAAGCCCAAAAACAGACAATTTTTTCCAAATCTGAGCTTTAACTGAGGAGATAGACCAAAGTGTCTCTCAGAATGGGCAGTAGGACTGCATTCAACCAGAAAACATCTTTTGACACAGAGCTTAGATATGCAAAACAAACACATATTCATTTTCCCAGAGTCTGAAAAATGGCAAAAATATACTCAATTTTCAAGTACGAGGTTTCCTTGAGGAGTTAGACCAAAGCTGTTTCTCAGAATGGGCAGTAGGACTGCATTCAACCACAAAACATAACTTTTGACACAGAGCTTAGATATGCAAAACAAACACATATTCATGTACCCCACAGTTTGAAAAGCCCCCAAAACAGTCAGTTTTTTCAAATCTGAGCTATCCCTGAGGAGTTAGACCAAAGTGTCTCTCAGAATGGGCAGTAGGACTGCATTCAACCAGAAAACATCTTTTGACACAGAGCTTAGATATGCAAAACAAACACATATTCATTTTCCCAGAGTCTGAAAAATGGCAAAAATATACTCAATTTTCAAGTACGAGGTTTCCTTGAGGAGTTAGACCAAAGCTGTTTCTCAGAATGGGCAGTAGGACTGCATTCAACCACAAAACATAACTTTTGACACAGAGCTTAGATATGCAAAACAAACACATATTCATGTACCCCACAGTTTGAAAAGCCCCCAAAACAGTCAGTTTTTTCAAATCTGAGCTATCCCTGAGGAGTTAGACCAAAGTGCCTCTCAGAATTGGCAGTAGGGCTCAATTAAACCAGAAAACATAACTTTTGACAGAGAGCTCAGATTTTCAGAAGAAACACATATTCACGTTCCCAGAGTCTGAAAAACGGCAAAAATATACTCAATTTTCAAGTACGAGGTTTCCTTGAGGAGTTAGACCAAAGCTATTTCTCAGAATGGGCAGTAGGACTGCATTCAACCAGAAAACATAACTTTTGACAGAGAGCTTAGATATGCAAAACAAACACATATTCATGTATCCCACAGTTTGAAAAGCCCAAAAAACAATCAATGTTTTCAAACTGAGCTATCCTTGAGGAGTTAGACCAAAGTATCTCAGAATTGGCAGTGTGGCTCAATTAAACCAGAAAAGATAACATTGCCCACAGAGCTAAGATTTGCAGAAGAAACACAAAATTATGTTCTCCACGGTCTGAAATAGGGCAAAAACACATTCAATTTTCAAGTACGAGGTTTCCTTGAGGAGTTAGACCAATGTGTCTCTCAGAATTGGCAGTGCCCAATTCAGCCAGAAAATATAACTTTTGACACAGAGCTTAGATATGGAAAACAAACACATATTCATTTTCCCAGAGTCTGAAAAATGGCAAAAATATACTCAATTTTCAAGTACGAGGTTTCCTTGAGGAGTAAGACCAAAGCTGTTTCTCAGAATGGGCAGTAGGACTGCATTCAACCAGAAAACATAACTTTTGACACAGAGCTTAGATATGCAAAACAAACACATATTCATGTACCCCACAGTTTGAAAAGCCCCCAATACAGTCAGTTTTTTCAAATCTGAGCTATCCCTGAGGAGTTAGCCCAAAGTGTCTCTCAGAATTGGCAGTAGGGCTCAATTAAACCAGAAAACATAACTTTTGACACAGAGCTCAGATTTTCAGAAGAAACACATATTCACGTTCCCAGAGTCTGAAAAACGGCAAAAATATACTCAATTTTCAAGTACGAGGTTTCCTTGAGGAGTTAGACCAAAGCTATTTCTCAGAATGGGCAGTAGGACTGCATTCAACCAGAAAACATAACTTTTGGCACAGAGCTTAGATATGCAAAACAAACACATATTCATGTTCCCCACAGTCTGAAAAGCCCAAAAAACATACAATTTTTTTCAAATCTGAGCTTTCCCTGAGGAGTTAGACCAAAGCTGTCTCTCAGAATTGGCAGTGGGTCTCAATTCAGCCAGAAAACTTAACTTTGGACACAAGATCAGATTTTCAAAAGAAACATATTCATGTTATGCAAGGTAGGAAAACACCAAAAACACACAATTTTCAAATCTGAGCTTTCCCTGAGGAGTTAGCCCAAAGCTGTCTCTCAGAATTGGAAGTGGGGCTCAATTAAACCAAAAAAGATAACATTGCACACAGAGCTCAGATTTGCAGAAGAAACACATATTCATGTTCCCCACGGTCTGAAATAGGGCAAAAACACATTCAATTTTCAAGTACGAGGTTTCCTCGAGGAGTTAGACCAATGTGTCTCTCAGAATTGGCAGTAGGGCTCAATTAAACCAGAAAACATAACTTTTGACAGAGAGCTCAGATTTTCAGAAGAAACACATATTCACGTTCCCAGAGTCTGAAAAATGGCAAAAATATACTCAATTTTCAAGTACGAGGTTTCCTTGAGGAGTTAGACCAAAGCTATTTCTCAGAATGGGCAGTAGGACTGCATTCAACCAGAAAACATAACTTTTGACAGAGAGCTTAGATATGCAAAACAAACACATATTCATGTATCCCACAGTTTGAAAAGCCCAAAAAACAATCAATGTTTTCAAACTGCGCTATCCTTGAGGAGTTAGACCAAAGTATCTCAAAATTGGCAGTGGGGCTCAATTAAACCAGAAAAGATAACATTGCACACAGAGCTCAGATTTGCAGAAGAAACACATATTCATGTTCCCCACGGTCTGAAATAGGGCAAAAACACATTCAATTTTCAAGTACGAGGTTTCCTCGAGGAGTTAGACCAATGTGTCTCTCAGAATTGGCAGTGCCCCATTCAGCCAGAAAATAGAACTTTTGACACAGAGCTTACATATGCAAAACCAACGCATATTCATTTTCCCAGAGTCTGAAAAGCCCAAAAACAGACAATTTTTTCAAATCTGAGCTTTAACTAAGGAGATAGAGCAAAGTGTCTCTCAGAATGGGCAGTAGGACTGCATTCAACCACAAAACATAACTTTTGACACAGAGCTTAGATATGCAAAACCAACGCATATTCATTTTCCCAGAGTCTGAAAAGCCCAAAAAACATACAATTTTTTCAAATCTGAGCTTTCCCTGAGGAGATAGACCAAAGTGTCTCTCAGAATTGGCAGTGGGTCTCAATTCAGCCAGAAAACTTAACTTTGGACACAAGCTCAGAATTTCAAAAGAAACATATTCATGTTATGCAAGGCATGAAAACACCAAAAACACACAATTTTTAAATCTGAGCTTTCCCTGAGGAGTTAGCCCAAAGCTGTCTCTCAGAATTGGCAGTGGGGCTCAATTAAACCAGAAAAGATAACATTGCACACAGAGCTAAGATTTGCAGAAGAAACATATAATTATGTTCTCCACGGTCTGAAATAGGGCAAAAACACATTCAATTTTCAAGTACGAGGTTTCCTTGAGGAGTTAGACCAATGTGTCTCTCAGAATTGGCAGTGCCCAATTCAGCCAGAAAATATAACTTTTGACACAGAGCTTAGATATGCAAAACAAACACATATTCATGTACCCCACAGTCTGAAAAGCCCAAAAACAGACAATTTTTTCCAAATCTGAGCTTTAACTGAGGAGATAGACCAAAGTGTCTCTCAGAATGGGCAGTAGGACTGCATTCAACCAGAAAACATCTTTTGACACAGAGCTTAGATATGCAAAACAAACACATATTCATTTTCCCAGAGTCTGAAAAATGGCAAAAATATACTCAATTTTCAAGTACGAGGTTTCCTTGAGGAGTTAGACCAAAGCTGTTTCTCAGAATGGGCAGTAGGACTGCATTCAACCACAAAACATAACTTTTGACACAGAGCTTAGATATGCAAAACAAACACATATTCATGTACCCCACAGTTTGAAAAGCCCCCAAAACAGTCAGTTTTTTCAAATCTGAGCTATCCCTGAGGAGTTAGACCAAAGTGCCTCTCAGAATTGGCAGTAGGGCTCAATTAAACCAGAAAACATAACTTTTGACAGAGAGCTCAGATTTTCAGAAGAAACACATATTCACCTTCCCAGAGTCTGAAAAACGGCAAAAATATACTCAATTTTCAAGTACGAGGTTTCCTTGAGGAGTTAGACCAAAGCTATTTCTCAGAATGGGCAGTAGGACTGCATTCAACCAGAAAACATAACTTTTGAAACAGAGCTTAGATATGCAAAACAAACACATATTCATGTATCCCACAGTTTGAAAAGCCCAAAAAACAATCAATGTTTTCAAACTGAGCTATCCTTGAGGAGTTAGACCAAAGTATCTCAGAATTGGCAGTGGGGCTCAATTAAACCAGAAAAGATAACATTGCACACAGAGCTAAGATTTGCAGAAGAAACACATAATTATGTTCTCCACGGTCTGAAATAGGGCAAAAACACATTCAATTTTCAAGTACGAGGTTTCCTTGAGGAGTTAGACCAATGTGTCTCTCAGAATTGGCAGTGCCCAATTCAGCCAGAAAATATAACTTTTGACACAGAGCTTAGATATGCAAAACAAACACATATTCATTTTCCCAGAGTCTGAAAAATGGCAAAAATATACTCAATTTTCAAGTACGAGGTTTCCTTGAGGAGTAAGACCAAAGCTGTTTCTCAGAATGGGCAGTAGGACTGCATTCAACCAGAAAACATAACTTTTGACACAGAGCTTCGATATGCAAAACAAACACATATTCATGTACCCCACAGTTTGAAAAGCCCCCAAAACAGTCAGTTTTTTCAAATCTGAGCTATCCCTGAGGAGTTAGCCCAAAGTGTCTCTCAGAATTGGCAGTAGGGCTCAATTAAACCAGAAAACATAACTTTTGACACAGAGCTTAGATATGCAAAACAAACACATATTCATGTACCCCACCGTTTGAAAAGCCCCCAAAACAGTCAGTTTTTTCAAATCTGAGCTATCCCTGAGGAGTTAGACCAAAGTGCCTCTCAGAATTGGCAGTAGGGCTCAATTAAACCAGAAAACATAACTTTTGACAGAGAGCTCAGATTTTCAGAAGAAACACATATTCACGTTCCCAGAGTCTGAAAAACGGCAAAAATATACTCAATTTTCAAGTACGAGGTTTCCTTGAGGAGTTAGACCAAAGCTATTTCTCAGAATGGGCAGTAGGACTGCATTCAACCAGAAAACATAACTTTTGACAGAGAGCTTAGATATGCAAAACAAACACATATTCATGTATCCCACAGTTTGAAAAGCCCAAAAAACAATCAATGTTTTCAAACTGAGCTATCCTTGAGGAGTTAGACCAAAGTATCTCAGAATTGGCAGTGGGGCTCAATTAAACCAGAAAAGATAACATTGCACACAGAGCTAAGATTTGCAGAAGAAACACAAAATTATGTTCTCCACGGTCTGAAATAGGGCAAAAACACATTCAATTTTCAAGTACGAGGTTTCCTTGAGGAGTTAGACCAATGTGTCTCTCAGAATTGGCAGTGCCCAATTCAGCCAGAAAATATAACTTTTGACACAGAGCTTAGATATGGAAAACAAACACATATTCATTTTCCCAGAGTCTGAAAAATGGCAAAAATATACTCAATTTTCAAGTACGAGGGTTCCTTGAGGAGTAAGACCAAAGCTGTTTCTCAGAATGGGCAGTAGGACTGCATTCAACCAGAAAACATAACTTTTGACACAGAGCTTAGATATGCAAAACAAACACATATTCATGTACCCCACAGTTTGAAAAGCCCCCAAAACAGTCAGTTTTTTCAAATCTGAGCTATCCCTGAGGAGTTAGCCCAAAGTGTCTCTCAGAATTGGCAGTAGGGCTCAATTAAACCAGAAAACATAACTTTTGACACAGAGCTCAGATTTTCAGAAGAAACACATATTCACGTTCCCAGAGTCTGAAAAACGGCAAAAATATACTCAATTTTCAAGTACGAGGTTTCCTTGAGGAGTTAGACCAAAGCTATTTCTCAGAATGGGCAGTAGGACTGCATTCAACCAGAAAACATAACTTTTGGCACAGAGCTTAGATATGCAAAACAAACACATATTCATGTTCCCCACAGTCTGAAAAGCCCAAAAAACATACAATTTTTTTCAAATCTGAGCTTTCCCTGTGGAGTTAGACCAAAGCTGTCTCTCAGAATTGGCAGTGGGTCTCAATTCAGCCAGAAAACTTAACTTTGGACACAAGATCAGATTTTCAAAAGAAACATATTCATGTTATGCAAGGTAGGAAATCACCAAAAACACACAATTTTCAAATCTGAGCTTTCCCTGAGGAGTTAGCCCAAAGCTGTCTCTCAGAATTGGCAGTGGGGCTCAATTAAACCAGAAAAGATAACATTGCACACAGAGCTCAGATTTGCAGAAGAAACACATATTCATGTTCCCCACGGTCTGAAATAGGGCAAAAACACATTCAATTTTCAAGTACGAGGTTTCCTCGAGGAGTTAGACCAATGTGTCTCTCAGAATTGGCAGTAGGGCTCAATTAAACCAGAAAACATAACTTTTGACAGAGAGCTCAGATTTTCAGAAGAAACACATATTCACGTTCCCAGAGTCTGAAAAATGGCAAAAATATACTCAATTTTCAAGTACGAGGTTTCCTTGAGGAGTTAGACCAAAGCTATTTCTCAGAATGGGCAGTAGGACTGCATTCAACCAGAAAACATAACTTTTGACACAGAGCTTAGATATGCAAAACAAACACATATTCATGTTCCCCACAGTCTGAAAAGCCCAAAAAACATACAATTTTTTTCAAATCTGAGCTTTCCCTGAGGAGTTAGACCAAAGCTGTCTCTCAGAATTGGCAGTGGGTCTCAATTCAGCCAGAAAACTTAACTTTGGACACAAGATCAGATTTTCAACAGAAACATATTCATGTTATGCAAGGTAGGAAAACACCAAAAACACACAATTTTCAAATCTGAGCTTTCCCTGAGGAGTTAGCCCAAAGCTGTCTCTCAGAATTGGCAGTGGGGCTCAATTAAACCAGAAAAGATAACATTGCACACAGAGCTCAGATTTGCAGAAGAAACACATATTCATGTTCCCCACGGTCTGAAATAGGGGAAAAACACATTCAATTTTCAAGTACGAGGTTTCCTCGAGGAGTTAGACCAATGTGTCTCTCAGAATTGGCGGTGCCCAATTCAGCCAGAAGATAGAACTTTTGACACAGAGCTTAGATATGCAAAACCAACGCATATTCATTTTCCCAGAGTCTGAAAAGCCCAAAAACAGACAATTTTTTCAAATCTGAGCTTTAACTGAGGAGATAGACCAAAGTGTCTCTCAGAATGGGCTGTAGGACTGCATTCAACCAGAAAACATCTTTTGACACAGAGCTTAGATATGCAAAACAAACACATATTCATTTTCCCAGAGTCTGAAAAATGGCAAAAATATACTCAATTTTCAAGTACGAGGTTTCCTTGAGGAGTTAGACCAAAGCTGTTTCTCAGAATGGGCAGTAGGACTGCATTCAACCACAAAACATAACTTTTGACACAGAGCTTAGATATGCAAA
The DNA here is from genome assembly GCA_037215915.1 of Pantherophis vulpinus. Taxonomy (NCBI): domain Eukaryota; kingdom Metazoa; phylum Chordata; class Lepidosauria; order Squamata; family Colubridae; genus Pantherophis; species Pantherophis vulpinus. Next base: position 70,329 of record JAXLNS010000073.1, read on the forward strand.
ACAAACACATATTCATGTACCCCACAGTCTGAAAAGCCCAAAAACAGTCAGTTTTTTCAAATCTGAGCTTTAACTGAGGAGATAGACCAAAGTGTCTCTCAGAATGGGCAGTAGGACTGCATTCAACCAGAAAACATCTTTTGACACAGAGCTTAGATATGCAAAACAAACACATATTCATTTTCCCAGAGTCTGAAAAATGGCAAAAATATACTCAATTTTCAAGTACGAGGTTTCCTTGAGGAGTTAGACCAAAGCTGTTTCTCAGAATGGGCAGTAGGACTGCATTCAACCACAAAACATAACTTTTGACACAGAGCTTAGATATGCAAAACAAACACATATTCATTTTCCCCACAGTCTGAAAAGCCCAAAAAACATACAATTTTTTCAAATCTGAGCTTTCCCTGAGGAGATAGACCAAAGTGTCTCTCAGAATTGGCAGTGGGTCTCAATTCAGCCAGAAAACTTAACTTTGGACACAAGCTCAGAATTTCAAAAGAAACATATTCATGTTATGCAAGGCATGAAAACACCAAAAACACACAATTTTTAAATCTGAGCTTTCCCTGAGGAGTTAGCCCAAAGCTGTCTCTCAGAATTGGCAGTGGGGCTCAATTAAACCAGAAATGATAACATTGCACACAGAGCTAAGATTTGCAGAAGAAACACATAATTATGTTCTCCACGGTCTGAAATAGGGCAAAAACACATTCAATTTTCAAGTACGAGGTTTCCTTGAGGAGTTAGACCAATGTGTCTCTCAGAATTGGCAGTGCCCAATTCAGCCAGAAAATATAACTTTTGACACAGAGCTTAGATATGAAAAACCAACGCATATTCATTTTCCCAGAGTCTGAAAAGCCCCAAAACAGACAATTTTTTCAAATCTGAGCTTTAACTGAGGAGATAGACCAAAGTGTCTCTCAGAATGGGCTGTAGGACTGCATTCAACCAGAAAACATCTTTTGACACAGAGCTTAGATATGCAAAACAAACACATATTCATGTATCCCACAGTTTGAAAAGCCCAAAAAACAATCAATGTTTTCAAACTGAGCTATCCTTGAGGAGTTAGACCAAAGTATCTCAGAATTGGCAGTGGGGCTCAATTAAACCAGAAAAGATAACATTGCACACAGAGCTAAGATTTGCAGAAGAAACACATAATTATGTTCTCCACGGTCTGAAATAGGGCAAAAACACATTCAATTTTCAAGTACGAGGTTTCCTTGAGGAGTTAGACCAATGTGTCTCTCAGAATTGGCAGTGCCCAATTCAGCCAGAAAATATAACTTTTGACACAGAGCTTAGATATGCAAAACAAACACATATTCATTTTCCCAGAGTCTGAAAAATGGCAAAAATATACTCAATTTTCAAGTACGAGGTTTCCTTGAGGAGTAAGACCAAAGCTGTTTCTCAGAATGGGCAGTAGGACTGCATTCAACCAGAAAACATAACTTTTGACACAGAGCTTAGATATGCAAAACAAACACATATTCATGTACCCTACAGTTTGAAAAGCCCCCAAAACAGTCAGTTTTTTCAAATCTGAGCTATCCCTGAGGAGTTAGCCCAAAGTGTCTCTCAGAATTGGCAGTAGGGCTCAATTAAACCAGAAAACATAACTTTTGACACAGAGCTCAGATTTTCAGAAGAAACACATATTCACGTTCCCAGAGTCTGAAAAACGGCAAAAATATACTCAATTTTCAAGTACGAGGTTTCCTTGAGGAGTTAGACCAAAGCTATTTCTCAGAATGGGCAGTAGGACTGCATTCAACCAGAAAACATAACTTTTGACACAGAGCTTAGATATGCAAAACAAACACATATTCATGTTCCCCACAGTCTGAAAAGCCCAAAAAACATACAATTTTTTTCAAATCTGAGCTTTCCCTGAGGAGTTAGACCAAAGCTGTCTCTCAGAATTGGCAGTGTGTCTCAATTCAGCCAGAAAACTTAACTTTGGACACAAGATCAGATTTTCAAAAGAAACATATTCATGTTATGCAAGGTAGGAAAACACCAAAAACACACAATTTTCAAATCTGAGCTTTCCCTGAGGAGTTAGCCCAAAGCTGTCTCTCAGAATTGGCAGTGGGGCTCAATTAAACCAGAAAAGATAACATTGCACACAGAGCTCAGATTTGCAGAAGAAACACATATTCATGTTCCCCACGGTCTGAAATAGGGCAAAAACACATTCAATTTTCAAGTACGAGGTTTCCTCGAGGAGTTAGACCAATGTGTCTCTCAGAATTGGCGGTGCCCAATTCAGCCAGAAAATAGAACTTTTGACACAGAGCTTAGATATGCAAAACCAACGCATATTCATTTTCCCAGAGTCTGAAAAGCCCAAAAACAGACAATTTTGTCAAATCTGAGCTTTAACTGAGGAGATAGACCAAAGTGTCTCTCAGAATGGGCTGTAGGACTGCATTCAACCAGAAAACATCTTTTGACACAGAGCTTAGATATGCAAAACAAACACATATTCATTTTCCCAGAGTCTGAAAAATGGCAAAAATATACTCAATTTTCAAGTACGAGGTTTCCTTGAGGAGTTAGACCAAAGCTGTTTCTCAGAATGGGCAGTAGGACTGCATTCAACCACAAAACATAACTTTTGACACAGAGCTTAGATATGCAAAACAAACACATATTCATGTACCCCAGAGTCTGAAAAGCCCAAAAACAGTCAGTTTTTTCAAATCTGAGCTTTAACTGAGGAGATAGACCAAAGTGTCTCTCAGAATGGGCAGTAGGACTGCATTCAACCAGAAAACATCTTTTGACACAGAGCTTAGATATGCAAAACAAACACATATTCATTTTCCCAGAGTCTGAAAAATGGCAAAAATATACTCAATTTTCAAGTACGAGGTTTCCTTGAGGAGTTAGACCAAAGCTGTTTCTCAGAATGGGCAGTAGGACTGCATTCAACCACAAAACATAACTTTTGACACAGAGCTTAGATATGCAAAACAAACACATATTCATGTACCCCACAGTTTGAAAAGCCCCCAAAACAGTCAGTTTTTTCAAATCTGAGCTATCCCTGAGGAGTTAGACCAAAGTGCCTCTCAGAATTGGCAGTAGGGCTCAATTAAACCAGAAAACATAACTTTTGACAGAGAGCTCAGATTTTCGGAAGAAACACATATTCACGTTCCCAGAGTCTGAAAAATGGCAAAAATATACTCAATTTTCAAGTACGAGGTTTCCTTGAGGAGTTAGACCAAAGCTATTTCTCAGAATGGGCAGTAGGACTGCATTCAACCAGAAAACATAACTTTTGACAGAGAGCTTAGATATGCAAAACAAACACATATTCATGTATCCCACAGTTTGAAAAGCCCAAAAAACAATCAATGTTTTCTAACTGAGCTATCCTTGAGGAGTTAGACCAAAGTTTCTCAGAATTGGCAGCGGGGCTCAATTAAACCAGAAAAGATAGCATTGCACACAGAGCTCAGATTTGCAGAAGAAACACATATTCATGTTCCCCACGGTCTGAAATAGGGCAAAAACACATTCAATTTTCAAGTACGAGGTTTCCTCGAGGAGTTAGACCAATGTGTCTCTCAGAATTGGCGGTGCCCAATTCAGCCAGAAAATAGAACTTTTGACACAGAGCTTAGATATGCAAAACCAACGCATATTCATTTTCCCAGAGTCTGAAAAGCCCAAATACAGACAATTTTTTCAAATCTGAGCTTTAACTGAGGAGATAGAGCAAAGTGTCTCTCAGAATGGGCAGTAGGATTGCATTCAACCAGAAAACATAACTTTTGACACAGAGCTTAGATATGCAAAACAAACACATATTCATTTTCCCAGAGTCTGAAAAATGGCAAAAATATACTCAATTTTCAAGTACGAGGTTTCCTTGAGGAGTTAGACCAAAGCTGTTTCTCAGAATGGGCAGTAGGACTGCATTCAACCAGAAAACATAACTTTTGACACAGAGCTTAGATATGCAAAACAAACACATATTCATGTTCCCCACAGTCTGAAAAGCCCAAAAAACATACAATTTTTTTCAAATCTGAGCTTTCCCTGAGGAGTTAGACCAAAGCTGTCTCTCAGAATTGGCAGTGGGTCTCAATTCAGCCAGAAAACTTAACTTTGGACACAAGATCAGATTTTCAACAGAAACATATTCATGTTATGCAAGGTAGGAAAACACCAAAAACACACAATTTTCAAATCTGAGCTTTCCCTGAGGAGTTAGCCCAAAGCTGTCTCTCAGAATTGGCAGTGGGGCTCAATTAAACCAGAAAAGATAACATTGCACACAGAGCTCAGATTTGCAGAAGAAACACATATTCATGTTCCCCACGGTCTGAAATAGGGCAAAAACACATTCAATTTTCAAGTACGAGGTTTCCTCGAGGAGTTAGACCAATGTGTCTCTCAGAATTGGCGGTGCCCAATTCAGCCAGAAAATAGAACTTTTGACACAGAGCTTAGATATGCAAAACCAACGCATATTCATTTTCCCAGAGTCTGAAAAGCCCAAAAACAGACAATTTTTTCAAATCTGAGCTTTAACTGAGGAGATAGACCAAAGTGTCTCTCAGAATGGGCTGTAGGACTGCATTCAACCAGAAAACATCTTTTGACACAGAGCTTAGATATGCAAAACAAACACATATTCATTTTCCCAGAGTCTGAAAAATGGCAAAAATATACTCAATTTTCAAGTACGAGGTTTCCTTGAGGAGTTAGACCAAAGCTGTTTCTCAGAATGGGCAGTAGGACTGCATTCAACCACAAAACATAACTTTTGACACAGAGCTTAGATATGCAAAACAAACACATATTCATGTACCCCACAGTTTGAAAAGCCCCCAAAACAGTCAGTTTTTTCAAATCTGAGCTATCCCTGAGGAGTTAGACCAAAGTGCCTCTCAGAATTGGCAGTAGGGCTCAATTAAACCAGAAAACATAACTTTTGACAGAGAGCTCAGATTTTCAGAAGAAACACATATTCACGTTCCCAGAGTCTGAAAAACGGCAAAAATATACTCAATTTTCAAGTACGAGGTTTCCTTGACGAGTTAGACCAAAGCTATTTCTCAGAATGGGCAGTAGGACTGCATTCAACCAGAAAACATAACTTTTGACAGAGAGCTTAGATATGCAAAACAAACACATATTCATGTATCCCACAGTTTGAAAAGCCCAAAAAACAATCAATGTTTTCTAACTGAGCTATCCTTGAGGAGTTAGACCAAAGTTTCTCAGAATTGGCAGCGGGGCTCAATTAAATCAGAAAAGATAGCATTGCACACAGAGCTCAGATTTGCAGAAGAAACACATATTCATGTTCCCCACGGTCTGAAATAGGGCAAAAACACATTCAATTTTCAAGTACGAGGTTTCCTCGAGGAGTTAGACCAATGTGTCTCTCAGAATTGGCGGTGCCCAATTCAGCCAGAAAATAGAACTTTTGACACAGAGCTTAGATATGCAAAACCAACGCATATTCATTTTCCCAGAGTCTGAAAAGCCCAAATACAGATAATTTTTTCAAATCTGAGCTTTAACTGAGGAGATAGAGCAAAGTGTCTCTCAGAATGGGCAGTAGGACTGCATTCAACCAGAAAACATAACTTTTGACACAGAGCTTAGATATGCAAAACAAACACATATTCATTTTCCCAGAGTCTGAAAAATGGCAAAAATATACTCAATTTTCAAGTACGAGGTTTCCTTGAGGAGTTAGACCAAAGCTGTTTCTCAGAATGGGCAGTAGGACTGCATTCAACCACAAAACATAACTTTTGACACAGAGCTTAGATATGCAAAACAAACACATATTCATGTACCCCAGAGTCTGAAAAGCCCAAAAACAGTCAGTTTTTTCAAATCTGAGCTTTAACTGAGGAGATAGACCAAAGTGTCTCTCAGAATGGGCAGTAGGACTGCATTCAACCAGAAAACATCTTTTGACACAGAGCTTAGATATGCAAAACAAACACATATTCATTTTCCCAGAGTCTGAAAAATGGCAAAAATATACTCAATTTTCAAGTACGAGGTTTCCTTGAGGAGTTAGACCAAAGCTGTTTCTCAGAATGGGCAGTAGGACTGCATTCAACCACAAAACATAACTTTTGACACAGAGCTTAGATATGCAAAACAAACACATATTCATGTACCCCACAGTTTGAAAAGCCCCCAAAACAGTCAGTTTTTTCAAATCTGAGCTATCCCTGAGGAGTTAGACCAAAGTGCCTCTCAGAATTTTCAGTAGGGCTCAATTAAACCAGAAAACATAACTTTTGACAGAGAGCTCAGATTTTCGGAAGAAACACATATTCACGTTCCCAGAGTCTGAAAAATGGCAAAAATATACTCAATTTTCAAGTACGAGGTTTCCTTGAGGAGTTAGACCAAAGCTATTTCTCAGAATGGGCAGTAGGACTGCATTCAACCAGAAAACATAACTTTTGACAGAGAGCTTAGATATGCAAAACAAACACATATTCATGTATCCCACAGTTTGAAAAGCCCAAAAAACAATCAATGTTTTCTAACTGAGCTATCCTTGAGGAGTTAGACCAAAGTTTCTCAGAATTGGCAGCGGGGCTCAATTAAACCAGAAAAGATAGCATTGCACACAGAGCTCAGATTTGCAGAAGAAACACATATTCATGTTCCCCACGGTCTGAAATAGGGCAAAAACACATTCAATTTTCAAGTACGAGGTTTCCTCGAGGAGTTAGACCAATGTGTCTCTCAGAATTGGCGGTGCCCAATTCAGCCAGAAAATAGAACTTTTGACACAGAGCTTAGATATGCAAAACCAACGCATATTCATTTTCCCAGAGTCTGAAAAGCCCAAATACAGACAATTTTTTCAAATCTGAGCTTTAACTGAGGAGATAGAGCAAAGTGTCTCTCAGAATGGGCAGTAGGACTGCATTCAACCAGAAAACATAACTTTTGACACAGAGCTTAGATATGCAAAACAAACACATATTCATTTTCCCAGAGTCTGAAAAATGGCAAAAATATACTCAATTTTCAAGTACGAGGTTTCCTTGAGGAGTTAGACCAAAGCTGTTTCTCAGAATGGGCAGTAGGACTGCATTCAACCAGAAAACATAACTTTTGACACAGAGCTTAGATATGCAAAACAAACACATATTCATGTTCCCCACAGTCTGAAAAGCCCAAAAAACATACAATTTTTTTCAAATCTGAGCTTTCCCTGAGGAGTTAGACCAAAGCTGTCTCTCAGAATTGGCTGTGGGTCTCAATTCAGCCAGAAAACTTAACTTTGGACACAAGATCAGATTTTCAACAGAAACATATTCATGTTATGCAAGGTAGGAAAACACCAAAAACACACAATTTTCAAATCTGAGCTTTCCCTGAGGAGTTAGCCCAAAGCTGTCTCTCAGAATTGGCAGTGGGGCTCAATTAAACCAGAAAAGATAACATTGCACACAGAGCTCAGATTTGCAGAAGAAACACATATTCATGTTCCCCACGGTCTGAAATAGGGCAAAAACACATTCAATTTTCAAGTACGAGGTTTCCTCGAGGAGTTAGACCAATGTGTCTCTCAGAATTGGCGGTGCCCAATTCAGCCAGAAAATAGAACTTTTGACACAGAGCTTAGATATGCAAAACCAACGCATATTCATTTTCCCAGAGTCTGAAAAGCCCAAAAACAGACAATTTTTTCAAATCTGAGCTTTAACTGAGGAGATAGAGCAAAGTGTCTCTCAGAATGGGCTGTAGGACTGCATTCAACCAGAAAACATCTTTTGACACAGAGCTTAGATATGCAAAACAAACACATATTCATTTTCCAGAGTCTGAAAAATGGCAAAAATATACTCAATTTTCAAGTACGAGGTTTCCTTGAGGAGTTAGACCAAAGCTGTTTCTCAGAATGGCAGTAGGACTGCATTCAACCACAAAACATAACTTTTGACACAGAGCTTAGATATGCAAAACAAACACATATTCATGTACCCCACAGTTTGAAAAGCCCCCAAAACAGTCAGTTTTTTCAAATCTGAGCTATCCCTGAGGAGTTAGACCAAAGTGCCTCTCAGAATTGGCAGTAGGGCTCAATTAAACCAGAAAACATAACTTTTGACAGAGAGCTCAGATTTCAGAAGAAACACATATTCACGTTCCCAGAGTCTGAAAAACGGCAAAAATATACTCAATTTTCAAGTACGAGGTTTCCTTGAGGAGTTAGACCAAAGCTATTTCTCAGAATGGGCAGTAGGACTGCATTCAACCAGAAAACATAACTTTTGACAGAGAGCTTAGATATGCAAAACAAACACATATTCATGTATCCCACAGTTTGAAAAGCCCAAAAAACAATCAATGTTTTCTAACTGAGCTATCCTTGAGGAGTTAGACCAAAGTTTCTCAGAATTGGCAGCGGGGCTCAATTAAACCAGAAAAGATAGCATTGCACACAGAGCTCAGATTTGCAGAAGAAACACATATTCATGTTCCCCACGGTCTGAAATAGGGCAAAAAACACATTCAATTTTCAAGTACGAGGTTTCCTCGAGGAGTTAGACCAATGTGTCTCTCAGAATTGGCGGTGCCCAATTCAGCCAGAAAATAGAACTTTTGACACAGAGCTTAGATATGCAAAACCAACGCATATTCATTTTCCCAGAGTCTGAAAAGCCCAAATACAGACAATTTTTTCAAATCTGAGCTTTAACTGAGGAGATAGAGCAAAGTGTCTCTCAGAATGGGCAGTAGGACTGCATTCAACCAGAAAACATAACTTTTGACACAGAGCTTAGATATGCAAAACAAACACATATTCATTTTCCCAGAGTCTGAAAAATGGCAAAAATATACTCAATTTTCAAGTACGAGGTTTCCTTGAGGAGTTAGACCAAAGCTGTTTCTCAGAATGGGCAGTAGGACTGCATTCAACCACAAAACATAACTTTTGACACAGAGCTTAGATATGCAAAACAAACACATATTCATGTACCCCAGAGTCTGAAAAGCCCAAAAACAGTCAGTTTTTTCAAATCTGAGCTTTAACTGAGGAGATAGACCAAAGTGTCTCTCAGAATGGGCAGTAGGACTGCATTCAACCAGAAAACATCTTTTGACACAGAGCTTAGATATGCAAAACAAACACATATTCATTTTCCCAGAGTCTGAAAAATGGCAAAAATATACTCAATTTTCAAGTACGAGGTTCCTTGAGGAGTTAGACCAAAGCTGTTTCTCAGAATGGGCAGTAGGACTGCATTCAACCACAAAACATAACTTTTGACACAGAGCTTAGATATGCAAAACAAACACATATTCATGTACCCCACAGTTTGAAAAGCCCCCAAAACAGTCAGTTTTTTCAAATCTGAGCTATCCCTGAGGAGTTAGACCAAAGTGCCTCTCAGAATTGGCAGTAGGGCTCAATTAAACCAGAAAACATAACTTTTGACAGAGAGCTCAGATTTTTCGGAAGAAACACATATTCACGTTCCCAGAGTCTGAAAAATGGCAAAAATATACTCAATTTTCAAGTACGAGGTTTCCTTGAGGAGTTAGACCAAAGCTATTTCTCAGAATGGGCAGTAGGACTGCATTCAACCAGAAAACATAACTTTTGACAGAGAGCTTAGATATGCAAAACAAACACATATTCATGTATCCCACAGTTTGAAAAGCCCAAAAAACAATCAATGTTTTCTAACTGAGCTATCCTTGAGGAGTTAGACCAAAGTTTCTCAGAATTGGCAGCGGGGCTCAATTAAACCAGAAAAGATAGCATTGCACACAGAGCTCAGATTTGCAGAAGAAACACATATTCATGTTCCCCACGGTCTGAAATAGGGCAAAAACACATTCAATTTTCAAGTACGAGGTTTCCTCGAGGAGTTAGACCAATGTGTCTCTCAGAATTGGCGGTGCCCAATTCAGCCAGAAAATAGAACTTTTGACACAGAGCTTAGATATGCAAAACCAACGCATATTCATTTTCCCAGAGTCTGAAAAGCCCAAATACAGACAATTTTTTCAAATCTGAGCTTTAACTGAGGAGATAGAGCAAAGTGTCTCTCAGAATGGGCAGTAGGACTGCATTCAACCAGAAAACATAACTTTTGACACAGAGCTTAGATATGCAAAACAAACACATATTCATTTTCCCAGAGTCTGAAAAATGGCAAAAATATACTCAATTTTCAAGTACGAGGTTTCCTTGAGGAGTTAGACCAAAGCTGTTTCTCAGAATGGGCAGTAGGACTGCATTCAACCAGAAAACATAACTTTTGACACAGAGCTTAGATATGCAAAACAAACACATATTCATGTTCCCCACAGTCTGAAAAGCCCAAAAAACATACAATTTTTTTCAAATCTGAGCTTTCCCTGAGGAGTTAGACCAAAGCTGTCTCTCAGAATTGGCAGTGGGTCTCAATTCAGCCAGAAAACTTAACTTTGGACACAAGCTCAGATTTTCAACAGAAACATATTCATGTTATGCAAGGTAGGAAAACACCAAAAACACACAATTTTCAAATCTGAGCTTTCCCTGAGGAGTTAGCCCAAAGCTGTCTCTCAGAATTGGCAGTGGGGCTCAATTAAACCAGAAAAGATAACATTGCACACAGAGCTCAGATTTGCAGAAGAAACACATATTCATGTTCCCCACGGTCTGAAATAGGGCAAAAACACATTCAATTTTCAAGTACGAGGTTTCCTCGAGGAGTTAGACCAATGTGTCTCTCAGAATTGGCGGTGCCCAATTCAGCCAGAAAATAGAACTTTTGACACAGAGCTTAGATATGCAAAACCAACGCATATTCATTTTCCCAGAGTCTGAAAAGCCCAAAAACAGACAATTTTTTCAAATCTGAGCTTTAACTGAGGAGATAGACCAAAGTGTCTCTCAGAATGGGCTGTAGGACTGCATTCAACCAGAAAACATCTTTTGACACAGAGCTTAGATATGCAAAACAAACACATATTCATTTTCCCAGAGTCTGAAAAATGGCAAAAATATACTCAATTTTCAAGTACGAGGTTTCCTTGAGGAGTTAGACCAAAGCTGTTTCTCAGAATGGGCAGTAGGACTGCATTCAACCACAAAACATAACTTTTGACACAGAGCTTAGATATGCAAAACAAACACATATTCATGTACCCCACAGTTTGAAAAGCCCCCAAAACAGTCAGTTTTTTCAAATCTGAGCTATCCCTGAGGAGTTAGACCAAAGTGCCTCTCAGAATTGGCAGTAGGGCTCAATTAAACCAGAAAACATAACTTTTGACAGAGAGCTCAGATTTTCAGAAGAAACACATATTCACGTTCCCAGAGTCTGAAAAACGGCAAAAATATACTCAATTTTCAAGTACGAGGTTTCCTTGAGGAGTTAGACCAAAGCTTTTTCTCAGAATGGGCAGTAGGACTGCATTCAACCAGAAAACATAACTTTTGACAGAGAGCTTAGATATGCAAAACAAACACATATTCATTTTCCCAGAGTCTGAAAAATGGCAAAAATATACTCAATTTTCAAGTACGAGGTTTCCTTGAGGAGTTAGACCAAAGCTGTTTCTCAGAATGGGCAGTAGGACTGCATTCAAACACAAAACATAACTTTTGACACAGAGCTTAGATATGCAAAACAAACACATATTCATTTTCCCAGAGTCTGAAAAATGGCAAAAATATACTCAATTTTCAAGTACGAGGTTTCCTCGAGGAGTTAGACCAATGTGTCTCTCAGAATTGGCAGTGGCCAATTCAGCCAGAAACTAGAACTTTTGACACAGAGCTTAGATATGCAAAACAAACACATATTCATGTACCCCACAGTCTGAAAAGCCCAAAAACAGACAATTTTTTCCAAATCTGAGCTTTAACTTAGGAGATAGACCAAAGTGTCTCTCAGAATGGGCAGTAGGACTGCATTCAACCAGAAAACATCTTTTGACACAGAGCTTAGATATGCAAAACAAACACATATTCATTTTCCCAGAGTCTGAAAAATGGCAAAAATATACTCAATTTTCAAGTACGAGGTTTCCTTGAGGAGTTAGACCAAAGCTGTTTCTCAGAATGGGCAGTAGGACTGCATTCAACCACAAAACATAACTTTTGACACAGAGCTTAGATATGCAAAACAAACACATATTCATGTTCCCCACAGTCTGAAAAGCCCAAAAAACATACAATTTTTTCAAATCTGAGCTTTCCCTGAGGAGATAGACCAAAGTGTCTCTCAGAATTGGCAGTGGGTCTCAATTCAGCCAGAAAACTTAATTTTGGACACAAGCTCAGAATTTCAAAAGAAACATATTCATGTTATGCAAGGCATGAAAACACCAAAAACACACAATTTTTAAATCTGAGCTTTCCCTGAGGAGTTAGCCCAAAGCTGTCTCTCAGAATTGGCAGTGGGGCTCAATTAAACCAGAAAAGATAACATTGCACACAGAGCTAAGATTTGCAGAAGAAACACATAATTATGTTCTCCACGGTCTGAAATAGGGCAAAAACACATTCAATTTTCAAGTACGAGGTTTCCTTGAGGAGTTAGACCAATGTGTCTCTCAGAATTGGCAGTGCCCAATTCAGCCAGAAAATAGAACTTTTGACAGAGAGCTTAGATATGCAAAACCAACGCATATTCATTTTCCCAGAGTCTGAAAAGCCCAAAAACAGACAATTTTTTCAAATCTGAGCTTTAACTGAGGAGATAGACCAAAGTGTCTCTCAGAATGGGCTGTAGGACTGCATTCAACCAGAAAACATCTTTTGACACAGAGTTTAGATATGCAAAACAAACACATATTCATTTTCCCAGAGTCTGAAAAATGGCAAAAATATACTCAATTTTCAAGTACGAGGTTTCCTTGAGGAGTTAGACCAAAGCTGTTTCTCAGAATGGGCAGTAGGACTGCATTCAACCACAAAACATAACTTTTGACACAGAGCTTAGATATGCAAAACAAACACATATTCATGTACCCCACAGTTTGAAAAGCCCCCAAAACAGTCAGTTTTTTCAAATCTGAGCTATCCCTGAGGAGTTAGACCAAAGTGCCTCTCAGAATTGGCAGTAGGGCTCAATTAAACCAGAAAACATAACTTTTGACAGAGAGCTCAGATTTTCAGAAGAAACACATATTCACGTTCCCAGAGTCTGAAAAACCGCAAAAATATACTCAATTTTCAAGTACGAGGTTTCCTTGAGGAGTTAGACCAAAGCTATTTCTCAGAATGGGCAGTAGGACTGCATTCAACCAGAAAACATAACTTTTGACAGAGAGCTTAGATATGCAAAACAAACACATATTCATGTATCCCACAGTTTGAAAAGCCCAAAAAACAATCAATGTTTTCAAACTTAGCTATCCTTGAGGAGTTAGACCAAAGTATCTCAGAATTGGCAGTGGTGCTCAATTAAACCAGAAAAGATAACATTGCACACAGAGCTCAGATTTGCAGAAGAAACACATAATTATGTTCCCCACTGTCTGAAATAGGGCAAAAACAAATTCAATTTTCAAGTACGAGGTTTCCTTGAGGAGTTAGACCAATGTGTCTCTCAGAATTGGCGGTGCCCAATTCAGCCAGAAAATAGAACTTTTGACACAGAGCTTAGATATGCAAAACCAACGCATATTCATTTTCCCAGAGTCTGAAAAGCCCAAATACAGACAATTTTTTCAAATCTGAGCTTTAACTGAGGAGATAGAGCAAAGTGTCTCTCAGAATGGGCAATAGGACTGCATTCAACCAGAAAACATAACTTTTGACACAGAGCTTAGATATGCAAAACAAACACATATTCATTTTCCCAGAGTCTGAAAAATGGCAAAAATATACTCAATTTTCAAGTACGAGGTTTCCTTGAGGAGTTAGACCAAAGCTGTTTCTCAGAATGGGCAGTAGGACTGCATTCAACCAGAAAACATAACTTTTGACAGAGAGCTTAGATATGCAAAAAAAAAACATATACATGTATCCCACAGTTTGAAAAGCCCAAAAAACAATCAATGTTTTCTAACTGAGCTATCCTTGAGGAGTTAGACCAAAGTATCTCAGAATTGGCAGCGGATCTCAATTAAACCAGAAAAGATAGCATTGCACACAGAGCTCAGATTTGCAGAAGAAACACATATTCATGTTCCCCACGGTCTGAAATAGGGCAAAAACACATTCAATTTTCAAGTACGAGGTTTCCTCGAGGAGTTAGACCAATGTGTCTCTCAGAATTGGCGGTGCCCAATTCAGCCAGAAAATAGAACTTTTGACACAGAGCTTAGATATGCAAAACCAACGCATATTCATTTTCCCAGAGTCTGAAAAGCCCAAATACAGACAATTTTTTCAAATCTGAGCTTTAACTGAGGAGATAGAGCAAAGTGTCTCTCAGAATGGGCAGTAGGACTGCATTCAACCAGAAAACATAACTTTTGACACAGAGCTTAGATATGCAAAACAAACACATATTCATTTTCCCAGAGTCTGAAAAATGGCAAAAATATACTCGATTTTCAAGTACGAGGTTTCCTTGAGGAGTTAGACCAAAGCTGTTTCTCAGAATGGGCAGTAGGACTGCATTCAACCAGAAAACATAACTTTTGACACAGAGCTTAGATATGCAAAACAAACACATATTCATGTTCCCCACAGTCTGAAAAGCCCAAAAAACATACAATTTTTTTCAAATCTGAGCTTTCCCTGAGGAGTTAGACCAAAGCTGTCTCTCAGAATTGGCAGTGGGTCTCAATTCAGCCAGAAAACTTAACTTTGGACACAAGATCAGATTTTCAAAAGAAACATATTCATGTTATGCAAGGTAGGAAAACACCAAAAACACACAATTTTCAAATCTGAGCTTTCCCTGAGGAGTTAGCCCAAAGCTGTCTCTCAGAATTGGCAGTGGGGCTCAATTAAACCAGAAAAGATAACATTGCACACAGAGCTCAGATTTGCAGAAGAAACACATATTCATGTTCCCCACGGTCTGAAATAGGGCAAAAACACATTCAATTTTCAAGTACGAGGTTTCCTCGAGGAGTTAGACCAATGTGTCTCTCAGAATTGGCGGTGCCCAATTCAGCCAGAAAATAGAACTTTTGACACAGAGCTTAGATATGCAAAACCAACGCATATTCATTTTCCCAGAGTCTGAAAAGCCCCAAAACAGACAATTTTTTCAAATCTGAGCTTTAACTGAGGAGATAGACCAAAGTGTCTCTCAGAATGGGCTGTAGGACTGCATTCAACCAGAAAACATCTTTTGACACAGAGCTTAGATATGCAAAACAAACACATATTCATTTTCCCAGAGTCTGAAAAATGGCAAAAATATACTCAATTTTCAAGTACGAGGTTTCCTTGAGGAGTTAGACCAAAGCTGTTTCTCAGAATGGGCAGTAGGACTGCATTCAACCACAAAACATAACTTTTGACACAGAGCTTAGATATGCAAAACAAACACATATTCATGTACCCCACAGTTTGAAAAGCCCCCAAAACAGTCAGTTTTTTCAAATCTGAGCTATCCCTGAGGAGTTAGACCAAAGTGCCTCTCAGAATTGGCAGTAGGGCTCAATTAAACCAGAAAACATAACTTTTGACAGAGAGCTCAGATTTTCAGAAGAAACACATATTCACGTTCCCAGAGTCTGAAAAACGGCAAAAATATACTCAATTTTCAAGTACGAGGTTTCCTTGAGGAGTTAGACCAAAGCTATTTCTCAGAATGGGCAGTAGGACTGCATTCAACCAGAAAACATAACTTTTGACAGAGAGCTTAGATATGCAAAACAAACACATATTCATTTTCCCAGAGTCTGAAAAATGGCAAAAATATACTCAATTTTCAAGTACGAGGTTTCCTTGAGGAGTTAGACCAAAGCTGTTTCTCAGAATGGGCAGTAGGACTGCATTCAACCACAAAACATAACTTTTGACACAGAGCTTAGATATGCAAAACAAACACATATTCATTTTCCCAGAGTCTGAAAAATGGCAAAAATATACTCAATTTTCAAGTACGAGGTTTCCTCGAGGAGTTAGACCAATGTGTCTCTCAGAATTGGCAGTGCCCAATTCAGCCAGAAACTAGAACTTTTGACACAGAGCTTAGATATGCAAAACAAACACATATTCATGTACCCCACAGTCTGAAAAGCCCAAAAACAGACAATTTTTTCCAAATCTGAGCTTTAACTGAGGAGATAGACCAAAGTGTCTCTCAGAATGGGCAGTAGGACTGCATTCAACCAGAAAACATCTTTTGACACAGAGCTTAGATATGCAAAACAAACACATATTCATTTTCCCAGAGTCTGAAAAATGGCAAAAATATACTCAATTTTCAAGTACGAGGTTTCCTTGAGGAGTTAGACCAAAGCTGTTTCTCAGAATGGGCAGTAGGACTGCATTCAACCACAAAACATAACTTTTGACACAGAGCTTAGATATGCAAAACAAACACATATTCATGTTCCCCACAGTCTGAAAAGCCCAAAAAACATACAATTTTTTCAAATCTGAGCTTTCCCTGAGGAGATAGACCAAAGTGTCTCTCAGAATTGGCAGTGGGTCTCAATTCAGCCAGAAAACTTAACTTTGGACACAAGCTCAGAATTTCAAAAGAAACATATTCATGTTATGCAAGGCATGAAAACACCAAAAACACACAATTTTTAAATCTGAGCTTTCCCTGAGGAGTTAGCCCAAAGCTGTCTCTCAGAATTGGCAGTGGGGCTCAATTAAACCAGAAAAGATAACTTTTGACAGAGAGCTCAGATTTTCAGAAGAAACACATATTCACGTTCCCAGAGTCTGAAAAATGGCAAAAATATACTCAATTTTCAAGTACGAGGTTTCCTTGAGGAGTTAGACCAAAGCTGTTTCTCAGAATGGGCAGTAGGACTGCATTCAACCAGAAAACATAACTTTTGAAAGAGAGCTTAGATATGCAAAACAAACACATATTCATGTATCCCACAGTTTGAAAAGCCCAAAAAACAATCAATGTTTTCTAACTGAGCTATCCTTGAGGAGTTAGACCAAAGTATCTCAGAATTGGCAGCGGGGCTCAATTAAACCAGAAAAGATCACATTGCACACAGAGCTCAGATTTGCAGAAGAAACACATATTCATGTTCCCCACGGTCTGAAATAGGGCAAAAACACATTCAATTTTCAAGTACGAGGTTTCCTCGAGGAGTTAGACCAATGTGTCTCTCAGAATTGGCGGTGCCCAATTCAGCCAGAAAATAGAACTTTTGACACAGAGCTTAGATATGCAAAACCAACGCATATTCATTTTCCCAGAGTCTGAAAACCCCAAATACAGACAATTTTTTCAAATCTGAGCTTTAACTGAGGAGATAGAGCAAAGTGTCTCTCAGAATGGGCAGTAGGACTGCATTCAACCAGAAAACATAACTTTTGACACAGAGCTTAGATATGCAAAACAAACACATATTCATTTTCCCAGAGTCTGAAAAATGGCAAAAATATACTCAATTTTCAAGTACGAGGTTTCCTTGAGGAGTTAGACCAAAGCTGTTTCTCAGAATGGGCAGTAGGACTGCATTCAACCAGAAAACATAACTTTTGACACAGAGCTTAGATATGCAAAACAAACACATATTCATGTTCCCCACAGTTTGAAAAGCCCAAAAAACATACAATTTCTTTCAAATCTGAGCTTTCCCTGAGGAGTTAGACCAAAGCTGTCTCTCAGAATTGGCAGTGGGTCCCAATTCAGCCAGAAAACTTAACTTTGGACACAAGATCAGATTTTCAAAAGAAACATATTCATGTTATGCAAGGTAGGAAAACACCAAAAACACACAATTTTCAAATCTGAGCTTTCCCTGAGGAGTTAGCCCAAAGCTGTCTCTCAGAATTGGCAGTGGGGCTCAATTAAACCAGAAAAGATAACATTGCACACAGAGCTCAGATTTGCAGAAGAAACACATATTCATGTTCCCCACGGTCTGAAATAGGGCAAAAACACATTCAATTTTCAAGTACGAGGTTTCCTCGAGGAGTTAGACCAATGTGTCTCTCAGAATTGGCGGTGCCCAATTCAGCCAGAAAATAGAACTTTTGACACAGAGCTTAGATATGCAAAACCAACGCATATTCATTTTCCCAGAGTCTGAAAAGCCCAAAAACAGACAATTTTTTCAAATCTGAGCTTTAACTGAGGAGATAGACCAAAGTGTCTCTCAGAATGGGCTGTAGGACTGCATTCAACCAGAAAACATCTTTTGACACAGAGCTTAGATATGCAAAACAAACACATATTCATTTTCCCAGAGTCTGAAAAATGGCAAAAATATACTCAATTTTCAAGTACGAGGTTTCCTTGAGGAGTTAGACCAAAGCTGTTTCTCAGAATGGGCAGTAGGACTGCATTCAACCACAAAACATAACTTTTGACACAGAGCTTAGATATGCAAAACAAACACATATTCATGTACCCCACAGTTTGAAAAGCCCCCAAAACAGTCAGTTTTTTCAAATCTGAGCTATCCCTGAGGAGTTAGACCAAAGTGCCTCTCAGAATTGGCAGTAGGGCTCAATTAAACCAGAAAACATAACTTTTGACAGAGAGCTCAGATTTTCAGAAGAAACACATATTCACGTTCCCAGAGTCTGAAAAACGGCAAAAATATACTCAATTTTCAAGTACGAGGTTTCCTTGAGGAGTTAGACCAAAGCTATTTCTCAGAATGGGCAGTAGGACTGCATTCAACCAGAAAACATAACTTTTGACAGAGAGCTTAGATATGCAAAACAAACACATATTCATTTTCCCAGAGTCTGAAAAATGGCAAAAATATACTCAATTTTCAAGTACGAGGTTTCCTTGAGGAGTTAGACCAAAGCTGTTTCTCAGAATGGGCAGTAGGACTGCATTCAACCACAAAACATAACTTTTGACACAGAGCTTAGATATGCAAAACAAACACATATTCATTTTCCCAGAGTCTGAAAAATGGCAAAAATATACTCAATTTTCAAGTACGAGGTTTCCTCGAGGAGTTAGACCAATGTGTCTCTCAGAATTGGCAGTGCCCAATTCAGCCAGAAACTAGAACTTTTGACACAGAGCTTAGATATGCAAAACAAACACATATTCATGTACCCCACAGTCTGAAAAGCCCAAAAACAGACAATTTTTTCCAAATCTGAGCTTTAACTGAGGAGATAGACCAAAGTGTCTCTCAGAATGGGCAGTAGGACTGCATTCAACCAGAAAACATCTTTTGACACAGAGCTTAGATATGCAAAACAAACACATATTCATTTTCCCAGAGTCTGAAAAATGGCAAAAATATACTCAATTTTCAAGTACGAGGTTTCCTTGAGGAGTTAGACCAAAGCTGTTTCTCAGAATGGGCAGTAGGACTGCATTCAACCACAAAACATAACTTTTGACACAGAGCTTAGATATGCAAAACAAACACATATTCATGTTCCCCACAGTCTGAAAAGCCCAAAAAACATACAATTTTTTCAAATCTGAGCTTTCCCTGAGGAGATAGACCAAAGTGTCTCACAGAATTGGCAGTGGGTCTCAATTCAGCCAGAAAACTTAACTTTGGACACAAGCTCAGAATTTCAAAAGAAACATATTCATGTTATGCAAGGCATGAAAACACCAAAAACACACAATTTTTAAATCTGAGCTTTCCCTGAGGAGTTAGCCCAAAGCTGTCTCTCAGAATTGGCAGTGGGGCTCAATTAAACCAGAAAAGATAACTTTTGACAGAGAGCTCAGATTTTCAGAAGAAACACATATTCACGTTCCCAGAGTCTGAAAAACGGCAAAAATATACTCAATTTTCAAGTACGAGGTTTCCTTGAGGAGCTAGACCAAAGCTGTTTCTCAGAATGGGCAGTAGGACTGCATTCAACCAGAAAACATAACTTTTGACAGAGAGCTTAGATATGCAAAACAAACACATATTCATGTATCCCACAGTTTGAAAAGCCCAAAAAACAATCAATGTTTTCTAACTGAGCTATCCTTGAGGAGTTAGACCAAAGTATCTCAGAATTGGCAGCGGGGCTCAATTAAACCAGAAAAGATAACATTGCACACAGAGCTCAGATTTGCAGAAGAAACACATATTCATGTTCCCCACGGTCTGAAATAGGGCAAAAACACATTCAATTTTCAAGTACGAGGTTTCCTCGAGGAGTTAGACCAATGTGTCTCTCAGAATTGGCGGTGCCCAATTCAGCCAGAAAATAGAACTTTTGACACAGAGCTTAGATATGCAAAACCAACGCATATTCATTTTCCCAGAGTCTGAAAACCCCAAATACAGACAATTTTTTCAAATCTGAGCTTTAACTGAGGAGATAGAGCAAAGTGTCTCTCAGAATGGGCAGTAGGACTGCATTCAACCAGAAAACATAACTTTTGACACAGAGCTTAGATATGCAAAACAAACACATATTCATTTTCCCAGAGTCTGAAAAATGGCAAAAATATACTCAATTTTCAAGTACGAGGTTTCCTTGAGGAGTTAGACCAAAGCTGTTTCTCAGAATGGGCAGTAGGACTGCATTCAACCAGAAAACATAACTTTTGACACAGAGCTTAGATATGCAAAACAAACACATATTCATGTTCCCCACAGTCTGAAAAGCCCAAAAAACATACAATTTCTTTCAAATCTGAGCTTTCCCTGAGGAGTTAGACCAAAGCTGTCTCTCAGAATTGGCAGTGGGTCCCAATTCAGCCAGAAAACTTAACTTTGGACACAAGATCAGATTTTCAAAAGAAACATATTCATGTTATGCAAGGTAGGAAAACACCAAAAACACACAATTTTCAAATCTGAGCTTTCCCTGAGGAGTTAGCCCAAAGCTGTCTCTCAGAATTGGCAGTGGGGCTCAATTAAACCAGAAAAGATAACTTTTGACAGAGAGCTCAGATTTTCAGAAGAAACACATATTCACGTTCCCAGAGTCTGAAAAACGGCAAAAATATACTCAATTTTCAAGTACGAGGTTTCCTTGAGGAGCTAGACCAAAGCTGTTTCTCAGAATGGGCAGTAGGACTGCATTCAACCAGAAAACATAACTTTTGACAGAGAGCTTAGATATGCAAAACAAACACATATTCATGTATCCCACAGTTTGAAAAGCCCAAAAAACAATCAATGTTTTCTAACTGAGCTATCCTTGAGGAGTTAGACCAAAGTATCTCAGAATTGGCAGCGGGGCTCAATTAAACCAGAAAAGATAACATTGCACACAGAGCTCAGATTTGCAGAAGAAACACATATTCATGTTCCCCACGGTCTGAAATAGGGCAAAAACACATTCAATTTTCAAGTACGAGGTTTCCTCGAGGAGTTAGACCAATGTGTCTCTCAGAATTGGCGGTGCCCAATTCAGCCAGAAAATAGAACTTTTGACACAGAGCTTAGATATGCAAAACCAACGCATATTCATTTTCCCAGAGTCTGAAAACCCCAAATACAGACAATTTTTTCAAATCTGAGCTTTAACTGAGGAGATAGAGCAAAGTGTCTCTCAGAATGGGCAGTAGGACTGCATTCAACCAGAAAACATAACTTTTGACACAGAGCTTAGATATGCAAAACAAACACATATTCATTTTCCCAGAGTCTGAAAAATGGCAAAAATATACTCAATTTTCAAGTACGAGGTTTCCTTGAGGAGTTAGACCAAAGCTGTTTCTCAGAATGGGCAGTAGGACTGCATTCAACCAGAAAACATAACTTTTGACACAGAGCTTAGATATGCAAAACAAACACATATTCATGTTCCCCACAGTCTGAAAAGCCCAAAAAACATACAATTTCTTTCAAATCTGAGCTTTCCCTGAGGAGTTAGACCAAAGCTGTCTCTCAGAATTGGCAGTGGGTCCCAATTCAGCCAGAAAACTTAACTTTGGACACAAGATCAGATTTTCAAAAGAAACATATTCATGTTATGCAAGGTAGGAAAACACCAAAAACACACAATTTTCAAATCTGAGCTTTCCCTGAGGAGTTAGCCCAAAGCTGTCTCTCAGAATTGGCAGTGGGGCTCAATTAAACCAGAAAAGATAACATTGCACACAGAGCTCAGATTTGCAGAAGAAACACATATTCATGTTCCCCACGGTCTGAAATAGGGCAAAAACACATTCAATTTTCAAGTACGAGGTTTCCTCGAGGAGTTAGACCAATGTGTCTCTCAGAATTGGCGGTGCCCAATTCAGCCAGAAAATAGAACTTTTGACACAGAGCTTAGATATGCAAAACCAACGCATATTCATTTTCCCAGAGTCTGAAAAGCCCAAAAACAGACAATTTTTTCAAATCTGAGCTTTAACTGAGGAGATAGACCAAAGTGTCTCTCAGAATGGGCTGTAGGACTGCATTCAACCAGAAAACATCTTTTGACACAGAGCTTAGATATGCAAAACAAACACATATTCATTTTCCCAGAGTCTGAAAAATGGCAAAAATATACTCAATTTTCAAGTACGAGGTTTCCTTGAGGAGTTAGACCAAACTGTTTCTCAGAATGGGCAGTAGGACTGCATTCAACCACAAAACATAACTTTTGACACAGAGCTTAGATATGCAAAACAAACACATATTCATGTTCCCCACAGTCTGAAAAGCCCAAAAAACATACAATTTTTTCAAATCTGAGCTTTCCCTGAGGAGATAGACCAAAGTGTCTCTCAGAATTGGCAGTGGGTCTCAATTCAGCCAGAAAACTTAACTTTGGACACAAGCTCAGAATTTCAAAAGAAACATATTCATGTTATGCAAGGCATGAAAACACCAAAAACACACAATTTTTAAATCTGAGCTTTCCCTGAGGAGTTAGCCCAAAGCTGTCTCTCAGAATTGGCAGTGGGGCTCAATTAAACCAGAAAAGATAACTTTTGACAGAGAGCTCAGATTTTCAGAAGAAACACATATTCACGTTCCCAGAGTCTGAAAAACGGCAAAAATATACTCAATTTTCAAGTACGAGGTTTCCTTGAGGAGTTAGACCAAAGCTGTTTCTCAGAATGGGCAGTAGGACTGCATTCAACCAGAAAACATAACTTTTGACAGAGAGCTTAGATATGCAAAACAAACACATATTCATGTATCCCACAGTTTGAAAAGCCCAAAAAACAATCAATGTTTTCTAACTGAGCTATCCTTGAGGAGTTAGACCAAAGTATCTCAGAATTGGCAGCGGGGCTCAATTAAACCAGAAAAGATAACATTGCACACAGAGCTCAGATTTGCAGAAGAAACACATATTCATGTTCCCCACGGTCTGAAATAGGGCAAAAACACATTCAATTTTCAAGTACGAGGTTTCCTCGAGGAGTTAGACCAATGTGTCTCTCAGAATTGGCGGTGCCCAATTCAGCCAGAAAATAGAACTTTTGACACAGAGGTTAGATATGCAAAACAAACACATATACATTTTCCCAGAGTCTGAAAAGCCCCAAAACAGACAATTTCTTCAAATCTGAGCTTTAACTGAGGAGATAGAGCAAAGTGTCTCTCAGAATGGGCAGTAGGACTGCATTCAACCAGAAAACATAACTTTTGACACAGAGCTTAGATATGCAAAACAAACACATATTCATTTTCCCAGAGTCTGAAAAATGGCAAAAATATACTCAATTTTCAAGTACGAGGTTTCCTTGAGGAGTTAGACCAAAGCTGTTTCTCAGAATGGGCAGTAGGACTGCATTCAACCAGAAAACATAACTTTTGACACAGAGCTTAGATATGCAAAACAAACACATATTCATGTTCCCCACAGTCTGAAAAGCCCAAAAAACATACAATTTCTTTCAAATCTGAGCTTTCCCTGAGGAGTTAGACCAAAGCTGTCTCTCAGAATTGGCAGTGGGTCCCAATTCAGCCAGAAAACTTAACTTTGGACACAAGATCAGATTTTCAAAAGAAACATATTCATGTTATGCAAGGTAGGAAAACACCAAAAACACACAATTTTCAAATCTGAGCTTTCCCTGAGGAGTTAGCCCAAAGCTGTCTCTCAGAATTGGCAGTGGGGCTCAATTAAACCAGAAAAGATAACTTTTGACAGAGAGCTCAGATTTTCAGAAGAAACACATATTCACGTTCCCAGAGTCTGAAAAACGGCAAAAATATACTCAATTTTCAAGTACGAGGTTTCCTTGAGGAGCTAGACCAAAGCTGTTTCTCAGAATGGGCAGTAGGACTGCATTCAACCAGAAAACATAACTTTTGACAGAGAGCTTAGATATGCAAAACAAACACATATTCATGTATCCCACAGTTTGAAAAGCCCAAAAAACAATCAATGTTTTCTAACTGAGCTATCCTTGAGGAGTTAGACCAAAGTATCTCAGAATTGGCAGCGGGGCTCAATTAAACCAGAAAAGATAACATTGCACACAGAGCTCAGATTTGCAGAAGAAACACATATTCATGTTCCCCACGGTCTGAAATAGGGCAAAAACACATTCAATTTTCAAGTACGAGGTTTCCTCGAGGAGTTAGACCAATGTGTCTCTCAGAATTGGCGGTGCCCAATTCAGCCAGAAAATAGAACTTTTGACACAGAGCTTAGATATGCAAAACCAACGCATATTCATTTTCCCAGAGTCTGAAAACCCCAAATACAGACAATTTTTTCAAATCTGAGCTTTAACTGAGGAGATAGAGCAAAGTGTCTCTCAGAATGGGCAGTAGGACTGCATTCAACCAGAAAACATAACTTTTATCAGAGAGCTTAGATATGCAAAACAAACACATATTCATTTTCCCAGAGTCTGAAAAATGGCAAAAATATACTCAATTTTCAAGTACGAGGTTTCCTTGAGGAGTTAGACCAAAGCTGTTTCTCAGAATGGGCAGTAGGACTGCATTCAACCACAAAACATAACTTTTGACACAGAGCTTAGATATGCAAAACAAACACATATTCATTTTCCCAGAGTCTGAAAAATGGCAAAAATATACTCAATTTTCAAGTACGAGGTTTCCTCGAGGAGTTAGACCAATGTGTCTCTCAGAATTGGCAGTGCCCAATTCAGCCAGAAACTAGAACTTTTGACACAGAGCTTAGATATGCAAAACAAACACATATTCATGTACCCCACAGTCTGAAAAGCCCAAAAACAGACAATTTTTTCCAAATCTGAGCTTTAACTGAGGAGATAGACCAAAGTGTCTCTCAGAATGGGCAGTAGGACTGCATTCAACCAGAAAACATCTTTTGACACAGAGCTTAGATATGCAAAACAAACACATATTCATTTTCCCAGAGTCTGAAAAATGGCAAAAATATACTCAATTTTCAAGTACGAGGTTTCCTTGAGGAGTTAGACCAAAGCTGTTTCTCAGAATGGGCAGTAGGACTGCATTCAACCACAAAACATAACTTTTGACACAGAGCTTAGATATGCAAAACAAACACATATTCATGTTCCCCACAGTCTGAAAAGCCCAAAAAACATACAATTTTTTCAAATCTGAGCTTTCCCTGAGGAGATAGACCAAAGTGTCTCTCAGAATTGGCAGTGGGTCTCAATTCAGCCAGAAAACTTAACTTTGGACACAAGCTCAGAATTTCAAAAGAAACATATTCATGTTATGCAAGGCATGAAAACACCAAAACACACAATTTTTAAATCTGAGCTTTCCCTGAGGAGTTAGCCCAAAGCTGTCTCTCAGAATTGGCAGTGGGGCTCAATTAAACCAGAAAAGATAACTTTTGACAGAGAGCTCAGATTTTCAGAAGAAACACATATTCACGTTCCCAGAGTCTGAAAAACGGCAAAAATATACTCAATTTTCAAGTACGAGGTTTCCTTGAGGAGTTAGACCAAAGCTGTTTCTCAGAATGGGCAGTAGGACTGCATTCAACCAGAAAACATAACTTTTGACAGAGAGCTTAGATATGCAAAACAAACACATATTCATGTATCCCACAGTTTGAAAAGCCCAAAAAACAATCAATGTTTTCTAACTGAGCTATCCTTGAGGAGTTAGACCAAAGTATCTCAGAATTGGCAGCGGGGCTCAATTAAACCAGAAAAGATAACATTGCACACAGAGCTCAGATTTGCAGAAGAAACACATATTCATGTTCCCCACGGTCTGAAATAGGGCAAAAACACATTCAATTTTCAAGTACGAGGTTTCCTCGAGGAGTTAGACCAATGTGTCTCTCAGAATTGGCGGTGCCCAATTCAGCCAGAAAATAGAACTTTTGACACAGAGCTTAGATATGCAAAACCAACGCATATTCATTTTCCCAGAGTCTGAAAACCCCAAATACAGACAATTTTTTCAAATCTGAGCTTTAACTGAGGAGATAGAGCAAAGTGTCTCTCAGAATGGGCAGTAGGACTGCATTCAACCAGAAAACATAACTTTTGACACAGAGCTTAGATATGCAAAACAAACACATATTCATTTTCCCAGAGTCTGAAAAATGGCAAAAATATACTCAATTTTCAAGTACGAGGTTTCCTTGAGGAGTTAGACCAAAGCTGTTTCTCAGAATGGGCAGTAGGACTGCATTCAACCAGAAAACATAACTTTTGACACAGAGCTTAGATATGCAAAACAAACACATATTCATGTTCCCCACAGTCTGAAAAGCCCAAAAAACATACAATTTCTTTCAAATCTGAGCTTTCCCTGAGGAGTTAGACCAAAGCTGTCTCTCAGAATTGGCAGTGGGTCCCAATTCAGCCAGAAAACTTAACTTTGGACACAAGATCAGATTTTCAAAAGAAACATATTCATGTTATGCAAGGTAGGAAAACACCAAAAACACACAATTTTCAAATCTGAGCTTTCCCTGAGGAGTTAGCCCAAAGCTGTCTCTCAGAATTGGCAGTGGGGCTCAATTAAACCAGAAAAGATAACATTGCACACAGAGCTCAGATTTGCAGAAGAAACACATATTCATGTTCCCCACGGTCTGAAATAGGGCAAAAACACATTCAATTTTCAAGTACGAGGTTTCCTCGAGGAGTTAGACCAATGTGTCTCTCAGAATTGGCGGTGCCCAATTCAGCCAGAAAATAGAACTTTTGACACAGAGCTTAGATATGCAAAACCAACGCATATTCATTTTCCCAGAGTCTGAAAAGCCCAAAAACAGACAATTTTTTCAAATCTGAGCTTTAACTGAGGAGATAGACCAAAGTGTCTCTCAGAATGGGCTGTAGGACTGCATTCAACCAGAAAACATCTTTTGACACAGAGCTTAGATATGCAAAACAAACACATATTCATTTTCCCAGAGTCTGAAAAATGGCAAAAATATACTCAATTTTCAAGTACGAGGTTTCCTCGAGGAGTTAGACCAATGTGTCTCTCAGAATTGGCAGTGCCCAATTAAGCCAGAAACTAGAACTTTTGACACAGAGCTTAGATATGCAAAACAAACACATATTCATGTACCCCACAGTCTGAAAAGCCCCCAAAACAGTCAGTTTTTTCAAATCTGAGCTATCCCTGAGGAGTTAGACCAAAGTGCCTCTCAGAATTGGCAGTAGGGCTCAATTAAACCAGAAAACATAACTTTTGACAGAGAGCTCAGATTTTCAGAAGAAACACATATTCACGTTCCCAGAGTCTGAAAAACGGCAAAAATATACTCAATTTTCAAGTACGAGGTTTCCTTGAGGAGTTAGACCAAAGCTATTTCTCAGAATGGGCAGTAGGACTGCATTCAACCAGAAAACATAACTTTTGACAGAGAGCTTAGATATGCAAAACAAACACATATTCATTTTCCCAGAGTCTGAAAAATGGCAAAAATATACTCAATTTTCAAGTACGAGGTTTCCTTGAGGAGTTAGACCAAAGCTGTTTCTCAGAATGGGCAGTAGGACTGCATTCAACCACAAAACATAACTTTTGACACAGAGCTTAGATATGCAAAACAAACACATATTCATTTTCCCAGAGTCTGAAAAATGGCAAAAATATACTCAATTTTCAAGTACGAGGTTTCCTCGAGGAGTTAGACCAATGGGTCTCTCAGAATTGGCAGTGCCCAATTCAGCCAGAAACTAGAACTTTTGACACAGAGCTTAGATATGCAAAACAAACACATATTCATGTACCCCACAGTCTGAAAAGCCCAAAAACAGACAATTTTTTCCAAATCTGAGCTTTAACTGAGGAGATAGACCAAAGTGTCTCTCAGAATGGGCAGTAGGACTGCATTCAACCAGAAAACATCTTTTGACACAGAGCTTAGATATGCAAAACAAACACATATTCATTTTCCCAGAGTCTGAAAAATGGCAAAAATATACTCAATTTTCAAGTACGAGGTTTCCTTGAGGAGTTAGACCAAAGCTGTTTCTCAGAATGGGCAGTAGGACTGCATTCAACCAGAAAACATAACTTTTGACACAGAGCTTAGATATGCAAAACAAACACATATTCATGTTCCCCACAGTCTGAAAAGCCCAAAAAACATACAATTTCTTTCAAATCTGAGCTTTCCCTGAGGAGTTAGACCAAAGCTGTCTCTCAGAATTGGCAGTGGGTCCCAATTCAGCCAGAAAACTTAACTTTGGACACAAGATCAGATTTTCAAAAGAAACATATTCATGTTATGCA
Organism: Pantherophis vulpinus; assembly: GCA_037215915.1. Lineage (NCBI taxonomy): Eukaryota > Metazoa > Chordata > Lepidosauria > Squamata > Colubridae > Pantherophis > Pantherophis vulpinus. The sequence goes on from JAXLNS010000073.1 coordinate 98,958, forward strand.
AGGTAGGAAAACACCAAAAACACACAATTTTCAAATCTGAGCTTTCCCTGAGGAGTTAGCCCAAAGCTGTCTCTCAGAATTGGCAGTGGGGCTCAATTAAACCAGAAAAGATAACATTGCACACAGAGCTCAGATTTGCAGAAGAAACACATATTCATGTTCCCCACGGTCTGAAATAGGGCAAAAACACATTCAATTTTCAAGTACGAGGTTTCCTCGAGGAGTTAGACCAATGTGTCTCTCAGAATTGGCGGTGCCCAATTCAGCCAGAAAATAGAACTTTTGACACAGAGCTTAGATATGCAAAACCAACGCATATTCATTTTCCCAGAGTCTGAAAAGCCCAAAAACAGACAATTTTTTCAAATCTGAGCTTTAACTGAGGAGATAGACCAAAGTGTCTCTCAGAATGGGCTGTAGGACTGCATTCAACCAGAAAACATCTTTTGACACAGAGCTTAGATATGCAAAACAAACACATATTCATTTTCCCAGAGTCTGAAAAATGGCAAAAATATACTCAATTTTCAAGTACGAGGTTTCCTCGAGGAGTTAGACCAATGTGTCTCTCAGAATTGGCAGTGCCCAATTAAGCCAGAAACTAGAACTTTTGACACAGAGCTTAGATATGCAAAACAAACACATATTCATGTACCCCACAGTCTGAAAAGCCCCCAAAACAGTCAGTTTTTTCAAATCTGAGCTATCCCTGAGGAGTTAGACCAAAGTGCCTCTCAGAATTGGCAGTAGGGCTCAATTAAACCAGAAAACATAACTTTTGACAGAGAGCTCAGATTTTCAGAAGAAACACATATTCACGTTCCCAGAGTCTGAAAAACGGCAAAAATATACTCAATTTTCAAGTACGAGGTTTCCTTGAGGAGTTAGACCAAAGCTATTTCTCAGAATGGGCAGTAGGACTGCATTCAACCAGAAAACATAACTTTTGACAGAGAGCTTAGATATGCAAAACAAACACATATTCATTTTCCCAGAGTCTGAAAAATGGCAAAAATATACTCAATTTTCAAGTACGAGGTTTCCTTGAGGAGTTAGACCAAAGCTGTTTCTCAGAATGGGCAGTAGGACTGCATTCAACCACAAAACATAACTTTTGACACAGAGCTTAGATATGCAAAACAAACACATATTCATTTTCCCAGAGTCTGAAAAATGGCAAAAATATACTCAATTTTCAAGTACGAGGTTTCCTCGAGGAGTTAGACCAATGGGTCTCTCAGAATTGGCAGTGCCCAATTCAGCCAGAAACTAGAACTTTTGACACAGAGCTTAGATATGCAAAACAAACACATATTCATGTACCCCACAGTCTGAAAAGCCCAAAAACAGACAATTTTTTCCAAATCTGAGCTTTAACTGAGGAGATAGACCAAAGTGTCTCTCAGAATGGGCAGTAGGACTGCATTCAACCAGAAAACATCTTTTGACACAGAGCTTAGATATGCAAAACAAACACATATTCATTTTCCCAGAGTCTGAAAAATGGCAAAAATATACTCAATTTTCAAGTACGAGGTTTCCTTGAGGAGTTAGACCAAAGCTGTTTCTCAGAATGGGCAGTAGGACTGCATTCAACCAGAAAACATAACTTTTGACACAGAGCTTAGATATGCAAAACAAACACATATTCATGTTCCCCACAGTCTGAAAAGCCCAAAAAACATACAATTTCTTTCAAATCTGAGCTTTCCCTGAGGAGTTAGACCAAAGCTGTCTCTCAGAATTGGCAGTGGGTCCCAATTCAGCCAGAAAACTTAACTTTGGACACAAGATCAGATTTTCAAAAGAAACATATTCATGTTATGCAAGGTAGGAAAACACCAAAAACACACAATTTTCAAATCTGAGCTTTCCCTGAGGAGTTAGCCCAAAGCTGTCTCTCAGAATTGGCAGTGGGGCTCAATTAAACCAGAAAAGATAACATTGCACACAGAGCTCAGATTTGCAGAAGAAACACATATTCATGTTCCCCACGGTCTGAAATAGGGCAAAAACACATTCAATTTTCAAGTACGAGGTTTCCTCGAGGAGTTAGACCAATGTGTCTCTCAGAATTGGCGGTGCCCAATTCAGCCAGAAAATAGAACTTTTGACACAGAGCTTAGATATGCAAAACCAACGCATATTCATTTTCCCAGAGTCTGAAAAGCCCAAAAACAGACAATTTTTTCAAATCTGAGCTTTAACTGAGGAGATAGACCAAAGTGTCTCTCAGAATGGGCTGTAGGACTGCATTCAACCAGAAAACATCTTTTGACACAGAGCTTAGATATGCAAAACAAACACATATTCATTTTCCCAGAGTCTGAAAAATGGCAAAAATATACTCAATTTTCAAGTACGAGGTTTCCTCGAGGAGTTAGACCAATGTGTCTCTCAGAATTGGCAGTGCCCAATTCAGCCAGAAACTAGAACTTTTGACACAGAGCTTAGATATGCAAAACAAACACATATTCATGTACCCCACAGTCTGAAAAGCCCCCAAAACAGTCAGTTTTTTCAAATCTGAGCTATCCCTGAGGAGTTAGACCAAAGTGCCTCTCAGAATTGGCAGTAGGGCTCAATTAAACCAGAAAACATAACTTTTGACAGAGAGCTCAGATTTTCAGAAGAAACACATATTCACGTTCCCAGAGTCTGAAAAATGGCAAAAATATACTCAATTTTCAAGTACGAGGTTTCCTTGAGGAGTTAGACCAAAGCTGTTTCTCAGAATGGGCAGTAGGACTGCATTCAACCACAAAACATAACTTTTGACACAGAGCTTAGATATGCAAAACAAACACATATTCATGTACCCCACAGTTTGAAAAGCCCCTAAAACAGTCAGTTTTTTCAAATCTGAGCTATCCCTGAGGAGTTAGACCAAAGTGCCTCTCAGAATTGGCAGTAGGGCTCAATTAAACCAGAAAACATAACTTTTGACAGAGAGCTCAGATTTTCAGAAGAAACACATATTCACGTTCCCAGAGTCTGAAAAACGGCAAAAATATACTCAATTTTCAAGTACGAGGTTTCCTTGAGGAGTTAGACCAAAGCTATTTCTCAGAATGGGCAGTAGGACTGCATTCAACCAGAAAACATAACTTTTGACAGAGAGCTTAGATATGCAAAACAAACACATATTCATTTTCCCAGAGTCTGAAAAATGGCAAAAATATACTCAATTTTCAAGTACGAGGTTTCCTTGAGGAGTTAGACCAAAGCTGTTTCTCAGAATGAGCAGTAGGACTGCATTCAACCACAAAACATAACTTTTGACACAGAGCTTAGATATGCAAAACAAACACATATTCATTTTCCCAGAGTCTGAAAAATGGCAAAAATATACTCAATTTTCAAGTACGAGGTTTCCTTGAGGAGTTAGACCAAAGCTGTTTCTCAGAATGAGCAGTAGGACTGCATTCAACCACAAAACATAACTTTTGACACAGAGCTTAGATATGCAAAACAAACACATATTCATTTTCCCAGAGTCTGAAAAATGGCAAAAATATACTCAATTTTCAAGTACGAGGTTTCCTTGAGGAGTTAGACCAAAGCTGTTTCTCAGAATGGGCAGTAGGACTGCATTCAACCAGAAAACATAACTTTTGACAGAGAGCTTAGATATGCAAAACAAACACATATTCATGTATCCCACAGTTTGAAAAGCCCAAAAAACAATCAATGTTTTCTAACTGAGCTATCCTTGAGGAGTTAGACCAAAGTATCTCAGAATTGGCAGCGGGGCTCAATTAAACCAGAAAAGATAGCATTGCACACAGAGCTCAGATTTGCAGAAGAAACACAAATTCATGTTCCCCACTGTCTGAAATAGGGCAAAAACACATTCAACTTTCAAGTACGAGGTTTCCTCGAGGAGTTAGACCAATGTGTCTCTCAGAATTGGCGGTGCCCAATTCAGCCAGAAAATAGAACTTTTGACACAGAGCTTAGATATGCAAAACCAACGCATATTCATTTTCCCAGAGTCTGAAAAGCCCAAATACAGACAATTTTTTCAAATCTGAGCTTTAACTGAGGAGTTAGACCAATGTGTCTCTCAGAATTGGCAGTGCCCAATTCAGCCAGAAACTAGAACTTTTGACACAGAGCTTAGATATGCAAAACAAACACATATTCATGTACCCCACAGTCTGAAAAGCCCAAAAACAGACAATTTTTTCCAAATCTGAGCTTTAACTGAGGAGATAGACCAAAGTGTCTCTCAGAATGGGCAGTAGGACTGCATTCAACCAGAAAACATCTTTTGACACAGAGCTTAGATATGCAAAACAAACACATATTCATTTTCCCAGAGTCTGAAAAATGGCAAAAATATACTCAATTTTCAAGTACGAGGTTTCCTTGAGGAGTTAGACCAAAGCTGTTTCTCAGAATGGGCAGTAGGACTGCATTCAACCACAAAACATAACTTTTGACACAGAGCTTAGATATGCAAAACAAACACATATTCATGTTCCCCACAGTCTGAAAAGCCCAAAAAACATACAATTTTTTCAAATCTGAGCTTTCCCTGAGGAGATAGACCAAAGTGTCTCTCAGAATTGGCAGTGGGTCTCAATTCAGCCAGAAAACTTAACTTTGGACACAAGCTCAGAATTTCAAAAGAAACATATTCATGTTATGCAAGGCATGAAAACACCAAAAACACACAATTTTTAAATCTGAGCTTTCCCTGAGGAGTTAGCCCAAAGCTGTCTCTCAGAATTGGCAGTGGGGCTCAATTAAACCAGAAAAGATAACATTGCACACAGAGCTAAGATTTGCAGAAGAAACACATAATTATGTTCTCCACGGTCTGAAATAGGGCAAAAACACATTCAATTTTCAAGTACGAGGTTTCCTTGAGGAGTTAGACCAATGTGTCTCTCAGAATTGGCAGTGCCCAATTCAGCCAGAAAATAGAACTTTTGACACAGAGCTTAGATATGCAAAACCAACGCATATTCATTTTCCCAGAGTCTGAAAAGCCCAAAAACAGACAATTTTTTCAAATCTGAGCTTTAACTGAGGAGATAGACCAAAGTGTCTCTCAGAATGGGCTGTAGGACTGCATTCAACCAGAAAACATCTTTTGACACAGAGTTTAGATATGCAAAACAAACACATATTCATTTTCCCAGAGTCTGAAAAATGGCAAAAATATACTCAATTTTCAAGTACGAGGTTTCCTTGAGGAGTTAGACCAAAGCTGTTTCTCAGAATGGGCAGTAGGACTGCATTCAACCACAAAACATAACTTTTGACACAGAGCTTAGATATGCAAAACAAACACATATTCATGTACCCCACAGTTTGAAAAGCCCCCAAAACAGTCAGTTTTTTCAAATCTGAGCTATCCCTGAGGAGTTAGACCAAAGTGCCTCTCAGAATTGGCAGTAGGGCTCAATTAAACCAGAAAACATAACTTTTGACAGAGAGCTCAGATTTTCAGAAGAAACACATATTCACGTTCCCAGAGTCTGAAAAACGGCAAAAATATACTCAATTTTCAAGTACGAGGTTTCCTTGAGGAGTTAGACCAAAGCTATTTCTCAGAATGGGCAGTAGGACTGCATTCAACCAGAAAACATAACTTTTGACAGAGAGCTTAGATATGCAAAACAAACACATATTCATGTATCCCACAGTTTGAAAAGCCCAAAAAACAATCAATGTTTTCAAACTTAGCTATCCTTGAGGAGTTAGACCAAAGTATCTCAGAATTGGCAGTGGGGCTCAATTAAACCAGAAAAGATAACATTGCACACAGAGCTCAGATTTGCAGAAGAAACACAAATTCATGTTCCCCACGGTCTGAAATAGGGCAAAAACACATTCAATTTTCAAGTACGAGGTTTCCTCGAGGAGTTAGACCAATGTGTCTCTCAGAATTGGCGGTGCCCAATTCAGCCAGAAAATAGAACTTTTGACACAGAGCTTAGATATGCAAAACCAACGCATATTCATTTTCCCAGAGTCTGAAAAGCCCAAATACAGACAATTTTTTCAAATCTGAGCTTTAACTGAGGAGATAGAGCAAAGTGTCTCTCAGAATGGGCAGTAGGACTGCATTCAACCAGAAAACATAACTTTTGACACAGAGCTTAGATATGCAAAACAAACACATATTCATTTTCCCAGAGTCTGAAAAATGGCAAAAATATACTCAATTTTCAAGTACGAGGTTTCCTTGAGGAGTTAGACCAAAGCTGTTTCTCAGAATGGGCAGTAGGACTGCATTCAACCAGAAAACATAACTTTTGACACAGAGCTTAGATATGCAAAACAAACACATATTCATGTTCCCCACAGTCTGAAAAGCCCAAAAAACATACAATTTCTTTCAAATCTGAGCTTTCCCTGAGGAGTTAGACCAAAGCTGTCTCTCAGAATTGGCAGTGGGTCTCAATTCAGCCAGAAAACTTAACTTTGGACACAAGATCAGATTTTCAAAAGAAACATATTCATGTTATGCAAGGTAGGAAAACACCAAAAACACACAATTTTCAAATCTGAGCTTTCCCTGAGGAGTTAGCCCAAAGCTGTCTCTCAGAATTGGCAGTGGGGCTCAATTAAACCAGAAAAGATAACATTGCACACAGAGCTCAGATTTGCAGAAGAAACACATATTCATGTTCCCCACGGTCTGAAATAGGGCAAAAACACATTCAATTTTCAAGTACGAGGTTTCCTCGAGGAGTTAGACCAATGTGTCTCTCAGAATTGGCGGTGCCCAATTCAGCCAGAAAATAGAACTTTTGACACAGAGCTTAGATATGCAAAACCAACGCATATTCATTTTCCCAGAGTCTGAAAAGCCCAAATACAGACAATTTTTTCAAATCTGAGCTTTAACTGAGGAGATAGACCAAAGTGTCTCTCAGAATGGGCTGTAGGACTGCATTCAACCAGAAAACATCTTTTGACACAGAGCTTAGATATGCAAAACAAACACATATTCATTTTCCCAGAGTCTGAAAAATGGCAAAAATATACTCAATTTTCAAGTACGAGGTTTCCTTGAGGAGTTAGACCAAAGCTGTTTCTCAGAATGGGCAGTAGGACTGCATTCAACCACAAAACATAACTTTTGACACAGAGCTTAGATATGCAAAACAAACACATATTAATGTACCCCACAGTTTGAAAAGCCCCCAAAACAGTCAGTTTTTTCAAATCTGAGCTATCCCTGAGGAGTTAGACCAAAGTGCCTCTCAGAATTGGCAGTAGGGCTCAATTAAACCAGAAAACATAACTTTTGACAGAGAGCTCAGATTTTCAGAAGAAACACATATTCACGTTCCCAGAGTCTGAAAAACGGCAAAAATATACTCAATTTTCAAGTACGAGGTTTCCTTGACGAGTTAGACCAAAGCTATTTCTCAGAATGGGCAGTAGGACTGCATTCAACCAGAAAACATACCTTTTGACAGAGAGCTTAGATATGCAAAACAAACACATATTCATTTTCCCAGAGTCTGAAAAATGGCAAAAATATACTCAATTTTCAAGTACGAGGTTTCCTTGAGGAGTTAGACCAAAGCTGTTTCTCAGAATGGGCAGTAGGACTGCATTCAACCACAAAACATAACTTTTGACACAGAGCTTAGATATGCAAAACAAACACATATTCATTTTCCCAGAGTCTGAAAAATGGCAAAAATATACTCAATTTTCAAGTACGAGGTTTCCTCGAGGAGTTAGACCAATGTGTCTCTCAGAATTGGCAGTGCCCAATTCAGCCAGAAACTAGAACTTTTGACACAGAGCTTAGATATGCAAAACAAACACATATTCATGTACCCCACAGTCTGAAAAGCCCAAAAACAGACAATTTTTTCCAAATCTGAGCTTTAACTGAGGAGATAGACCAAAGTGTCTCTCAGAATGGGCAGTAGGACTGCATTCAAGCAGAAAACATCTTTTGACACAGAGCTTAGATATGCAAAACAAACACATATTCATTTTCCCAGAGTCTGAAAAATGGCAAAAATATACTCAATTTTCAAGTACGAGGTTTCCTTGAGGAGTTAGACCAAAGCTATTTCTCAGAATGGGCAGTAGGACTGCATTCAACCAGAAAACATAACTTTTGACAGAGAGCTTAGATATGCAAAACAAACACATATTCATTTTCCCAGAGTCTGAAAAATGGCAAAAATATACTCAATTTTCAAGTACGAGGTTTCCTTGAGGAGTTAGACCAAAGCTGTTTCTCAGAATGGGCAGTAGGACTGCATTCAACCACAAAACATAACTTTTGACACAGAGCTTAGATATGCAAAACAAACACATATTCATTTTCCCAGAGTCTGAAAAATGGCAAAAATATACTCAATTTTCAAGTACGAGGTTTCCTCGAGGAGTTAGACCAATGTGTCTCTCAGAATTGGCAGTGCCCAATTCAGCCAGAAACTAGAACTTTTGACACAGAGCTTAGATATGCAAAACAAACACATATTCATGTACCCCACAGTCTGAAAAGCCCAAAAACAGACAATTTTTTCCAAATCTGAGCTTTAACTGAGGAGATAGACCAAAGTGTCTCTCAGAATGGGCAGTAGGACTGCATTCAACCAGAAAACATCTTTTGACACAGAGCTTAGATATGCAAAACAAACACATATTCATTTTCCCAGAGTCTGAAAAATGGCAAAAATATACTCAATTTTCAAGTACGAGGTTTCCTTGAGGAGTTAGACCAAAGCTGTTTCTCAGAATGGGCAGTAGGACTGCATTCAACCACAAAACATAACTTTTGACACAGAGCTTAGATATGCAAAACAAACACATATTCATGTTCCCCACAGTCTGAAAAGCCCAAAAAACATACAATTTTTTCAAATCTGAGCTTTCCCTGAGGAGATAGACCAAAGTGTCTCTCAGAATTGGCAGTGGGTCTCAATTCAGCCAGAAAACTTAACTTTGGACACAAGCTCAGAATTTCAAAAGAAACATATTCATGTTATGCAAGGCATGAAAACACCAAAAACACACAATTTTTAAATCTGAGCTTTCCCTGAGGAGTTAGACCAAAGTATCTCAGAATTGGCAGTGGGGCTCAATTAAACCAGAAAAGATAACATTGCACACAGAGCTCAGATTTGCAGAAGAAACACATAATTATGTTCCCCACGGTCTGAAATAGGGCAAAAACACATTCAATTTTCAAGTACGAGGTTTCCTTGAGGAGTTAGACCAATGTGTCTCTCAGAATTGGCGGTGCCCAATTCAGCCAGAAAATAGAACTTTTGACACAGAGCTTAGATATGCAAAACCAACGCATATTCATTTTCCCAGAGTCTGAAAAGCCCAAATACAGACAATTTTTTCAAATCTGAGCTTTAACTGAGGAGATAGAGCAAAGTGTCTCTCAGAATGGGCAGTAGGACTGCATTCAACCAGAAAACATAACTTTTGACACAGAGCTTAGATATGCAAAACAAACACATATTCATTTTCCCAGAGTCTGAAAAATGGCAAAAATATACTCAATTTTCAAGTACGAGGTTTCCTTGAGGAGTTAGACCAAAGCTATTTCTCAGAATGGGCAGTAGGACTGCATTCAACCACAAAACATAACTTTTGACACAGAGCTTAGATATTGAAAACAAACACATATTCATGTTCCCCACAGTCTGAAAAGCCCAAAAAACATACAATTTTTTCAAATCTGAGCTTTCCCTGAGGAGATAGACCAAAGTGTCTCTCAGAATTGGCAGTGGGTCTCAATTCAGCCAGAAAACATAACTTTGGACACAAGCTCAGAATTTCAAAAGAAACATATTCATGTTATGCAAGGCATGAAAACACCAAAAACACACAATTTTTAAATCTGAGCTTTCCCTGAGGAGTTAGCCCAAAGCTGTCTCTCAGAATTGGCAGTGGGGCTCAATTAAACCAGAAAAGATAACATTGCACACAGAGCTCAGATTTGCAGAAGAAACACATATTCATGTTCCCCACGGTCTGAAATAGGGCAAAAACACATTCAATTTTCAAGTACGAGGTTTCCTCGAGGAGTTAGACCAATGTGTCTCTCAGAATTGGCAGTGCCCAATTCAGCCAGAAAATAGAACTTTTGACACAGAGCTTAGATATGCAAAACCAACGCATATTCATTTTCCCAAAGTCTGAAAAGCCCAAAAACAGACAATTTTTTCAAATCTGAGCTTTAACTGAGGAGATAGACCAAAGTGTCTCTCAGAATGGGCTGTAGGACTGCCTTCAACCAGAAAACATAACTTTTGACACAGAGCTTAGATATGCAAAACAAACCCATATTCATGTACCTCACAGTTTGAAATGCCCCCAAAACAGTCAGTTTTTTCAAATCTGAGCTATCCCTGAGGAGTTAGACCAAAGTGTCTCTCAGAATGGGCAGTAGGACTGCATTCAACCAGAAAACATCTTTTGACACAGAGCTTAGATATGCAAAACAAACACATATTCACGTTCCCAGAGTCTGAAAAATGGCAAAAATATACTCAATTTTCAAGTACGAGGTTTCCTTGAGGAGTTAGACCAAAGCTGTTTCTCAGAATGGGCAGTAGGACTGCATTCAACCACAAAACATAACTTTTGACACAGAGCTTAGATATGCAAAACAAACACATATTCATGTACCCCACAGTTTGAAAAGCCCCCAAAACAGTCAGTTTTTTCAAATCTGAGCTATCCCTGAGGAGTTAGACCAAAGTGCCTCTCAGAATTGGCAGTAGGGCTCAATTAAACCAGAAAACATAACTTTTGACAGAGAGCTCAGATTTTCAGAAGAAACACATATTCACGTTCCCAGAGTCTGAAAAACGGCAAAAATATACTCAATTTTCAAGTACGAGGTTTCCTTGAGGAGTTAGACCAAAGCTATTTCTCAGAATGGGCAGTAGGACTGCATTCAACCAGAAAACATAACTTTTGACAGAGAGCTTAGATATGCAAAACAAACACATATTCATTTTCCCAGAGTCTGAAAAATGGCAAAAATATACTCAATTTTCAAGTACGAGGTTTCCTCGAGGAGTTAGACCAATGTGTCTCTCAGAATTGGCAGTGCCCAATTCAGCCAGAAACTAGAACTTTTGACACAGAGCTTAGATATGCAAAACAAACACATATTCATGTACCCCACAGTCTGAAAAGCCCAAAAACAGACAATTTTTTCCAAATCTGAGCTTTAACTGAGGAGATAGACCAAAGTGTCTCTCAGAATGGGCAGTAGGACTGCATTCAACCAGAAAACATCTTTTGACACAGAGCTTAGATATGCAAAACAAACACATATTCATTTTCCCAGAGTCTGAAAAATGGCAAAAATATACTCAATTTTCAAGTACGAGGTTTCCTTGAGGAGTTAGACCAAAGCTGTTTCTCAGAATGGGCAGTAGGACTGCATTCAACCACAAAACATAACTTTTGACACAGAGCTTAGATATGCAAAACAAACACATATTCATGTTCCCCACAGTCTGAAAAGCCCAAAAAACATACAATTTTTTCAAATCTGAGCTTTCCCTGAGGAGATAGACCAAAGTGTCTCTCAGAATTGGCAGTGGGTCTCAATTCAGCCAGAAAACTTAACTTTGGACACAAGCTCAGAATTTCAAAAGAAACATATTCATGTTATGCAAGGCATGAAAACACCAAAAACACACAATTTTTAAATCTGAGCTTTCCCTGAGGAGTTAGCCGAAAGCTGTCTCTCAGAATTGGCAGTGGGGCTCAATTAAACCAGAAAAGATAACATTGCACACAGAGCTAAGATTTGCAGAAGAAACACATAATTATGTTCTCCACGGTCTGAAATAGGGCAAAAACACATTCAATTTTCAAGTACGAGGTTTCCTTGAGGAGTTAGACCAATGTGTCTCTCAGAATTGGCAGTGCCCAATTCAGCCAGAAAATAGAACTTTTGACACAGAGCTTAGATATGCAAAACCAACGCATATTCATTTTCCCAGAGTCTGAAAAGCCCAAAAACAGACAATTTTTTCAAATCTGAGCTTTAACTGAGGAGATAGACCAAAGTGTCTCTCAGAATGGGCTGTAGGACTGCATTCAACCAGAAAACATCTTTTGACACAGAGTTTAGATATGCAAAACAAACACATATTCATTTTCCCAGAGTCTGAAAAATGGCAAAAATATACTCAATTTTCAAGTACGAGGTTTCCTTGAGGAGTTAGACCAAAGCTGTTTCTCAGAATGGGCAGTAGGACTGCATTCAACCACAAAACATAACTTTTGACACAGAGCTTAGATATGCAAAACAAACACATATTCATGTACCCCACAGTTTGAAAAGCCCCCAAAACAGTCAGTTTTTTCAAATCTGAGCTATCCCTGAGGAGTTAGACCAAAGTGCCTCTCAGAATTGGCAGTAGGGCTCAATTAAACCAGAAAACATAACTTTTGACAGAGAGCTCAGATTTTCAGAAGAAACACATATTCATGTTCCCAGAGTCTGAAAAACGGCAAAAATATACTCAATTTTCAAGTACGAGGTTTCCTTGAGGAGTTAGACCAAAGCTATTTCTCAGAATGGGCAGTAGGACTGCATTCAACCAGAAAACATAACTTTTGACAGAGAGCTTAGATATGCAAAACAAACACATATTCATGCATCCCACAGTTTGAAAAGTCCAAAAAACAATCAATGTTTTCAAACTGAGCTATCCTTGAGGAGTTAGACCAAAGTATCTCAGAATTGGCAGTGGGGCTCAATTAAACCAGAAAAGATAACATTGCACACAGAGCTCAGATTTGCAGAAGAAACACATAATTATGTTCCCCACGGTCTGAAATAGGGCAAAAACACATTCAATTTTCAAGTACGAGGTTTCCTTGAGGAGTTAGACCAATCTGTCTCTCAGAATTGGCGGTGCCCAATTCAGCCAGAAAATAGAACTTTTGACACAGAGCTTAGATATGCAAAACCAACGCATATTCATTTTCCCAGAGTCTGAAAAGCCCAAATACAGACAATTTTTTCAAATCTGAGCTTTAACTGAGGAGATAGAGCAAAGTGTCTCTCAGAATGGGCAGTAGGACTGCATTCAACCAGAAAACATAACTTTTGACACAGAGCTTAGATATGCAAAACAAACACATATTCATTTTCCCAGAGTCTGAAAAATGGCAAAAATATACTCAATTTTCAAGTACGAGGTTTCCTTGAGGAGTTAGACCAAAGCTGTTTCTCAGAATGGGCAGTAGGACTGCATTCAACCACAAAACATAACTTTTGACACAGAGCTTAGATATGCAAAACAAACACATATTCATGTTCCCCACAGTCTGAAAAGCCCAAAAAACATACAATTTTTTCAAATCTGAGCTTTCCCTGAGGAGATAGACCAAAGTGTCTCTCAGAATTGGCAGTGGGTCTCAATTCAGCCAGAAAACTTAACTTTGGACACAAGCTCAGAATTTCAAAAGAAACATATTCATGTTATGCAAGGCATGAAAACACCAAAAACACACAATTTTTAAATCTGAGCTTTCCCTGAGGAGTTAGCCCAAAGCTGTCTCTCAGAATTGGCAGTGGGGCTCAATTAAACCAGAAAAGATAACATTGCACACAGAGCTCAGATTTGCAGAAGAAACACATATTCATGTTCCCCACGGTCTGAAATAGGGCAAAAACACATTCAATTTTCAAGTACGAGGTTTCCTCGAGGAGTTAGACCAATGTGTCTCTCAGAATTGGCAGTGCCCAATTCAGCCAGAAAATAAAACTTTTGACACAGAGCTTAGATATGCAAAACCAACGCATATTCATTTTCCCAGAGTCTGAAAAGCCCAAAAACAGACAATTTTTTCAAATCTGAGCTTTAACTGAGGACATAGACCAAAGTCTCTCTCAGAATGGGCTGTAGGACTGCCTTCAACCAGAAAACATAACTTTTGACACAGAGCTTAGATATGCAAAACAAACACATATTCATGTACCTCACAGTTTGAAATGCCCCCAAAACAGTCAGTTTTTTCAAATCTGAGCTATCCCTGAGGAGATAGACCAAAGTTTATCTCAGAATTGGCAGTAGGGCTCAATTAAACCAGAAAACATAACTTTTGACACAGAGCTCAGATTTTCAGAAGAAACACATATTCACGTTCCCAGAGTCTGAAAAACGGCAAAAATATAATGAGTTTTCAAGTACGAGGTTTCCTTGAGGAGTTAGACCAATGTGTCTCTCAGAATTGGCAGTGCCCAATTCAGCCAGAAAATAGAACTTTAGACACAGAGCTTAGATATGCAAAACAAACACATATTCATTTTCCCAGAGTCTGAAAAGCCCCAAAACAGACAATTTTGTCAAATCTGAGCTTTAACTGAGGAGATAGACCAAAGTGTCTCTCAGAATGGGCAGTAGGATTGCATTCAACCACAAAACATAACTTTTGACACAGAGCTTAAATATGCAAAACAAACACATATTCATGTACCCCACAGTTTGAAAAGCCCCCAAAACAGTCATTTTCAAATCTGAGCTATCCCTGAGGAGATAGACCAAAGTGTCTCTCAGAATTGGCAGTAGGGCTCAATTAAACCAGAAAACATAACTTTTGACACAGAGCTCAGATTTTCAGAAGAAACACATATTCACGTTCCCAGAGTCTGAAATAGGGCAAAAACACATTCAATTTTCAAGTACGAGGTTTCCTTGAGGAGTTAGACCAATGTGTTTCTCAGAATTGGCAGTGCCCAATTCAGCCAGAAAATATAACTTTTGACACAGAGCTTAGATATGCAAAACAAACACATATTCATTTTCCCAGTCTGAAAAATGGCAAAAATATACTCAATTTTCAAATCTGAGCTTTAACTGAGGAGATAGACCAAAGTGTCTCTCAGAATGGGCAGTAGGACTGCATTCAACCAGAAAACATAACTTTTGACACAGAGCTTAGATATGCAAAACAAACACATATTCATGTATCCCACAGTTTGAAAAGCCCAAAAAACAATCAATGTTTTCAAACTGAGCTATCCTTGACGAGTTAGACCAAAGTTTATCTCAGAATTGGCAGTGGGGCTCAATTAAACCAGAAAAGATAACATTGCACAAAGAGCTCAGATTTGCAGAAGAAACACATATTCATGTATCCCACAGTTTGAAAAGCCCAAAAAACAATCAATTTTTTCAAACTGAGCTATCCTTGAGGAGTTAGACCAAAGTTTATCTCAGAATTGGCAGTAGGGCTCAATTAAACCAGAAAAGATAACATTGCACACAGAGCTCAGATTTGCAGAAGAAACACATATTCATGGTCCCCACGGTCTGAAATAGGGCAAAAACACATTCAATTTTCAAGTATGAAGTTTCCTTGAGGAGTTAGACCAATGTGTCTCTCAGAATTGGCAGTGCCCAATTCAGCCTGAAAATAGAACTTTTGACATAGAGCTTAGATATGCAAAACAAACACATATTCATTTTCCCAGTCTGAAAAATGGCAAAAATATACTCAATTTTCAAATCTGAGCTTTAACTGAGGAGATAGACCAAAGTGTCTCTCAGGATGGGCAGTAGGACTGCATTCAACCAGAAAACATCTTTTGACACAGAGCTTAGATATGCAAAACAAACACATATTCATTTTCCCAGAGTCTGAAAAATGGCAAAAATATACTCAATTTTCAAGTACGAGGTTTCCTTGAGGAGTTAGACCAAAGCTGTTTCTCAGAATGGGCAGTAGGGCTCAATTAAACCAGAAAACATAACTTTTGACACAGAGCTCAGATTTTCAAGGGAAACACATATTCACGTTCCCAGAGTCTGAAAAACGGCAAAAATATACTCAATTTTCAAGTACGAGGTTTCCATGAGGAGTTAGACCTAAGCTATATCTCAAAATGGGCAGTAGGACTGCATTCAACCAGAAAACATAACTTTTGACACAGATATTAGATATGCAAAACAAACACATATTCATGTACCCCACAGTTTTAAAAGCCCCCAAAACAGTCAGTTTTTTCAAATCTGAGCTATCCCTCACGAGTTAGACCAAAGTTTCTCTCAGAATTGGCAGTAGGGCTCAATTAAACCCGAAAACATAACTTTTGACACAGAGCTCAGATTTTCAGAAGAAACACATATTCACGTTCCCAGAGTCTGAAAAACGGCAAAAATATACTCAATTTTCAAGTACGAGGTTTCCTTGAGGAGTTAGACCAAAGCTGTTTCTCAGAATGGGCAGTAGGACTGCATTCAACCAGAAAATATAACTTTTGACACAGAGCTTAGATATGGAAAACAAACACATATTCATGTATCCCACAGTTTGAAAAGCCCAAAAAACAATCAATGTTTTCAAACTGAGCTATCCTTGAGGAGTTAGACCAAAGTTTATCTCAGAATTGGCAGTGGGGCTCAATTAAACCAGAAAAGATAACATTGCACACAGAGCTCAGATTTGCAGAAGAAACACATATTCATGTATCCCACAGTTTGAAAAGCCCAAAAAACAATCAATGTTTTCAAACTGAGCTATCCTTGACGAGTTAGACCAAAGTTTATCTCAGAATTGGCAGTGGGGCTCAATTAAACCAGAAAAGATAACATTGCACAAAGAGCTCAGATTTGCAGAAGAAACACATATTCATGTTCCCCACGGTCTGAAATAGGGCAAAAACACATTCAATTTTCAAGTACGAGGTTTCCTCGAGGAGTTAGACCAATGTGTCTCTCAGAATTGGCGGTGCCCAATTCAGCCAGAAAATAGAACTTTTGACACAGAGCGTAGATATGCAAAACCAACGCATATTCATTTTCCCAGAGTCTGAAAAGCCCAAAAACAGACAATTTTTTCAAATCTGAGCTTTAACTGAGGAGATAGACCAAAGTGTCTCTCAGAATGGGCAGTAGGACTGCATTCAACCAGAAAACATAACTTTTGACACAGAGCTTAGATATGCAAAACAAACACATATTCATGTACCCCACAGTTTGAAAAGCCCCCAAAACAGTCATTTTCAAATCTGAGCTATCCCTGAGGAGATAGACCAAAGTGTCTCTCAGAATTGGCAGTGCCCAATTCAGCCAGAAAATAGAACTTTTGACACAGAGCTTAGATATGCAAAACAAACACATATTCATTTTCCCAGAGTCTGAAAAATGGCAAAAATATACTCAATTTTCAAGTACGAGGTTTCCTTGAGGAGTTAGACCAAAGCTGTTTCTCACAATGGGCAGTAGGACTGCATTCAACCAGAAAACATCTTTTGACACAGAGCTTAGATATGCAAAACAAACACATATTCATTTTCCCAGAGTCTGAAAAATGGCAAAAATATACTCAATTTTCAAGTACGAGGTTTCCTTGAGGAGTTAGACCAAAGCTGTTTCTCAGAATGGGCAGTAGGGCTCAATTAAACCAGAAAACATAACTTTTGACACAGAGCTCAGATTTTCAGAAGAAACACATATTCACGTTCCCAGAGTCTGAAAAACGGCAAAAATATTCTCAATTTTCTAGTACGAGGTTTCCTTGAGGAGTTAGACCAAAGCTATTTCTCAGAATGGGCAGTAGGACTGCATTCAACCAGAAAACATAACTTTTGACAGAGAGCTTAGATATGCAAAACAAACACATATTCATGTTCCCCACAGTCTGAAAAGCCCAAAAAACATACAATTTTTTCAAATCTGAGCTTTCCCTGAGGAGATAGACCAAAGTGTCTCTCAGAATTGGCAGTTGGTCTCAATTCAGCCAGAAAACTTAACTTTGGACACAAGCTCAGATTTTCAAAAGAAACATATTCATGTTATGCAAGGTATGAAAACACCAAAAACACACAATTTTCAAATCTGAGCTTTCCCTGAGGAGTTAGCCCAAAGCTGTCTCTCAGAATTGGCAGTGGGGCTCAATTAAACCAGAAAAGATAACATTGCACACAGAGCTAAGATTTGCAGAAGAAACACATAATCATGTTCCCCACGGTTTGAAATAGGGCAAAAACACATTCAATTTTCAAGTACGAGGTTTCCTTGAGGAGTTAGACCAATGTGTTTCTCAGAATTGGCAGTGCCCAATTCAGCCAGAAAATATAACTTTTGACACAGAGCTTAGATATGCAAAACAAACACATATTCATTTTCCCAGAGTCTGAAAAATGGCAAAAATATACTCAATTTTCAAGTAAGAGGTTTCCTTGAGGAGTAAGACCAAAGCTGTTTCTCAGAATGGGCAGTAGGACTGCATTCAACCAGAAAACATAACTTTTGACACAGAGCTTAGATATGCAAAACAAACACATATTCATGTATCCCACAGTTTGAAAAGCCCAAAAAACAATCAATGTTTTCAAACTGAGCTATCCTTGAGGAGTTAGACCAAAGTTTATCTCAGAATTGGCAGTGGGGCTCAATTAAACCAGAAAAGATAACATTGCACAAAGAGCTCAGATTTGCAGAAGAAACACATATTCATGTATCCCACAGTATGAAAAGCCCAAAACACAATCAATTTTTTCAAACTGAGCTATCCTTGAGGAGTTAGACCAAAGTTTATCTCAGAATTGGCAGTAGGGCTCAATTAAACCAGAAAAGATAACATTGCACACAGAGCTCAGATTTGCAGAAGAAACACATATTCATGGTCCCCACGGTCTGAAATAGGGCAAAAACACATTCAATTTTCAAGTACGAAGTTTCCTTGAGGAGTTAGACCAATGTGTCTCTCAGAATTGGCAGTGCCCAATTCAGCCTGAAAATAGAACTTTTGACATAGAGCTTAGATATGCAAAACAAACACATATTCATTTTCCCAGTCTGAAAAATGGCAAAAATATACTCAATTTTCAAATCTGAGCTTTAACTGAGGAGATAGACCAAAGTGTCTCTCAGGATGGGCAGTAGGACTGCATTCAACCAGAAAACATCTTTTGACACAGAGCTTAGATATGCAAAACAAACACATATTCATTTTCCCAGAGTCTGAAAAATGGCAAAAATATACTCAATTTTCAAGTACGAGGTTTCCTTGAGGAGTTAGACCAAAGCTGTTTCTCAGAATGGGTAGTAGGGCTCAATTAAACCAGAAAACATAACTTTTGACACAGAGCTCAGATTTTCAGAAGAAACACATATTCACGTTCCCAGAGTCTGAAAAACGGCAAAAATATACTCAATTTTCAAGTACGAGGTTTCCATGAGGAGTTAGACCTAAGCTATATCTCAAAATGGGCAGTAGGACTGCATTCAACCAGAAAACATAACTTTTGACACAGATATTAGATATGCAAAACAAACACATATTCATGTACCCCACAGTTTTAAAAGCCCCCAAAACAGTCAGTTTTTTCAAATCTGAGCTATCCCTCAGGAGTTAGACCAAAGTTTCTCTCAGAATTGGCAGTAGGGCTCAATTAAACCCGAAAACATAACTTTTGACACAGAGCTCAGATTTTCAGAAGAAACACATATTCACGTTCCCAGAGTCTGAAAAACGGCAAAAATATACTCAATTTTCAAGTACGAGGTTTCCTTGAGGAGTTAGACCAAAGCTGTTTCTCAGAATGGGCAGTAGGACTGCATTCAACCAGAAAATATAACTTTTGACACAGAGCTTAGATATGGAAAACAAACACATATTCATGTATCCCACAGTTTGAAAAGCCCAAAAAACAATCAATGTTTTCAAACTGAGCTATCCTTGAGGAGTTAGACCAAAGTTTATCTCAGAATTGGCAGTGGGGCTCAATTAAACCAGAAAAGATAACATTGCACACAGAGCTCAGATTTGCAGAAGAAACACATATTCATGTATCCCACAGTTTGAAAAGCCCAAAAAACAATCAATTTTTTCAAACTGAGCTATCCTTGAGGAGTTAGACCAAAATTTATCTCAGAATTGGCAGTGGGGCTCAATTAAACCAGAAAAGATAACATTGCACACAGAGCTCAGATTTGCAGAAGAAACACATATTCATGTATCCCACAGTTTGAAAAGCCCAAAAAACAATCAATTTTTTCAAACTGAGCTATCCTTGAGGAGTTAGACCAAAATTTATCTCAGAATTGGCAGTGGGGCTCAATTAAACCAGAAAAGATAACATTGCACACAGAGCTCAGATTTGCAGAAGAAACACATATTCAGGTTCCCCACGGTCTGAAATAGGGCAAAAACACATTCAATTTTCAAGTACGAGGTTTCCTCGAGGAGTTAGACCAATGTGTCTCTCAGAATTGGCGGTGCCCAATTCAGCCAGAAAATAGAACTTTTGACACAGAGCTTAGATATGCAAAACCAACGCATATTCATTTTCCCAGAGCCTGAAAAGCCCAAAAACAGACAATTTTTTCAAATCTGAGCTTTAACTGAGGAGATAGACCAAAGTGTCTCTCAGAATGGGCAGTAGGACTGCATTCAACCAGAAAACATAACTTTTGACACAGAGCTTAGATATGCAAAACAAACACATATTCATGTACCCCACAGTTTGAAAAGCCCCCAAAACAGTCATTTTCAAATCTGAGCTATCCCTGAGGAGATAGACCAAAGTGTCTCTCAGAATTGGCAGTGCCCAATTCAGCCAGAAAATAGAACTTTTGACACAGAGCTTAGATATGCAAAACAAACACATATTCATTTTCCCAGAGTCTGAAAAATGGCAAAAATATACTCAATTTTCAAGTACGAGGTTTCCTTGAGGAGTTAGACCAAAGCTGTTTCTCACAATGGGCAGTAGGACTGCATTCAACCAGAAAACATAACTTTTGACACAGAGCTTATATATGCAAAACAAACACATATTCATGTATCCCACAGTTTGAAAAGCCCAAAAAATAATCAATTTTTTCAAACTGAGCTATCCTTGAGGAGTTAGACCAAAATTTATCTCAGAATTGGCAGTGGGGCTCAATTAAACCAGAAAAGATAACATTGAACACAGAGCTCAGATTTACAGAAGAAACACATATTCATGTTCCCCACGGTCTGAAATAGGGCAAAAACACATTCAATTTTCAAGTACGAGGTTTCCTTGAGGAGTTAGATCAATGTGTTTCTCAGAATTGGCAGTGCCCAATTCAGCCAGAAAATATAACTTTTGACACAGAGCTTAGATATGCAAAACAAACACATATTCATTTTCCCAGAGTCTGAAAAATGGCAAAAATATACTCAATTTTCAAGTAAGAGGTTTCCTTGAGGAGTAAGACCAAAGCTGTTTCTCAGAATGGGCAGTAGGACTGCATTCAACCAGAAAACATAACTTTTGACACAGAGCTTAGATATGCAAAACAAACACATATTCATGTATCCCACAGTTTGAAAAGCCCAAAAAACAATCAATGTTTTCAAACTGAGCTATCCTTGAGGAGTTAGACCAAAGTTTATCTCAGAATTGGCAGTGGGGCTCAATTAAACCAGAAAAGATAACATTGCACAAAGAGCTCAGATTTGCAGAAGAAACACATATTCATGTATCCCACAGTATGAAAAGCCCAAAACACAATCAATTTTTTCAAACTGAGCTATCCTTGAGGAGTTAGACCAAAGTTTATCTCAGAATTGGCAGTAGGGCTCAATTAAACCAGAAAAGATAACATTGCACACAGAGCTCAGATTTGCAGAAGAAACACATATTCATGGTCCCCACGGTCTGAAATAGGGCAAAAACACATTCAATTTTCAAGTACGAAGTTTCCTTGAGGAGTTAGACCAATGTGTCTCTCAGAATTGGCAGTGCCCAATTCAGCCTGAAAATAGAACTTTTGACATAGAGCTTAGATATGCAAAACAAACACATATTCATTTTCCCAGTCTGAAAAATGGCAAAAATATACTCAATTTTCAAATCTGAGCTTTAACTGAGGAGATAGACCAAAGTGTCTCTCAGGATGGGCAGTAGGACTGCATTCAACCAGAAAACATCTTTTGACACAGAGCTTAGATATGCAAAACAAACACATATTCATTTTCCCAGAGTCTGAAAAATGGCAAAAATATACTCAATTTTCAAGTACGAGGTTTCCTTGAGGAGTTAGACCAAAGCTGTTTCTCAGAATGGGTAGTAGGGCTCAATTAAACCAGAAAACATAACTTTTGACACAGAGCTCAGATTTTCAGAAGAAACACATATTCACGTTCCCAGAGTCTGAAAAACGGCAAAAATATACTCAATTTTCAAGTACGAGGTTTCCATGAGGAGTTAGACCTAAGCTATATCTCAAAATGGGCAGTAGGACTGCATTCAACCAGAAAACATAACTTTTGACACAGATATTAGATATGCAAAACAAACACATATTCATGTACCCCACAGTTTTAAAAGCCCCCAAAACAGTCAGTTTTTTCAAATCTGAGCTATCCCTCAGGAGTTAGACCAAAGTTTCTCTCAGAATTGGCAGTAGGGCTCAATTAAACCCGAAAACATAACTTTTGACACAGAGCTCAGATTTTCAGAAGAAACACATATTCACGTTCCCAGAGTCTGAAAAACGGCAAAAATATACTCAATTTTCAAGTACGAGGTTTCCTTGAGGAGTTAGACCAAAGCTGTTTCTCAGAATGGGCAGTAGGACTGCATTCAACCAGAAAATATAACTTTTGACACAGAGCTTAGATATGGAAAACAAACACATATTCATGTATCCCACAGTTTGAAAAGCCCAAAAAACAATCAATGTTTTCAAACTGAGCTATCCTTGAGGAGTTAGACCAAAGTTTATCTCAGAATTGGCAGTGGGGCTCAATTAAACCAGAAAAGATAACATTGCACACAGAGCTCAGATTTGCAGAAGAAACACATATTCATGTATCCCACAGTTTGAAAAGCCCAAAAAACAATCAATTTTTTCAAACTGAGCTATCCTTGAGGAGTTAGACCAAAATTTATCTCAGAATTGGCAGTGGGGCTCAATTAAACCAGAAAAGATAACATTGCACACAGAGCTCAGATTTGCAGAAGAAACACATATTCAGGTTCCCCACGGTCTGAAATAGGGCAAAAACACATTCAATTTTCAAGTACGAGGTTTCCTCGAGGAGTTAGACCAATGTGTCTCTCAGAATTGGCGGTGCCCAATTCAGCCAGAAAATAGAACTTTTGACACAGAGCTTAGATATGCAAAACCAACGCATATTCATTTTCCCAGAGCCTGAAAAGCCCAAAAACAGACAATTTTTTCAAATCTGAGCTTTAACTGAGGAGATAGACCAAAGTGTCTCTCAGAATGGGCAGTAGGACTGCATTCAACCAGAAAACATAACTTTTGACACAGAGCTTAGATATGCAAAACAAACACATATTCATGTACCCCACAGTTTGAAAAGCCCCCAAAACAGTCATTTTCAAATCTGAGCTATCCCTGAGGAGATAGACCAAAGTGTCTCTCAGAATTGGCAGTGCCCAATTCAGCCAGAAAATAGAACTTTTGACACAGAGCTTAGATATGCAAAACAAACACATATTCATTTTCCCAGAGTCTGAAAAATGGCAAAAATATACTCAATTTTCAAGTACGAGGTTTCCTTGAGGAGTTAGACCAAAGCTGTTTCTCACAATGGGCAGTAGGACTGCATTCAACCAGAAAACATAACTTTTGACACAGAGCTTATATATGCAAAACAAACACATATTCATGTATCCCACAGTTTGAAAAGCCCAAAAAATAATCAATTTTTTCAAACTGAGCTATCCTTGAGGAGTTAGACCAAAATTTATCTCAGAATTGGCAGTGGGGCTCAATTAAACCAGAAAAGATAACATTGAACACAGAGCTCAGATTTACAGAAGAAACACATATTCATGTTCCCCACGGTCTGAAATAGGGCAAAAACACATTCAATTTTCAAGTACGAGGTTTCCTTGAGGAGTTAGATCAATGTGTCTCTCAGAATTGGCAGTGCCCAATTCAGCCAGAAAATAGAACTTTTGACACAGAGCTTAGATATGCAAAACAAACACATATTCATTTTCCCAGAGTCTGAAAAGCCCCAAAACAGACAATTTCTTCAAATCTGAGCTTTAACTGAGGAGATAGACCAAAGCTGTCTCTCAGAATGGGCAGTAGGACTGCATTCAACCAGAAAACATAACTTTTGACACAGAGCTTAGATATGCAAAACAAACACATATTCATGTACCCCACAGTTTGAAAAGCCCCCAAAACAGTCATTTTCAAATCTGAGCTATCCCTGAGGAGATAGACCAAAGTGTCTCTCAGAATTGGCAGTGCCCAATTCAGCCAGAAAATAGAACTTTTGACACAGAGCTTAGATATGCAAAACAAACACATATTCATTTTCCCAGAGTCTGAAAAATGGCAAAAATATACTCAATTTTCAAGTACGAGGTTTCCTTGAGGAGTTAGACCAAAGCTGTTTCTCAGAATGGGCAGTAGGACTGCATTCAACCAGAAAACATAACTTTTGACACAGAGCTTATATATGCAAAACAAACACATATTCATGTATCCCACAGTTTGAAAAGCCCAAAAAACAATCAATTTTTTCAAACTGAGCTATCCTTGAGGAGTTAGACCAAAATTTATCTCAGAATTGGCAGTAGGGCTCAATTAAACCAGAAAACATAACTTTTGACACAGAGCTCAGATTTTCAGAAGAAACACATATTCACGTTCCCAGAGTCTTAAAAACGGCAAAAATATACTCAATTTTCAAGTACGAGGTTTCCTTGAGGAGTTAGACCAATGTGTCTCTCAGAATTGGCAGTGCCCAATTCAGCCAGAAAATAGAACTTTTGACACAGAGCTTAGATATGCAAAACAAACACATATTCATTTTCCCAGTCTGAAAAATGGCAAAAATATACTCAATTTTCAAGTACGAGGTTTCCTTGAGGAGTTAGACCAAAGCTGTTTCTCAGAATGGGCAGTAGGACTGCATTCAACCACGAAACATAACTTTTGACACAGAGCTTAGATATGCAAAACAAACACATATTCATGTACCCCACAGTCTGAAAAGCCCAAAAACAGACAATTTTTTCAAATCTGAGCTTTAACTGAGGAGATAGACCAAAGTGTCTCTCAGAATGGGCAGTAGGACTGCATTGAACCAGAAAACATCTTTTGACATAGAGCTTAGATATGCAAAACAAACACATATTCATGTACCCCACAGTTTGAAAAGCCCCCAAAACAGTCAGTTTTTTCAAATCTGAGCTATCCCTGAGGAGTTAGACCAAAGTGTCTCTCAGAATTGGCAGTAGGGCTCAATTAAACCAGAAAACATAACTTTTGACACAGAGCTCAGATTTTCAGAAGAAACACATATTCACGTTCCCAGAGTCTGAAAAACGGCAAAAATATACTCAATTTTCAAGTACGAGGTTTCCTTGAGGAGTTAGACCAAAGCTATTTCTCAGAATGGGCAGTAGGACTGCATTCAGCCAGAAAACTTAACTTTGGACACAAGCTCAGATTTTCAAAAGAAACATATTCATGTTATGCAAGGTATGAAAACACCAAAAACACACAATTTTCAAATCTGAGCTTTCCCTGAGGAGTTAGCCCAAAGCTATCTCTCAGAATTGGCAGTGGGGCTCAATTAAACCAGAAAAGATAACATTGCACACAGAGCTCAGATTTGCAGAAGAAACACATAATTATGTTCCCCACGGTCTGAAATAGGGCAAAAATATACTCAATTTTCAAGTACGAGGTTTCCTTGAGGAGTTAGACCAAAGCTGTTTCTCAGAATGGGCAGTAGCACTGCATTCAACCAGAAAACATAACTTTTGACACAGAGCTTAGATATGCAAAACAAACACATATTCATGTTCCCCACAGTCTGAAAAGCCCAAAAAACATACAATTTTTTCAAATCTGAGCTTTCCCTGAGGAGATAGACCAAAGTGTCTCTCAGAATTGGCAGTGCCCAATTCAGCCAGAAAATAGAACTTTTGACACAGAGCTTAGATATGCAAAACAAACACATATTCATTTTCCCAGAGTCTGAAAAATGGCAAAAATATACTCAATTTTCAAGTACGAGGTTTCCTTGAGGAGTTAGACCAAAGCTGTTTCTCAGAATGGGCAGTAGGACTGCATTCAACCAGAAAACATAACTTTTGACACAGAGCTTAGATATGCAAAACAAACACATATTCATGTATCCCACAGTTTGAAAAGCCCAAAAAACAATCAATTTTTTCAAACTGAGCTATCCTTGAGGAGTTAGACCAAAATTTATCTCAGAATTGGCAGTGGGGCTCAATTAAACCAGAAAAGATAACATTGAACACAGAGCTCAGATTTACAGAAGAAACACATATTCATGTTCCCCACGGTCTGAAATAGGGCAAAAACACATTCAATTTTCAAGTACGAGGTTTCCTTGAGGAGTTAGACCAATGTGTCTCTCAGAATTGGCAGTGCCCAATTCAGCCAGAAAATAGAACTTTTGACACAGAGCTTATATATGCAAAATAAACACATATTCATGTATCCCACAGTTTGAAAACCCCAAAAAACATACAATTTTTTCAAATCTGAGCTTTCCCTGAGGAGATAGACCAAAGTGTCTCTCAAAATTGGCAGTGGGTCTCAATTCAGCCAGAAAACTTAACTTTGGACACAAGCTCAGATTTTCAAAAGAAACATATTCATGTTATGCAAGGTATGAAAACACCAAAAACACACAATTTTCAAATCTGAGCTTTCCCTGAGGAGTTAGCCCAAAGCTGTCTCTCAGAATTGGCAGTGGGGCTCAATTAAACCAGAAAAGATAACATTGCACACAGAGCTCAGATTTACAGAAGAAACACATATTCATGTTCCCCACGGTCTGAAATAGGGCAAAAACACATTCAATTTTCAAGTACGAGGTTTCCTTGAGGAGTTAGACCAATGTGTCTCTCAGAATTGGCAGTGCCCAATTCAGCCAGAAAATAGAACTTTTGACACAGAGCTTAGATATGCAAAACAAACACATATTCATTTTCCCAGAGTCTGAAAAGCCCCAAAACAGACAATTTCTTCAAATCTGAGCTTTAACTGAGGAGATAGACCAAAGCTGTCTCTCAGAATGGGCAGTAGGACTGCATTCAACCAGAAAACATAACTTTTGACACAGAGCTTAGATATGCAAAACAAACACATATTCATGTACCCCACAGTTTGAAAAGCCCCCAAAACAGTCATTTTCAAATCTGAGCTATCCCTGAGGAGATAGACCAAAGTGTCTCTCAGAATTGGCAGTGCCCAATTCAGCCAGAAAATAGAACTTTTGACACAGAGCTTAGATATGCAAAACAAACACATATTCACGTTCCCAGAGTCTGAAAAACGGCAAAAATATACTCAATTTTCAAGTACGAGGTTTCCTTGAGGAGTTAGACCAAAGCTGTTTCTCAGAATGGGCAGTAGGACTGCATTCAACCAGAAAACATAACTTTTGACACAGAGCTTATATATGCAAAACAAACACATATTCATGTATCCCACAGTTTGAAAAGCCCAAAAAACATACAATTTTTTCAAATCTGAGCTTTCCCTGAGGAGATAGACCAAAGTGTCTCTCAAAATTGGCAGTGGGTCTCAATTCAGCCAGAAAACTTAACTTTGGACACAAGCTCAGATTTTCAAAAGAAACATATTCATGTTATGCAAGGTATGAAAACACCAAAAACACACAATTTTCAAATCTGAGCTTTCCCTGAGGAGTTAGCCCAAAGCTGTCTCTCAGAATTGGCAGTGGGGCTCAATTAAACCAGAAAAGATAACATTGCACACAGAGCTCAGATTTACAGAAGAAACACATATTCATGTTCCCCACGGTCTGAAATAGGGCAAAAACACATTCAATTTTCAAGTACGAGGTTTCCTTGAGGAGTTAGACCAATGTGTCTCTCAGAATTGGCAGTGCCCAATTCAGCCAGAAAATAGAACTTTTGACACAGAGCTTAGATATGCAAAACAAACACATATTCATTTTCCCAGAGTCTGAAAAGCCCCAAAACAGACAATTTCTTCAAATCTGAGCTTTAACTGAGGAGATAGACCAAAGCTGTCTCTCAGAATGGGCAGTAGGACTGCATTCAACCAGAAAACATAACTTTTGACACAGAGCTTAGATATGCAAAACAAACACATATTCATGTACCCCACAGTTTGAAAAGCCCCCAAAACAGTCATTTTCAAATCTGAGCTATCCCTGAGGAGATAGACCAAAGTGTCTCTCAGAATTGGCAGTGCCCAATTCAGCCAGAAAATAGAACTTTTGACACAGAGCTTAGATATGCAAAACAAACACATATTCACGTTCCCAGAGTCTGAAAAACGGCAAAAATATACTCAATTTTCAAGTACGAGGTTTCCTTGAGGAGTTAGACCAAAGCTGTTTCTCAGAATGGGCAGTAGGACTGCATTCAACCAGAAAACATAACTTTTGACACAGAGCTTAGATATGCAAAACAAACATATATTCATGTACCTCACAGTTTGAAAAGCCCCCAAAACAGTCAGTTTTTTCAAACCTGAGCTATCCCTGAGGAGATAGACCAAAGTGTCTCTCAGAATTGGCAGTAGGGCTCAATTAAACCAGAAAACATAGCTTTTGACACAGAGCTCAGATTTTCAGAAGAAACACATATTCACGTTCCCAGAGTCTTAAAAACGGCAAAAATATACTCAATTTTCAAGTACGATGTTTCCTTGAGGAGTTAGACCAATGTCTCTCTCAGAATTGGCAGTGCCCAATTCAGCCAGAAAATAGAACTTTTGACACAGAGCTTAGATATGCAAAACAAACACATATTCATTTTCCCAGTCTGAAAAATGGCAAAAATATACTCAATTTTCAAGTACGAGGTTTCCTTGAGGAGTTAGACCAAAGCTGTTTCTCAGAATGGGCAGTAGGACTGCATTCAACCACAAAACATAACTTTTGACACAGAGCTTAGATATGCAAAACAAACACATATTCATGTACCCCACAGTCTGAAAAGCCCAAAAACAGACAATTTTTTCAAATCTGAGCTTTAACTGAGGAGATAGACCAAAGTGTCTCTCAGAATGGGCAGTAGGACTGCATTGAACCAGAAAACATCTTTTGACATAGAGCTTAGATATGCAAAACAAACACATATTCATGTACCCCACAGTTTGAAAAGCCCCCAAAACAGTCAGTTTTTTCAAATCTGAGCTATCCCTGAGGAGTTAGACCAAAGTGTCTCTCAGAATTGGCAGTAGGGCTCAATTAAACCAGAAAACATAACTTTTGACACAGAGCTCAGATTTTCAGAAGAAACACATATTCACGTTCCCAGAGTCTGAAAAACAGCAAAAATATACTCAATTTTCAAGTACGAGGTTTCCTTGAGGAGTTAGACCAAAGCTATTTCTCAGAATGGGCAGTAGGACTGCATTCAACCAGAAAACATAACTTTTGACACAGAGCTTAGATATGCAAAACAAACACATATTCATGTTCCCCACAGTCTGAAAAGCCCAAAAAACATACATTTTTTTCAAATCTGAGCTTTCCCTGAGGAGATAGACCAAAGTGTCTCTCAGAATTGGCAGTGGGTCTCAATTCAGCCAGAAAACTTAACTTTGGACACAAGCTCAGATTTTCAAAAGAAAATCTTTCCTTCAGCAGTTAGACCAATGTGTCTCTCAGAATTGGCAGTGCCCAATTCAGCCAGAAAATATAACTTTTGACACAGAGCTTAGATATGCAAAACAAACACATATTCATTTTCCCAGAGTCTGAAAAATGGCAAAAATATACTCAATTTTAAAGTACGAGGTTTCCTTGAGGAGTAAGACCAAAGCTGTTTCTCAGAATGGGCAGTAGGACTGCATTCAACCAGAAAACATAAATTTTGACAGAGAACTTAGATATGCAAAACAAACACATATTCATGTATCCCACAGTTTGAAAAGCCCAAAAAACAATCAATGTTTTCAAACTGAGCTATCCTTGAGGAGTTAGACCAAAGTTTATCTCAGAATTGGCAGTGGGGCTCAATTAAACCAGAAAAGATAACATTGCACAACGAGCTCAGATTTGCAGAAGAAACACATATTCATGTATCCCACAGTTTGAAAAGCCCAAAAAACAATCAATTTTTTCAAAATGAGCTATTCTTGAGGAGTTAGACCAAAGTTTATCTCAGAATAGGCAGTGGGGCTCAATTCAACCAGAAAACATAACTTTTGACACAGAGCTTAGATATGCAAAACAAACACATATTCATGTTCCCCACAGTCTGAAAAGCCCAAAAAACATACAATTTTTTCAAATCTGAGCTTTCCCTGAGGAGATAGACCAAAGTGTCTCTCAGAATGGGCAGTAGGACTGCATTGAACCAGAAAACATCTTTTGACATAGAGCTTAGATATGCAAAACAAACACATATTCATGTACCCCACAGTTTGAAAAGCCCCCAAAACAGTCAGTTTTTTCAAATCTGAGCTATCCCTGAGGAGTTAGACCAAAGTGTCTCTCAGAATTGGCAGTAGGGCTCAATTAAACCAGAAAACATAACTTTTGACACAGAGCTCAGATTTTCAGAAGAAACACATATTCACGTTCCCAGAGTCTGAAAAACAGCAAAAATATACTCAATTTTCAAGTACGAGGTTTCCTTGAGGAGTTAGACCAAAGCTATTTCTCAGAATGGGCAGTAGGACTGCATTCAACCAGAAAACATAACTTTTGACACAGAGCTTAGATATGCAAAACAAACACATATTCATGTTCCCCACAGTCTGAAAAGCCCAAAAAACATACATTTTTTTCAAATCTGAGCTTTCCCTGAGGAGATAGACCAAAGTGTCTCTCAGAATTGGCAGTGGGTCTCAATTCAGCCAGAAAACTTAACTTTGGACACAAGCTCAGATTTTCAAAAGAAAATCTTTCCTTCAGCAGTTAGACCAATGTGTCTCTCAGAATTGGCAGTGCCCAATTCAGCCAGAAAATATAACTTTTGACACAGAGCTTAGATATGCAAAACAAACACATATTCATTTTCCCAGAGTCTGAAAAATGGCAAAAATATACTCAATTTTAAAGTACGAGGTTTCCTTGAGGAGTAAGACCAAAGCTGTTTCTCAGAATGGGCAGTAGGACTGCATTCAACCAGAAAACATAAATTTTGACAGAGAACTTAGATATGCAAAACAAACACATATTCATGTATCCCACAGTTTGAAAAGCCCAAAAAACAATCAATGTTTTCAAACTGAGCTATCCTTGAGGAGTTAGACCAAAGTTTATCTCAGAATTGGCAGTGGGGCTCAATTAAACCAGAAAAGATAACATTGCACAACGAGCTCAGATTTGCAGAAGAAACACATATTCATGTATCCCACAGTTTGAAAAGCCCAAAAAACAATCAATTTTTTCAAAATGAGCTATTCTTGAGGAGTTAGACCAAAGTTTATCTCAGAATAGGCAGTGGGGCTCAATTCAACCAGAAAACATAACTTTTGACACAGAGCTTAGATATGCAAAACAAACACATATTCATGTTCCCCACAGTCTGAAAAGCCCAAAAAACATACAATTTTTTCAAATCTGAGCTTTCCCTGAGGAGATAGACCAAAGTGTCTCTCAGAATTGGCAGTGGGTCTCAATTCAGCCAGAAAACTTAACTTTGGACACAAGCTCAGATTTTCAAAAGAAACATATTCATGTTATGCAAGGTATGAAAACACCAAAAACACACAATTTTCAAATCTGAGCTTTCCCTGAGGAGTTAGCGCAAAGCTGTGTCTCAGAATTGGCAGTGGGGCTCAATTAAACCAGAAAAGATAACATTGCACACAGAGCTCAGATTTGCAGAAGAAACACATAATTATGTTCCCCACGGTCTGAAATAGGGCAAAAACACATTCAATTTTCAAGTACGAGGTTTCCTTGAGGAGTTAGACCAATGTGTCTCTCAGAATTGGCAGTGCCCAATTCAGCCAGAAAATAGAACTTTTGACACAGAGCTTAGATATGCAAAACAAACACATATTCATGTACCCCACAGTCTGAAAAGCCCAAAAACAGACAATTTTTTCAAATCTGAGCTTTAACTGAGGAGATAGACCAAAGTGTCTCTCAGAATGGGCAGTAGGACTGCATTCAACCAGAAAACATAACTTTTGACACAGAGCTTAGATATGCAAAACAAACACATATTCATGTACCCCACAGTTTGAAAAGCCCCCAAAACAGTCATTTTCAAATCTGAGCTATCCCTGAGGAGATAGACCAAAGTGTCTCTCAGAATTGGCAGTGCCCAATTCAGCCAGAAAATAGAACTTTTGACACAGAGCTTAGATATGCAAAACAAACACATATTCACGTTCCCAGAGTCTGAAAAACGGCAAAAATATACTCAATTTTCAAGTACGAGGTTTCCTTGAGGAGTTAGACCAAAGCTGTTTCTCAGAATGGGCAGTAGGACTGCATTCAACCAGAAAACATAACTTTTGACACAGAGCTTATATCTGCAAAACAAACACATATTCATGTATCCCACAGTTTGAAAAGCCCAAAAAACAATCAATTTTTTCAAACTGAGCTATCCTTGAGGAGTTAGACCAAAATTTATCTCAGAATTGGCAGTAGGGCTCAATTAAACCAGAAAACATAACTTTTGACACAGAGCTCAGATTTTCCGAAGAAACACATATTCACGTTCCCAGAGTCTTAAAAACGGCAAAAATATACTCAATTTTCAAGTACGAGGTTTCCTTGAGGAGTTAGACCAATGTGTCTCTCAGAATTGGCAGTGCCCAATTCAGCCAGAAAATAGAACTTTTGACACAGAGCTTAGATATGCAAAACAAACACATATTCATTTTCCCAGTCTGAAAAATGGCAAAAATATACTCAATTTTCAAGTACGAGGTTTCCTTGAGGAGTTAGACCAAAGCTGTTTCTCAGAATGGGCAGTAGGACTGCATTCAACCACAAAACATAACTTTTGACACAGAGCTTAGATATGCAAAACAAACACATATTCATGTACCCCACAGTCTGAAAAGCCCCAAAACAGACAATTTTTTCAAATCTGAGCTTTAACTGAGGAGATAGACCAAAGTGTCTCTCAGAATGGGCAGTAGGACTGCATTGAACCAGAAAACATCTTTTGACATAGAGCTTAGATATGCAAAACAAACACATATTCATGTACCCCACAGTTTGAAAAGCCCCCAAAACAGTCAGTTTTTTCAAATCTGAGCTATCCCTGAGGAGTTAGACCAAAGTGTCTCTCAGAATTGGCAGTAGGGCTCAATTAAACCAGAAAACATAACTTTTGACACAGAGCTCAGATTTTCAGAAGAAACACATATTCACGTTCCCAGAGTCTGAAAAACGGCAAAAATATACTCAATTTTCAAGTACGAGGTTTCCTTGAGGAGTTAGACCAAAGCTATTTCTCAGAATGGGCAGTAGGACTGCATTCAACCAGAAAACATAACTTTTGACACAGAGCTTAGATATGCAAAACAAACACATATTCATGTTCCCCACAGTCTGAAAAGCCCAAAAAACATACATTTTTTTCAAATCTGAGCTTTCCCTGAGGAGATAGACCAAAGTGTCTCTCAGAATTGGCAGTGGGTCTCAATTCAGCCAGAAAACTTAACTTTGGACACAAGCTCAGATTTTCAAAAGAAACATATTCATGTTATGCAAGGTATGAAAACACCAAAAACACACAATTTTCAAATCTGAGCTTTCCCTGAGGAGTTAGCGCAAAGCTGTCTCTCAGAATTGGCAGTGGGGCTCAATTAAACCAGAAAAGATAACATTGCACACAGAGCTCAGATTTGCAGAAGAAACACATAATTATGTTCCCCACGGTCTGAAATAGGGCAAAAACACATTCAATTTTCAAGTACGAGGTTTCCTTGAGGAGTTAGACCAAAGCTGTTTCTCAGAATGGGCAGTAGGACTGCATTCAACCAGAAAACATAACTTTTGACACAGAGCTTAGATATGCAAAACAAACATATATTCATGTACCTCACAGTTTGAAAAGCCCCCAAAACAGTCAGTTTTTTCAAATCTGAGCTATCTCTGAGGAGATAGACCAAAGTGTCTCTCAGAATTGGCAGTAGGGCTCAATTAAACCAGAAAACATAACTTTTGACACAGAGCTCAGATTTTCAGAAGAAACACATATTCACGTTCCCAGAGTCTTAAATACGGCAAAAATATACTCAATTTTCAAGTACGAGGTTTCCTTGAGGAGTTAGATCAATGTGTCTCTCAGAATTGGCAGTGCCCAATTCAGCCAGAAAATAGAACTTTTGACACAGAGCTTAGATATGCAAAACAAACACATATTCATTTTCCCAGTCTGAAAAATGGCAAAAATATACTCAATTTTCAAGTACGAGGTTTCCTTGAGGAGTTAGACCAAAGCTGTTTCTCAGAATGGGCAGTAGGACTGCATTCAACCACAAAACATAACTTTTGACACAGAGCTTAGATATGCAAAACCAACACATATTCATGTACCCACAGTCTGAAAAGCCAAAAAAACAGACAATTTTTTGAAATCTGAGCTTTAACTGAGGAGATAGACCAAAGTGTCTCTCAGAATGGGCAGTAGGACTGCATTCAACCAGAAAACATAACTTTTGACACAGAGCTTAGATGTTGAAAACAAACATATATTCATGTACCTCACAGTTTGAAAAGCCCCCAAAACAGTCAGTTTTTTCAAATCTGAGCTCTCCCTGAGGAGATAGACCAAAGTGTCTCTCAGAATTGGCAGTAGGGCTCAATTAAACCAGAAAACATAACTTTTGACACAGAGCTCAGATTTTCAGAAGAAACACATATTCACGTTCCCAGAGTCTTAAAAACGGCAAAAATATACTCAATTTTCAAGTACGAGGTTTCCTTGAGGAGTTAGACCAATGTCTCTCTCAGAATTGGCAGTGCCCAATTCAGCCAGAAAATAGAACTTTTGACACAGAGCTCAGATTTTCAGAAGAAACACATATTCACATTCCCAGAGTCTGAAGAACGGCAAAAATATACTCAATTTTCAAGTACGAGGTTTCCTTGAGGAGTTAGACCAAAGCTGTTTCTCAGAATGGGCAGTAGGACTGCATTCAACCAGAAAACATAACTTTTGACACAGAGCTTAGATATGCAAAACAAACACATATTCATGTTCCCCACAGTCTGAAAAGCCCAAAAAACATACAATTTTTTCAAATCTGAGCTTTCCCTGAGGAGATAGACCAAAGTGTCTCTCAGAATTGGCAGTGGGTCTCAATTCAGCCAGAAAACTTAACTTTGGACACAAGCTCAGATTTTCAAAAGAAACATATTCATGTTATGCAAGGTATGAAAACACCAAAAACACACAATTTTCAAATCTGAGCTTTCCCTGAGGAGTTAGCCCAAAGCTGTCTCTCAGAATTGGCAGTGGGGCTCAATTAAACCAGAAAAGATAACATTGCACACAGAGCTCAGATTTGCAGAAGAAACACATAATTATGTTCCCCACGGTCTGAAATAGGGCAAAATCACATTCAATTTTCAAGTACGAGGTTTCCTTGAGGAGTTAGACCAAAGCTGTTTCTCAGAATGGGCAGTAGGACTGCATTCAACCACAAAACATAATTTTGACACAGAGCTTAGATATGCAAAACAAACACATATTCATGTACCCCACAGTCTGAAAAGCCCCAAAACAGACAATTTTTTCAAATCTGAGCTTTAACTGAGGAGATAGACCAAAGTGTCTCTCAGAATGGGCAGTAGGACTGCATTCAACCAGAAAACATAACTTTTGACACAGAGCTTAGATATGCAAAACAAACACATATTCATGTATCCCACAGTTTGAAAAGCCCAAAAAACAATCAATTTTTTCAAACTGAGCTATCCTTGAGGAGTTAGACCAAAGTTTATCTCAGAATTGGCAGTGGGGCTCAATTAAACCAGAAAAGATAACATTGCACACAGACCTCAGATTTACAGAAGAAACACATATTCATGTTCCCCACGGTCTGAAATATGGCAAAAACACATTCAATTTTCAAGTACGAGGTTTCCTTGAGGAGTTAGACCAATGTGTCTCTCAGAATTGGCAGTGCCCAATTCAGCCAGAAAATAGAACTTTTGACACAGAGCTTAGATATGCAAAACAAACACATATTCATGTACCCCACAGTCTGAAAAGCCCAAAAACAGACAATTTTTTCAAATCTGAGCTTTAACTGAGGAGATAGACCAAAGTGTCTCTCAGAATGGGCAGTAGGACTGCATTCAACCAGAAAACATCTTTTGACATAGAGCTTAGATATGCAAAACAAACACATATTCATGTACCCCACAGTTTGAAAAGCCCCCAAAACAGTCATTTTCAAATCTGAGCTATCCCTGAGGAGTTAGACCAAAGTGTCTCTCAGAATTGGCCGTAGGGCTCAATTAAACCAGAAAACATAACTTTTGACACAGAGCTCAGATTTTCAGAAGAAACACATATTCACGTTCCCAGAGTCTGAAAAACGGCAAAAATATACTCAATTTTCAAGTACGAGGTTTCCTTGAGGAGTTAGACCAAAGCTATTTCTCAGAATGGGCAGTAGGACTGCATTCAACCAGAAAACATAACTTTTGACACAGAGCTTAGATATGCAAAACAAACACATATTCATGTTCCCCACAGTCTGAAAAGCCCAAAAAACATACAATTTTTTCAAATCTGAGCTTTCCCTGAGGAGATAGACCAAAGTGTCTCTCAGAATTGGCAGTGGGTCTCAATTCAGCCAGAAAACTGAACTTTGGACACAAGCTCAGATTTTCAAAAGAAACATATTCATGTTATGCAAGGTATGAAAACACCAAAAACACACAATTTTCAAATCTGAGCTTTCCCTGAGGAGTTAGCGCAAAGCTGTCTCTCAGAATTGGCAGTGGGGCTCAATTAAACCAGAAAAGATAACATTGCACACAGAGCTCAGATTTGCAGAAGAAACACATAATTATGTTCCCCACGGTCTGAAATAGGGCAAAATCACATTCAATTTTCAAGTACGAGGTTTCCTTGAGGAGTTAGACCAAAGCTGTTTCTCAGAATGGGCAGTAGGACTGCATTCAACCACAAAACATAATTTTGACACAGAGCTTAGATATGCAAAACAAACACATATTCATGTACCCCACAGTCTGAAAAGCCCAAAAACAGACAATTTTTTCAAATCTGAGCTTTAACTGAGGAGATAGACCAAAGTGTCTCTCAGAATGGGCAGTAGGACTGCATTCAACCAGAAAACATAACTTTTGACACAGAGCTTAGATATGCAAAACAAACACATATTCATGTATCCCACAGTTTGAAAAGCCCAAAAAACAATCAATTTTTTCAAACTGAGCTATCCTTGAGGAGTTAGACCAAAGTTTATCTCAGAATTGGCAGTGGGGCTCAATTAAACCAGAAAAGATAACATTGCACACAGACCTCAGATTTACAGAAGAAACACATATTCATGTTCCCCACGGTCTGAAATAGGGCAAAAACACATTCAATTTTCAAGTACGAGGTTTCCTTGAGGAGTTAGACCAATGTGTCTCTCAGAATTGGCAGTGCCCAATTCAGCCAGAAAATATAACTTTTGACACAGAGCTTAGATATGCAAAACAAACACATATTCATGTACCCCAGTCTGAAAAGCCCAAAAACAGACAATTTTTTCAAATCTGATGTCAGCATTCCAAATTAGGCTCTCTTCCAGTTCTGACATGAAGACATGAAGCAAAGACCAGAAGCGCTGATTTATTGCTGAGATGAACTTTTACCTAGTTTTCTGCATGCAACAGATAGGGTATCCTGGGGAACGAGGGTGGGTGAGAAGTACGTGCCGGGACGTAGAGATGGATTTGCATGATGGCCAATGGGACATCGGGCTGGAGAGCGGAAGAGGAGGGGGTTGGGAGGAGGAGCCAGTTTGGCAGCAACTAGAGTTAGGAATGTCGGCTATTTCTGTTCTTAATAAAAAGTGATTTATTAGAGACTATGCGCTTGATAATGGAACTCATTTAAGACAGAACCGAAACCTGACAGACTGCCAAACTCCCTCAAAGCCAGGCTGGCTGAGTTTAAATCATCCCGTTCCCTCCCAGATGTATGGTCGGATTGGAGGTTATCCCCCGATACTATGGCTGAAGCGAAGCTCTCGGAGGAAAGCCTGCTTCAAGCAACGAGTGGAGGAGAAGCGGTCGTGACTCCAGCCAGTTTGGAAACTACGAAGGCTCAACTCTCCCCGCCTTCTTTCTCGGAAAACCCTCAAACAAAGAAGCCGGAATCAGATAAGTACTCGGGGACTGTGCCAAAAGCTTCAGAGGCGGAATTCCCCTTTCCCAATGTGAGAGATAAGGGAAAACCTCTAAGTGAATTGGGCAGAGCTTCCTGGCTATGGGAGTGGGAACAAGCCAGAAAACAAAGTAAGCGCCAAGAAATTCTAAGGAAGCCACTCGAAAGCCCCATAGATGAGTTGAAAGAAAAATTTGATCTTGCCACCCTTCAGGGGGAGGAACCATCCTGCAGACCCAAAGAAAAGAGAGAACCAGTCTGGGCTGTGGACCCGAGAGGACGTAGGCCAAGGCGCAGCCCTTCCCCCCTTCACAGCAGGAGGAGAAGGAGCCCAACGATGCATCCATGGGTCCCCCCCCCCTCCCAGAAAGCAGCAAAGCCTAGATGAGGCAGCACCTCCCTACCCCAGGATGAGAGGCGAGGCAGAAGTCCTTCAACACCGAGGGGGGCCCTACACAGCTCAGCACAGAGAGGAGAGGGTAGACAGGGAGGAGCCACCCCAGTTCAGAGGGAAGTTCGACGGTGACCCAGACAACCTCGCCCAATTTCTCGATTCAGCTGAGATATACATAGAGCGTTATGGACACCTTTTCCCTTTCCCTAGAGCCCTAGTGAATGCCATTTCGGAAGGGCTGGAGGGAGAAGCAAAGAGGTGGTCAGCATCCCTCTATAAAAACAGGGCCCCCCAGCTGCAAGATGCGGATGGGTTCTTGCAACTATTGAGAAACCGTTATGAGGAGGAGGAGGACGACCCCTATGTGGAAGATGAGCTCAGAAACCTAATGCAGAAGGGGAAGCCCATCAAAGAGCATATCCGTGAATTCAGGAGGGTCGTTGGGACACTACCTCCCCTACCCGAGCGATTGCTGGTGTACTTTTTTAGGACAAGCCTAGATAAGAGAATTTCCCAAGTGACTGCTTATCGTGACATCCCAAACCGACTCTCTGAATGGTTCCGGGTAGCGATAAAAGTCGACAGAGGGTTGCGGGCGAGCGACACGCCGAAACCACCCGAGGGAAAGGAGAGAGGTCGATCAGACCAAGGGCCACTCAACAGACGGGAACCCCTAACATCACAGCCCTCCCACAGACCAACTGCCCCACGGAGCTCACTGAAATGCTACCGATGTGGGGGGAGCGGCCACATAGCAGCAAGATGTGGAACGCCTAGACCGGGACCAGCTCCACCACCCAAAGCACGACCGGAACGAGGGCCCAAGCGCGCCAACCACGTATCGCGGGAAAGCCCCCAAAGCCCGGAGTTTTTTGCTCACCTGACCGAAACCAGAGGAACCCCAGATGAGGGAGATCAGTTCCCCGAACTCTACGACACAGAGGACGAAGGCGAAGACGACCCGATGGTGAGTGGACCTGTCCATCCTTTTCTTTTCCCCATACGCCTAACAGCCCCCAAAACAGGGGCCCAAGAGACTTTCCAAGCCCTAATAGACTCTGGTAGCACACGGTGCCTAATCAACCTACCCACAGTACTGAAATTGGGAATCCGAGCTAAACAGCTCAAACAACCAATTCGTTTCGAGCAAGTTGATGGGTCCCTAGTGGGGGGAGCGTACGCCACACACTTGACCGAACCCGTGAGACTAGAACTAGCAGATCACTGGGAGACGATCCGCTTCATAATAGCCCCCAAGATGACAGAACCAGTCATATTGGGACTCTCGTGGTTGGACAAATGGGGTCCAATCATTTGGTGGCAAGAGGGGACCCGCAGATTGAGAATAGCAAAGGGGCCCCAACCCCTGCCGCCCCGACCAGAAGAATTCCCTCCCACGCTGAGACCCCAAAGCAGCCCCCCACCACTAAACAAAACACCACCAACACAAGGATCCCTCCCAGAAGGTACAGTAAAACAATTAGCAGCCGCACCCACCACCGCTTGTAATGCAGATCAGATCCCAGGGGAGTACCAAGACCTTGCCGAAGTATTCAGCGAGGCCGACTGTGACGTTCTGCCCCCCCCACCGCGAGACCGATTGTGCCATCGAGATTATCCCGGGAGCGAAACTACCCAAACCAAAAATGTATGCCATGACGCCCCGAGAAATGCAGGAAATGCGGCACTACATAGACAAAAACTTACAAAGGGGATTTATTGAGCCAGTAAAACCAAGAGTAGCGGCGCCAGTCATGTTTAAAGAGAAAAAGGACGGCTCCATGAGATTGGTGGTCGACTTTCGAAGTATCAACGCTGTATGCGTACAAAACTTGTACCCCCTCCCCCTCATGAAAGACATGCTAGCCCACCTAGCCAAAGGGAAGATTTTCACCAAACTAGACCTTCGAGAAGCTTATTACCGGGTACGCATAAAGGCAGGGGATGAATGGAAAACAGCGTTCAACTGCCCCCTGGGTAGTTTCCAGTTTAAAGTAATGCCCTTTGGTTTGCAAGGAGCCCCAGCAGTATTCATGCAGTTAATAAATGAAGTTTTACGTGAACACCTTTACAAAGGGGTCCTCGTCTACCTGGACGATATTCTTATCTACACGGAGACCATAGACGAACATATACCCCTCGTCCGCCAAGTACTGAAAAAACTGCTACAGGCAAACCTATATGTCAAACTGTCAAAATGCGATTTCCACCAATCACGGCTAGACTACCTGGGCTACCGAGTATCAAACGAGGGGATAGAGATGGACCCAGCCAAGGTCCAATCAGTTCTACAATGGCAACCCCCTCGCACCCGCAGACAACTGCAAAGTTTTCTAGGCTTTGCAAATTTCTACAGACAATTCATCCCCTCATTCGCGAAGATTGCCAAACCTTTGACGGACCTCCTAAAGACAGGAAGTTCAGCGATGAAACCTCGCCCGGGACAACCCTTACAGTGGGACCTGACCTGCCAACAGGCGTTCGAGACACTAAAAGGACTGTTCGCGAAAGAACCTGTCTTAAAACACCCGGATCCGGAACAGCCTTTTGTCATCCAAGCAGACGCAAGTGATGTGGCAGTAGGAGCCGTGTTACTCCAAAAGAACAACCAAGGTGATCTACAACCCTGCGCCTACACCTCCCACAAACTCACCGATACGGAGAGGCGATGGGCTGCGTGGGAGAAGGAAGCGTTTGCAGTAAGATGGGCTTTGTTGACATGGCGGCACCTACTAGAGGGATGCCAGAAACCATTTGAAGTCTGGACTGATCATAAAAACCTAGAGGCCCTAAAAACCCCACGAAAACTGTCTCCCAGGCAAGTGCGGTGGGCACAATACTTCAATCGTTTCAATTTCGAGCTTAAACACATCCCAGGAGGGAGAAATTTCCTGGCTGACGCCCTCTCCCGGATGCCCCAATACAACAGTGAGCGGGAGCAGGTAGTGAATGCCATCATCCCCTCCACCCAAGCTGCAGCCCAAGTGATCACCAGACGGCAACGACGTGACCAGCAAGGCCAACTTGCTAGCGACTTAACTGCAAAATTAAAAAATGAAATGCTGACAGACCCCTGGTATCGGGACAATCAACATCTCTTAACAAAAAGAGATGAACTAGCTTGGAGGGGGACAAAGCTCTATGTCCCACAAAGTTTACGCATCCTGATTCTCAAGAGGAGCCATGATGTTAAACCAGCAGGACACTTCGGGTTCCTAAAGACTCTGCACCTAGTACGAAGGCAGTTCTGGTGGCCACATATGAGAAAGGACATAGACAGTTATGTAAAAAGCTGCACCATTTGTGCCACAATGAAGACAAGGCCAGGGTGCCCGCCTGGATTGTTGCAACCAGTAGCTAAGCCAACAAGACCATGGGAGGAGATCGCAATGGACTTTATAGTAGACCTACCGAGGAGCAGTGGAAATACAGTAATCTGGACTGTAATAGACTTATTCTCCAAACAGGCACATTTCATTCCTTGTAGTGGACTGCCTTCAGCCCGTCAGTTATCCAAACTGTTCCTGAAGCACATTTACCGCCTACATGGAGTCCCCAGGAGAATCATTTCCGACAGAGGGGTCCAGTTCACAGCAAAGTTCTGGAGGGAGTTTCTAAGATCCATAGGTTCATCCCAAGGGCTCAGCTCAGCTTTTCACCCGAGCACCAATGGGGGGGCAGAAAGACTGAACGCTATGATAGAACAGTATTTAAGATGCTACGTCGACTACCAGCAGTCCAATTGGGCAGACCTCCTATCTTTTGCGGAGGTTGCATATAATAATGCTGTCCACAGCAGCATGGGGCTAACCCCATTCAAAATAGTGAGTGGCATGGATTTTGTTCCCATGCCAGAATACCCGAGGGAGCCCCCTTCCTCAGTCAGTTTGACCGACTGGATGGCAATGTTGAGACAAACTTGGGAAAATGTTAAGAGAGCGCTGGCAAAAGCGGCTCAATCCTATAAGGACCAAGCAGACAAGCACCGAACTCCCCAAAGACCATTTCAGCTGGGAGAGAAAGTTTACCTCTCCACCAAGTACTTGAGACTTAGACTCCCGAGCAGGAAATTGGGCCCAAAATTTATAAGACCATTTCCTATAATAAAAATAATTAACCCCGTTACAGTGCAATTGCAGTTGCCACGGCTTTTGGGGAAAATTCACCCAGTTTTTCACAGTAGCCTTCTAAAGCCTGTAGTGGGGTCTACTTTAAGGCCAATGCCACGTGAACCCCCTGGACCCCTGGTTGTTGGGGGCCAAACGCACTACGAGGTGCAGCGGATTCTTTATTCAAGATGGCACAGGGGGTGCCTTCAGTACTTAATTAAATGGAAGGGTTACCCATTGTCAGAGGCTTCCTGGGTGAAGAGTGCAAACATCCAAGCTGATCGCCTTATAGCAAAATTCCATGCAGACCACCCGGGAAAGCCGGGAGGGGGG
Source organism: Pantherophis vulpinus (assembly GCA_037215915.1). NCBI lineage: Eukaryota > Metazoa > Chordata > Lepidosauria > Squamata > Colubridae > Pantherophis > Pantherophis vulpinus. Next base: position 142,057 of record JAXLNS010000073.1, read on the forward strand.
GGGGTGCACAGCCAGGGACGGGCTGATGGGACTAATCTTTTGTGTTTTCCCTATGGGATAGGTGATGTCGCAGAAGTGAAGGGAGAGGGGCCGGATGTCAGCATTCCAAATTAGGCTCTCTTCCAGTTCTGACATGAAGACATGAAGCAAAGACCAGAAGCGCTGATTTATTGCTGAGATGAACTTTTACCTAGTTTTCTGCATGCAACAGATAGGGTATCCTGGGGAACGAGGGTGGGGGCCACATTCCTGTGAGAAGTACGTGCCGGGACGTAGAGATGGATTTGCATGATGGCCAATGGGACATCGGGCTGGAGAGCGGAAGAGGAGGGGGTTGGGAGGAGGAGCCAGTTTGGCAGCAACTAGAGTTAGGAATGTCGGCTATTTCTGTTCTTAATAAAAAGTGATTTATTAGAGACGATGCGCTTGATAATGGAACTCATTTAAGACAGAACCGAAACCTGACATCTGAGCTTTAACTGAGGAGATAGACCAAAGTGTCTCTCAGAATGGGCAGTAGGACTGCATTGAACCAGAAAACATCTTTTGACATAGAGCTTAGATATGCAAAACAAACACATATTCATGTACCCCACAGTTTGAAAAGCCCCCAAAACAGTCATTTTCAAATCTGAGCTATCCCTGAGGAGTTAGACCAAAGTGTCTCTCAGAATTGGCAGTAGGGCTCAATTAAACCAGAAAACATAACTTTTGACACAGAGCTCAGATTTTCAGAAGAAACACATATTCACGTTCCCAGAGTCTGAAAAACGGCAAAAATATACTCAATTTTCAAGTACGAGGTTTCCTTGAGGAGTTAGACCAAAGCTATTTCTCAGAATGGGCAGTAGGACTGCATTCAACCAGAAAACATAACTTTTGACACAAAGCTTAGATATGCAAAACAAACACATATTCATGTTCCCCACAGTCTGAAAAGCCCAAAAAACATACAATTTTTTCAAATCTGAGCTTTCCCTGAGGAGATAGACCAAAGTGTCTCTCAGAATTGGCAGTGGGTATCAATTCAGCCAGAAAACTTAACTTTGGACACAAGATCAGATTTTCAAAAGAAACATATTCATGTTATGCAAGGTATGAAAACACCAAAAACACACAATTTTCAAATCTGAGCTTTCCCTGAGGAGTTAGCCCAAAGCTGTCTCTCAGAATTGGCAGTGGGGCTCAATTAAACCAGAAAAGATAACATTGCACACAGAGCTCAGATTTGCAGAAGAAACACATAATTATGTTCCCCACGGTCTGAAATAGGGCAAAAACACATTCAATGTTCAAGTACGAGGTTTCCTTGAGGAGTTAGACCAATGTGTCTCTCAGAATTGGCAGTGCCCAATTCAGCCAGAAAATAGAACTTTTGACACAGAGCTTAGATATGCAAAACAAACACATATTCATTTTCCCAGAGTCTGAAAAATGGCAAAAATATACTCAATTTTCAAGTACGAGGTTTCCTTGAGGAGTTAGACCAAAGCTGTTTCTCAGAATAGGCAGTACGACTGCATTCAACCAGAAAACATAACTTTTGACACAGAGCTTAGATATGCAAAACAAACACATATTCAAGTATCCCACAGTTTGAAAAGCCCAAAAAACAATCAATTTGTTCAAACTGAGCTATCCTTGAGGAGTTAGACCAAAGTTTATCTCAGAATTGGCAGTGGGGCTCAATTAAACAAGAAAAGATAACATTGCACACAGAGCTCAGATTTACAGAAGAAACACATATTCATGTTCCCCACGGACTGAAATAGGGCAAAAACACATTCAATTTTCAAGTACGAGGTTTCCTTGAGGAGTTAGACCAATGTGTCTCTCAGAATTGGCAGTGCCCAATTCAGCCAGAAAATAGAACTTTTGACACAGAGCTTAGATATGCAAAACAAACACATATTCATGTACCCCACAGTCTGAAAAGCCCAAAAACAGACAATTTTTTCAAATCTGAGCTTTAACTGAGGAGATAGACCAAAGTGTCTCTCAGAATGGGCAGTAGGACTGCATTGAACCAGAAAACATCTTTTGACACAGAGCTTAGATATGCAAAACAAAAACATATTCATGTACCCCACAGTTTGAAAAGCCCCCAAAACAGTCAGTTTTTTCAAATCTGAGCTATCCCTGAGGAGTTAGACCAAAGTGTCTCTCAGAATTGGCAGTAGGGCTCAATTAAACCAGAAAACATAACTTTTGACACAGAGCTCAGATTTTCAGAAGAAACACATATTCACGTTCCCAGAGTATGAAAAACGGCAAAAATATACTCAATTTTCAAGTACGAGGTTTCCTTGAGGAGTTAGACCAAAGCTATTTCTCAGAATGGGCAGTAGGACTGCATTCAACCAGAAAACATAACTTTTGACACAGAGCTTAGATATGCAAAACAAACACATATTCATGTTCCCCACAGTCTGAAAAGCCCAAAAAACATACAATTTTTTCAAATCTGAGCTTTCCCTGAGGAGATAGACCAAAGTGTCTCTCAGAATTGTCAGTGGGTCTCAATTCAGCCAGAAAACATAACTTTGGATACAAGCTCAGATTTTCAAAAGAAACATATTCATGTTATGCAAGGTATGAAAACACCAAAAACACACAATTTTCAAATCTGAGCTTTCCCTGACGAGTTAGCTCAAAGCTGTCTCTAAGAATTGGCAGTAGGAATGCATTGAACCAGAAAACATAACTTTTGACACAGAGCTTAGATATGCAAAACAAACACATATTCACGTACCCCACAGTTTGAAAAGCCCCCAAAACAGTCAATTTTTTCAAATCTGAGCTATCCCTGAGGAGATAGACCAAACTGTCTCTAAGAATGGGCAGTAGGACTGCATTCAACCAGAAAACATAACTTTTGACACAGATATTAGATATGCAAAACAAACACATATTCATGTACCCCACAGTTTTAAAAGCCCCCAAAACAGTCAGTTTTTTCAAATCTGAGCTATCCCTGAGGAGTTAGACCAAAGTGTCTCTCAGAATTGGCAGTAGGGCTCAAACAAACCAGAAAACATAACTTCTGACACAGAGCTCAGATTTTCAGAAGAAACACATATTCACGTTCCCAGAGTCTGAAAAACGGCAAAAATATACTCAATTTTCAAGTACGAGGTTTCCTTGAGGAGTTAGACCAAAGCTATTTCTCAGAATGGGCAGTAGGCCTGCATTCAACCAGAAAACATAACATTGCACACAGAGCTCAGATTTGCAGAAGAAGCACATAATTATGTTCCCCACAGTCTGAAATAGGGCAAAAACACATTCAATTTTCAAGTACGAGGTTTCCTTGAGGAGTTAGACCAATGTGTCTCTCAGAATTGGCAGTGCCCAATTCAGCCAGAATATAGAACTTTTGACACAGAGCTTAGATATGCAAAACAAACACATATTCATTTTCCCAGAGTCTGAAAAATGGCAAAAATATACTCAATTTTCAAGTACGAGGTTTCCTTGAGGAGTTAGACCAAAGCTGTTTCTCAGAATGGGCAGTAGGACTGCATTCAACCAGAAAACATAACTTTTGACACAGAGCTTAGATATGCAAAACAAACACATATTCATGTTCCCCACAGTCTGAAAAGCCCAAAAAACATACAATTTTTTCAAATCTGAGCTTTCCCTGAGGAGATAGACCAAAGTGTCTCTCAGAATTGTCAGTGGGTCTCAATTCAGCCAGAAAACATAACTTTGGATACAAGCTCAGATTTTCAAAAGAAACATATTCATGTTATGCAAGGTATGAAAACACCAAAAACACACAATTTTCAAATCTGAGCTTTCCCTGACGAGTTAGCTCAAAGCTGTCTCTAAGAATTGGCAGTAGGAATGCATTGAACCAGAAAACATAACTTTTGACACAGAGCTTAGATATGCAAAACAAACACATATTCATTTTCCCAGAGTCTGAAAAATGGCAAAAATATACTCAATTTTCAAAAACACATTCAATTTTCAAGTACGAGGTTTCCTTGAGGAGTTAGACCAATGTGTCTCTCAGAATTGGCAGTGCCCAATTCAGCCAGAATATAGAACTTTTGACACAGAGCTTAGATATGCAAAACAAACACATATTCATGTATCCCACACTTTGAAAAGCCCAAAAAACAATCAATTTTTTCAAACTGAGCTATCCTTGAGGAGTTAGACCAAAGTTTATCTCAGAATTGGCAGTAGGGCTCAATTAAACCAGAAAAGATAACATTGCACACAGAGCTCAGATTTACAGAAGAAACACATATTCATGTTCCCCACGGTCTGAAATAGGGCAAAAACACATTCAATTTTCAAGTACGAGGTTTCCTTGAGGAGTTAGACCAATGTGTCTCTCAGAATTGGCAGTGCCCAATTCAGCCAGAAAATAGAACTTTTGACACAGAGCTTAGATATGCAAAACAAACACATATTCATGTACCCCACAGTTTGAAAAGCCCCCAAAACAGTCAGTTTTTTCAAATCTGAGCTATCCGTGAGGAGTTAGACCAAAGTGTCTCTCAGAATGGGCAGTGGGTCTCAATTCAGCCAGAAAACATAACTTTTGACACAGAGCTCAGATTTTCAGAAGAAACACATATTCACGTTCCCAGAGTCTGAAAAACATCAAAAATATACTCAATTTTCAAGTACGAGGTTTCCTTGAGGAGTTAGACCAAAGCTATTTCTCAGAATGGGCAGTAGGACTGCATTCAACCAGAAAACATAACTTTTGACACAGAGCTTAGATATGCAAAACAAACACATATTCATGTTCCCCACAGTCTGAAAAGCCCAAAAAACATACAATTTTTTCAAATCTGAGATTACCCTGAGGAGATAGACCAAAGTGTCTCTCAGAATTGGCAGTGGGTCTCAATTCAGCCAGAAAACTTAACTTTGGACACAAGCTCAGATTTTCAAAAGAAACATATTCATGTTATGCAAGGTATGAAAACACCAAAAACACACAATTTTCAAATCTGAGCTTTCCCTGAGGAGTTAGCCCAAATCTGTCTCTCAGAATTGGCAGTGGGGCTCAATTAAACCAGAAAAGATAACATTGCACACAGAGCTCAGATTTGCAGAAGAAGCACATAATTATGTTCCCCACGGTCTGAAATAGGGCAAAAACACATTCAATTTTCAAGTACGAGGTTTCCTTGAGGAGTTAGATCAATGTGTCTCTCAGAATTGGCAGTGCCCAATTCAGCCAGAATATAGAACTTTTGACACAGAGCTTAGATATGCAAAACAAACACATATTCGTTTTCCCAGAGTCTGAAAAATGGCAAAAATATACTCAATTTTCAAGTACGAGGTTTCCTTGAGGAGTTAGACCAAAGCTGTTTCTCAGAATGGGCAGTAGGACTGCATTCAACCAGAAAACATCTTTTGACACAGAGCTTAGATATGCAAAACAAACACATATTCATGTACCCCACAGTTTGAAAAGCCCCCAAAACAGTCAGTTTTTTCAAATCTGAGCTATCCCTGAGGAGTTAGACCAAATGTCTCTCAGAATTGGCAGTAGAGCTCAATTAAACCAGAAAACAAAACTTTTGACACAGAGCTCAGATTTTCAGAAGAAACACATATTCACGTTCCCAGAGTCTGAAAAACGGCAAAAATATACTCAATTTTCAAGTACGAGGTTTCCTTGAGGAGTTAGACCAAAGCTGTTTCTCAGAATGGGCAGTAGGACTGCATTCAACCACAAAACATAACTTTTGACACAGAGCTTAGATATGCAAAACAAACACATATTCATGTACCCCACAGTCTGAAAAGCCCAAAAACAGACAATTTTTTCAAATCTGAGCTTTAACTGAGGAGATAGACCAAAGTGTCTCTCGGAATGGGCAGTAGGACTGCATTCAACCAGAAAACATAACTTTTGACACAGAGCTTAGATATGCAAAACAAACACATATTCATGTTCCCCACAGTTTGAAAAGCCCAAAAAACATACAATTTTTTCAAATCTGAGCTTTCCCTGAGGAGATAGACCAAAGTGTCTCTCAGAATTGGCAGTGGGTCTCAATTCAGCCAGAAAACTTAACTTTGGACACAAGCTCAGATTTTCAAAAGAAACATATTCATGTTATGCAAAGTATGAAAACACCAAAAACACACAATTTTCAAATCTGAGCTTTCCCTGAGGAGTTAGCCCAAAGCTGTCTCTCAGAATTGGCAGTGGGGCTCAATTAAACCAGAGAAGATAACATTGCACACAGAGCTCAGATTTGCAGAAGAAACACATAATTATGTTCCCCACGGTCTGAAATAGGGCAAAAATATACTCAATTTTCAAGTACGAGGTTTCCTTGAGGAGTTAGACCAATGTGTCTCTCAGAATTGGCAGTGCCCAATTCAGCCAGAAAATATAACTTTTGACACAGGGCTTAGATATGCAAAACAAACACATATTCATTTTCCCAGAGTCTGAAAAATGGCATAAATATACTCAATTTTCAAGTACGAGGTTTCCTTGAGGAGTTAGACCAAAGCTGTTTCTCAGAATGGGCAGTAGGACTGCATTCAACCAGAAAACATAACTTTTGACACAGAGCTTAGATATGCAAAACAAACACATATTCATGTATCCCACAGTTTGAAAAGCCCAAAAAACAGACAATTTTTTCAAATCTGAGCTTTAACTGAGGAGATAGACAAAAGTGTCTCTCAGAATGGGCAGTAGGACTGCATTGAACCAGAAAACATCTTTTGACACAGAGCTTAGATATGCAAAACAAACACATATTCATGTTCCCCACAGTCTGAAAAGCCCAAAAAACATACAATTTTTTCAAATCTGAGCTTTAACTGAGGAGTTAGACCAAAGCTGTTTCTCAGAATAGGCAGTACGACTGCATTCAACCAGAAAACATAACTTTTGACACAGAGCTTAGATATGCAAAACAAACACATATTCAAGTATCCCACAGTTTGAAAAGCCCAAAAAACAATCAATTTGTTCAAACTGAGCTATCCTTGAGGAGTTAGACCAAAGTTTATCTCAGAATTGGCAGTGGGGCTCAATTAAACAAGAAAAGATAACATTGCACACAGAGCTCAGATTTACAGAAGAAACACATATTCATGTTCCCCACGGACTGAAATAGGGCAAAAACACATTCAATTTTCAAGTACGAGGTTTCCTTGAGGAGTTAGACCAATGTGTCTCTCAGAATTGGCAGTGCCCAATTCAGCCAGAAAATAGAACTTTTGACACAGAGCTTAGATATGCAAAACAAACACATATTCATGTACCCCACAGTCTGAAAAGCCCAAAAACAGACAATTTTTTCAAATCTGAGCTTTAACTGAGGAGATAGACCAAAGTGTCTCTCAGAATGGGCAGTAGGACTGCATTGAACCAGAAAACATCTTTTGACACAGAGCTTAGATATGCAAAACAAAAACATATTCATGTACCCCACAGTTTGAAAAGCCCCCAAAACAGTCAGTTTTTTCAAATCTGAGCTATCCCTGAGGAGTTAGACCAAAGTGTCTCTCAGAATTGGCAGTAGGGCTCAATTAAACCAGAAAACATAACTTTTGACACAGAGCTCAGATTTTCAGAAGAAACACATATTCACGTTCCCAGAGTATGAAAAACGGCAAAAATATACTCAATTTTCAAGTACGAGGTTTCCTTGAGGAGTTAGACCAAAGCTATTTCTCAGAATGGGCAGTAGGACTGCATTCAACCAGAAAACATAACTTTTGACACAGAGCTTAGATATGCAAAACAAACACATATTCATGTTCCCCACAGTCTGAAAAGCCCAAAAAACATACAATTTTTTCAAATCTGAGCTTTCCCTGAGGAGATAGACCAAAGTGTCTCTCAGAATTGTCAGTGGGTCTCAATTCAGCCAGAAAACATAACTTTGGATACAAGCTCAGATTTTCAAAAGAAACATATTCATGTTATGCAAGGTATGAAAACACCAAAAACACACAATTTTCAAATCTGAGCTTTCCCTGACGAGTTAGCTCAAAGCTGTCTCTAAGAATTGGCAGTAGGAATGCATTGAACCAGAAAACATAACTTTTGACACAGAGCTTAGATATGCAAAACAAACACATATTCACGTACCCCACAGTTTGAAAAGCCCCCAAAACAGTCAATTTTTTCAAATCTGAGCTATCCCTGAGGAGATAGACCAAACTGTCTCTAAGAATGGGCAGTAGGACTGCATTCAACCAGAAAACATAACTTTTGACACAGATATTAGATATGCAAAACAAACACATATTCATGTACCCCACAGTTTTAAAAGCCCCCAAAACAGTCAGTTTTTTCAAATCTGAGCTATCCCTGAGGAGTTAGACCAAAGTGTCTCTCAGAATTGGCAGTAGGGCTCAAACAAACCAGAAAACATAACTTCTGACACAGAGCTCAGATTTTCAGAAGAAACACATATTCACGTTCCCAGAGTCTGAAAAACGGCAAAAATATACTCAATTTTCAAGTACGAGGTTTCCTTGAGGAGTTAGACCAAAGCTATTTCTCAGAATGGGCAGTAGGCCTGCATTCAACCAGAAAACATAACATTGCACACAGAGCTCAGATTTGCAGAAGAAGCACATAATTATGTTCCCCACAGTCTGAAATAGGGCAAAAACACATTCAATTTTCAAGTACGAGGTTTCCTTGAGGAGTTAGACCAATGTGTCTCTCAGAATTGGCAGTGCCCAATTCAGCCAGAATATAGAACTTTTGACACAGAGCTTAGATATGCAAAACAAACACATATTCATTTTCCCAGAGTCTGAAAAATGGCAAAAATATACTCAATTTTCAAGTACGAGGTTTCCTTGAGGAGTTAGACCAAAGCTGTTTCTCAGAATGGGCAGTAGGACTGCATTCAACCAGAAAACATAACTTTTGACACAGAGCTTAGATATGCAAAACAAACACATATTCATGTTCCCCACAGTCTGAAAAGCCCAAAAAACATACAATTTTTTCAAATCTGAGCTTTCCCTGAGGAGATAGACCAAAGTGTCTCTCAGAATTGTCAGTGGGTCTCAATTCAGCCAGAAAACATAACTTTGGATACAAGCTCAGATTTTCAAAAGAAACATATTCATGTTATGCAAGGTATGAAAACACCAAAAACACACAATTTTCAAATCTGAGCTTTCCCTGACGAGTTAGCTCAAAGCTGTCTCTAAGAATTGGCAGTAGGAATGCATTGAACCAGAAAACATAACTTTTGACACAGAGCTTAGATATGCAAAACAAACACATATTCATTTTCCCAGAGTCTGAAAAATGGCAAAAATATACTCAATTTTCAAAAACACATTCAATTTTCAAGTACGAGGTTTCCTTGAGGAGTTAGACCAATGTGTCTCTCAGAATTGGCAGTGCCCAATTCAGCCAGAATATAGAACTTTTGACACAGAGCTTAGATATGCAAAACAAACACATATTCATGTATCCCACACTTTGAAAAGCCCAAAAAACAATCAATTTTTTCAAACTGAGCTATCCTTGAGGAGTTAGACCAAAGTTTATCTCAGAATTGGCAGTAGGGCTCAATTAAACCAGAAAAGATAACATTGCACACAGAGCTCAGATTTACAGAAGAAACACATATTCATGTTCCCCACGGTCTGAAATAGGGCAAAAACACATTCAATTTTCAAGTACGAGGTTTCCTTGAGGAGTTAGACCAATGTGTCTCTCAGAATTGGCAGTGCCCAATTCAGCCAGAAAATAGAACTTTTGACACAGAGCTTAGATATGCAAAACAAACACATATTCATGTACCCCACAGTTTGAAAAGCCCCCAAAACAGTCAGTTTTTTCAAATCTGAGCTATCCGTGAGGAGTTAGACCAAAGTGTCTCTCAGAATGGGCAGTGGGTCTCAATTCAGCCAGAAAACATAACTTTTGACACAGAGCTCAGATTTTCAGAAGAAACACATATTCACGTTCCCAGAGTCTGAAAAACATCAAAAATATACTCAATTTTCAAGTACGAGGTTTCCTTGAGGAGTTAGACCAAAGCTATTTCTCAGAATGGGCAGTAGGACTGCATTCAACCAGAAAACATAACTTTTGACACAGAGCTTAGATATGCAAAACAAACACATATTCATGTTCCCCACAGTCTGAAAAGCCCAAAAAACATACAATTTTTTCAAATCTGAGATTACCCTGAGGAGATAGACCAAAGTGTCTCTCAGAATTGGCAGTGGGTCTCAATTCAGCCAGAAAACTTAACTTTGGACACAAGCTCAGATTTTCAAAAGAAACATATTCATGTTATGCAAGGTATGAAAACACCAAAAACACACAATTTTCAAATCTGAGCTTTCCCTGAGGAGTTAGCCCAAATCTGTCTCTCAGAATTGGCAGTGGGGCTCAATTAAACCAGAAAAGATAACATTGCACACAGAGCTCAGATTTGCAGAAGAAGCACATAATTATGTTCCCCACGGTCTGAAATAGGGCAAAAACACATTCAATTTTCAAGTACGAGGTTTCCTTGAGGAGTTAGATCAATGTGTCTCTCAGAATTGGCAGTGCCCAATTCAGCCAGAATATAGAACTTTTGACACAGAGCTTAGATATGCAAAACAAACACATATTCGTTTTCCCAGAGTCTGAAAAATGGCAAAAATATACTCAATTTTCAAGTACGAGGTTTCCTTGAGGAGTTAGACCAAAGCTGTTTCTCAGAATGGGCAGTAGGACTGCATTCAACCAGAAAACATCTTTTGACACAGAGCTTAGATATGCAAAACAAACACATATTCATGTACCCCACAGTTTGAAAAGCCCCCAAAACAGTCAGTTTTTTCAAATCTGAGCTATCCCTGAGGAGTTAGACCAAATGTCTCTCAGAATTGGCAGTAGAGCTCAATTAAACCAGAAAACAAAACTTTTGACACAGAGCTCAGATTTTCAGAAGAAACACATATTCACGTTCCCAGAGTCTGAAAAACGGCAAAAATATACTCAATTTTCAAGTACGAGGTTTCCTTGAGGAGTTAGACCAAAGCTGTTTCTCAGAATGGGCAGTAGGACTGCATTCAACCACAAAACATAACTTTTGACACAGAGCTTAGATATGCAAAACAAACACATATTCATGTACCCCACAGTCTGAAAAGCCCAAAAACAGACAATTTTTTCAAATCTGAGCTTTAACTGAGGAGATAGACCAAAGTGTCTCTCGGAATGGGCAGTAGGACTGCATTCAACCAGAAAACATAACTTTTGACACAGAGCTTAGATATGCAAAACAAACACATATTCATGTTCCCCACAGTTTGAAAAGCCCAAAAAACATACAATTTTTTCAAATCTGAGCTTTCCCTGAGGAGATAGACCAAAGTGTCTCTCAGAATTGGCAGTGGGTCTCAATTCAGCCAGAAAACTTAACTTTGGACACAAGCTCAGATTTTCAAAAGAAACATATTCATGTTATGCAAAGTATGAAAACACCAAAAACACACAATTTTCAAATCTGAGCTTTCCCTGAGGAGTTAGCCCAAAGCTGTCTCTCAGAATTGGCAGTGGGGCTCAATTAAACCAGAGAAGATAACATTGCACACAGAGCTCAGATTTGCAGAAGAAACACATAATTATGTTCCCCACGGTCTGAAATAGGGCAAAAATATACTCAATTTTCAAGTACGAGGTTTCCTTGAGGAGTTAGACCAATGTGTCTCTCAGAATTGGCAGTGCCCAATTCAGCCAGAAAATATAACTTTTGACACAGGGCTTAGATATGCAAAACAAACACATATTCATTTTCCCAGAGTCTGAAAAATGGCATAAATATACTCAATTTTCAAGTACGAGGTTTCCTTGAGGAGTTAGACCAAAGCTGTTTCTCAGAATGGGCAGTAGGACTGCATTCAACCAGAAAACATAACTTTTGACACAGAGCTTAGATATGCAAAACAAACACATATTCATGTATCCCACAGTTTGAAAAGCCCAAAAAACAGACAATTTTTTCAAATCTGAGCTTTAACTGAGGAGATAGACAAAAGTGTCTCTCAGAATGGGCAGTAGGACTGCATTGAACCAGAAAACATCTTTTGACACAGAGCTTAGATATGCAAAACAAACACATATTCATGTTCCCCACAGTCTGAAAAGCCCAAAAAACATACAATTTTTTCAAATCTGAGCTTTAACTGAGGAGATAGACCAAAGTGTCTCTCAGAATAGGCAGTAGGACTGCATTGAACCAGAAAACATCTTTTGACACTGAGCTTAGATATGCAAAACAAACACATATTCATGTACCCCACAGTCTGAAAAGCCCAAAAAACATACAATTTTTTCAAATCTGAGCTATCCCTTAGGAGTTAGACCAAAGTGTCTCTCAGAATTGGCAGTAGGGCTCAATTAAACCAGAAAACATAACTTTTGACACAGAGCTCAGATTTTCAGAAGAAACACATATTCACGTTCCCAGAGTCTGAAAAACGGCAAAAATATACTCAATTTTCAAGTACGAGGTTTCCTTGAGGAGTTAGACCAAAGCTATTTCTCAGAATGGGCAGTAGGACTGCATTCAACCAGAAAACATAACTTTTGACACAGAGCTTAGATATGCAAAACAAACACATATTCATGTTCCCCACAGTCTGAAAAGCCCAAAAGACATACAATTTTTTCAAATCTGAGCTTTCCCTGAGGAGATAGACCAAAGTTTCTCTCAGAATTGGCAGTGGGTCTCAATTCAGCCAGAAAACTTAACTTTGGACACAAGCTCAGAGTTTCAAAAGAAACATATTCATGTTATGCAAGGTATGAAAACACCAAAAACACACAATTTTCAAATCTGAGCTTTCCCTGAGGAGTTAGCCCAAAGCTGTCTCTCAGAATTGGCAGTGGGGCTCAATTAAACCAGAAAAGATAACATTGCACACAGATCTCAGATTTGCAGAAGAAGCACATAATTATGTTCCCCACAGTCTGAAATAGGGCAAAAACACATTCAATTTTCAAGTACGAGGTTTCCCTGAGGAGATAGACCAAAGTGTCTCTCAGAATTGGCAGTGGGTCTCAATTCAGCCAGAAAACTTAACTTTGGACACAAGCTCAGATTTTCAAAAGAAACATATTCATGTTATGCAAAGTATGAAAACACCAAAAACACACAATTTTCAAATCTGAGCTTTCCCTGAGGAGTTAGCCCAAAGCTGTCTCTCAGAATTGGCAGTGGGGCTCAATTCAGCCAGAAAATAGAACTTTTGACACAGAGCTTAGATATGCAAAACAAACACATATTCATGTACCCCACGGTCTGAAATAGGGCAAAAACACATTCAATTTTCAAGTACGAGGTTTCCTTGAGGAGTTAGACCAATGTGTCTCTCAGAATTGGCAGTGCCCAATTCAGCCAGAAAATATAACTTTTGACACAGAGCTTAGATATGCAAAACAAACACATATTCATTTTCCCAGAGTCTGAAAAATGGCAAAAATATACTCAATTTTCAAGTACGAGGTTTCCTTGAGGAGTTAGACCAAAGCTATTTCTCAGAATGGGCAGTAGGACTGCATTCAACCAGAAAACATAACTTTTGACACAGAGCTTAGATATGCAAAACAAACACATATTCATGTTCCCCACAGTCTGAAAAGCCCAAAAAACATACAATTTTTTCAAATCTGAGCTTTCCCTGAGGAGATAGACCAAAGTGTCTCTCAGAATTGGCAGTGGGTCTCAATTCAGCCAGAAAACTTAACTTTGGACACAAGCTCAGATTTTCAAAAGAAACATATTCATGTTATGCAAGGTATGAAAACACCAAAAACACACAATTTTCAAATCTGAGCTTTCCCTGAGGAGTTAGCCCAAAGCTGTCTCTCAGAATTGGCAGTGGGGCTCAATTAAACCAGAAAAGATAACATTGCACACAGATCTCAGATTTGCAGAAGAAGCACATAATTATGTTCCCCACAGTCTGAAATAGGGCAAAAACACATTCAATTTTCAAGTACGAGGTTTCCTTGAGGAGTTAGACCAAAGCTGTTTCTCAGAATGGGCAGTAGGACTGCATTCAACCAGAAAACATAACTTTTGACACCGAGCTTAGATATGCAAAACAAACACATATTCATGTATCCCACAGTTTGAAAAGCCCAAAAAACAATCAATTTTTTCAAACTGAGCTATCCTTGAGGAGTTAGACCAAAGTTTATCTCAGAATTGGCAGTGGGGCTCAATTAAACCAGAAAAGATAACATTGCACACAGAGCTCAGATTTACAGAAGAAACACATATTCATGTTCCCCACGGTCTGAAATAGGGCAAAAACACATTCAATTTTCAAGTACGAGGTTTCCTTGAGGAGTTAGACCAATGTGTCTCTCAGAATTGGCAGTGCCCAATTCAGCCAGAAAATAGAACTTTTGACACAGAGCTTAGATATGCAAAACAAACACATATTCATGTACCCCACAGTTTGAAAAGCCCCCAAAACAGTCAGTTTTTTCAAATCTGAGCTATCCGTGAGGAGTTAGACCAAAGTGTCTCTCAGAATGGGCAGTGGGTCTCAATTCAGCCAGAAAACATAACTTTTGACACAGAGCTCAGATTTTCAGAAGAAACACATATTAACGTTCCCAGAAACTGAAAAACATCAAAAATATACTCAATTTTCAAGTACGAGGTTTCCTTGAGGAGTTAGACCAAAGCTGTTTCTCAGAATGGGCAGTAGGACTGCATTCAACCAGAAAACATAACTTTTGACACAGAGCTTAGATATGCAAAACAAACACATATTCATGTTCCCCACAGTCTGAAAAGCCCAAAAAACATACAATTTTTTCAAATCTGAGCTTTCCCTGAGGAGATAGACCAAAGTGTCTCTCAGAATTGTCAGTGGGTCTCAATTCAGCCAGAAAACATAACCTTGGATACAAGCTCAGATTTTCAAAAGAAACATATTCATGTTATGCAAGGTATGAAAACACCAAAAACACACAATTTTCAAATCTGAGCTTTCCCTGAGGAGTTAGCCCAAAGCTGTCTCTCAGAATTGGCAGTGGGGCTCAATTAAACCAGAAAAGATAACATTGCACACAGATCTCAGATTTGCAGAAGAAGCACATAATTATGTTCCCCACAGTCTGAAATAGGGCAAAAACACATTCAATTTTCAAGTACGAGGTTTCCTTGAGGAGTTAGACCAAAGCTGTTTCTCAGAATGGGCAGTAGGACTGCATTCAACCAGAAAACATAACTTTTGACACCGAGCTTAGATATGCAAAACAAACACATATTCATGTATCCCACAGTTTGAAAAGCCCAAAAAACAATCAATTTTTTCAAACTGAGCTATCCTTGAGGAGTTAGACCAAAGTTTATCTCAGAATTGGCAGTGGGGCTCAATTAAACCAGAAAAGATAACATTGCACACAGAGCTCAGATTTACAGAAGAAACACATATTCATGTTCCCCACGGTCTGAAATAGGGCAAAAACACATTCAATTTTCAAGTACGAGGTTTCCTTGAGGAGTTAGACCAATGTGTCTCTCAGAATTGGCAGTGCCCAATTCAGCCAGAAAATAGAACTTTTGACACAGAGCTTAGATATGCAAAACAAACACATATTCATGTACCCCACAGTTTGAAAAGCCCCCAAAACAGTCAGTTTTTTCAAATCTGAGCTATCCGTGAGGAGTTAGACCAAAGTGTCTCTCAGAATGGGCAGTGGGTCTCAATTCAGCCAGAAAACATAACTTTTGACACAGAGCTCAGATTTTCAGAAGAAACACATATTCACGTTCCCAGAGTCTGAAAAACATCAAAAATATACTCAATTTTCAAGTACGAGGTTTCCTTGAGGAGTTAGACCAAAGCTGTTTCTCAGAATGGGCAGTAGGACTGCATTCAACCAGAAAACATAACTTTTGACACAGAGCTTAGATATGCAAAACAAACACATATTCATGTTCCCCACAGTCTGAAAAGCCCAAAAAACATACAATTTTTTCAAATCTGAGCTTTCCCTGAGGAGATAGACCAAAGTGTCTCTCAGAATTGTCAGTGGGTCTCAATTCAGCCAGAAAACATAACCTTGGATACAAGCTCAGATTTTCAAAAGAAACATATTCATGTTATGCAAGGTATGAAAACACCAAAAACACACAATTTTCAAATCTGAGCTTTCCCTGACGAGTTAGCTCAAAGCTGTCTCTAAGAATTGGCAGTAGGAATGCATTGAACCAGAAAACATAACTTTTGACACAGAGCTTAGATATGCAAAACAAACACATATTCATTTTCCCAGAGTGTGAAAAATGGCAAAAATATACTCAATTTTCAAAAACACATTCAATTTTCAAGTACGAGGTTTCCTTGAGGAGTTAGACCAATGTGTCTCTCAGAATTGGCAGTGCCCAATTCAGCCAGAATATAGAACTTTTGACACAGAGCTTAGATATGCAAAACAAACACATATTCATGTATCCCACAGTTTGAAAAGCCCAAAAAACAATCAATTTTTTCAAACTGAGCTATCCTTGAGGAGTTAGACCAAAGTTTATCTCAGAATTGGCAGTAGGGCTCAATTAAACCAGAAAAGATAACATTGCACACAGAGCTCAGATTTACAGAAGAAACACATATTCATGTTCCCCACGGTCTGAAATAGGGCAAAAACACATTCAATTTTCAAGTACGAGGTTTCCTTGAGGAGTTAGACCAATGTGTCTCTCAGAATTGGCAGTGCCCAATTCAGCCAGAAAATAGAACTTTTGACACAGAGCTTAGATATGCAAAACAAACACATATTCATGTACCCCACAGTTTGAAAAGCCCCCAAAACAGTCAGTTTTTTCAAATCTGAGCTATCCGTGAGGAGTTAGACGAAAGTGTCTCTCAGAATGGGCAGTGGGTCTCAATTCAGCCAGAAAACATAACTTTTGACACAGAGCTCAGATTTTCAGAAGAAACACATATTCACGTTCCCAGAGTCTGAAAAACATCAAAAATATACTCAATTTTCAAGTACGAGGTTTCCTTGAGGAGTTAGACCAAAGCTATTTCTCAGAATGGGCAGTAGGACTGCATTCAACCAGAAAACATAACTTTTGACACAGAGCTTAGATATGCAAAACAAACACATATTCATGTTCCCCACAGTCTGAAAAGCCCAAAAAACATACAATTTTTTCAAATCTGAGATTTCCCTGAGGAGATAGACCAAAGTGTCTCTCAGAATTGGCAGTGGGTCTCAATTCAGCCAGAAAACTTAACTTTGGACACAAGCTCAGATTTTCAAAAGAAACATATTCATGTTATGCAAGGTATGAAAACACCAAAAACACACAATTTTCAAATCTGAGCTTTCCCTGAGGAGTTAGCCCAAAGCTGTCTCTCAGAATTGGCAGTGGGGCTCAATTAAACCAGAAAAGATAACATTGCACACAGAGCTCAGATTTGCAGAAGAAGCACATAATTATGTTCCCCACGGTCTGAAATAGGGCAAAAACACATTCAATTTTCAAGTACGAGGTTTCCTTGAGGAGTTAGATCAATGTGTCTCTCAGAATTGGCAGTGCCCAATTCAGCCAGAATATAGAACTTTTGACACAGAGCTTAGATATGCAAAACAAACACATATTCATTTTCCCAGAGTCTGAAAAATGGCAAAAATATACTCAATTTTCAAGTACGAGGTTTCCTTGAGGAGTTAGACCAAAGCTGTTTCTCAGAATGGGCAGTAGGACCGCATTCAACCAGAAAACATCTTTTGACACAGAGCTTAGATATGCAAAACAAACACATATTCATGTACCCCACAGTTTGAAAAGCCCCCAAAACAGTCAGTTTTTTCAAATCTGAGCTATCCCTGAGGAGTTAGACCAAATGTCTCTCAGAATTGGCAGTAGAGCTCAATTAAACCAGAAAACATAACTTTTGACACAGAGCTCAGATTTTCAGAAGAAACACATATTCACGTTCCCAGAGTCTGAAAAACGGCAAAAATATACTCAATTTTCAAGTACGAGGTTTCCTTGAGGAGTTAGACCAAAGCTGTTTCTCAGAATGGGCAGTAGGACTGCATTCAACCACAAAACATAACTTTTGACACAGAGCTTAGATATGCAAAACAAACACATATTCATGTACCCCACAGTCTGAAAAGCCCAAAAACAGACAATTTTTTCAAATCTGAGCTTTAACTGAGGAGATAGACCAAAGTGTCTCTCGGAATGGGCAGTAGGACTGCATTCAACCAGAAAACATAACTTTTGACACAGAGCTTAGATATGCAAAACAAACACATATTCATGTTCCCCACAGTTTGAAAAGCCCAAAAAACATACAATTTTTTCAAATCTGAGCTTTCCCTGAGGAGATAGACCAAAGTGTCTCTCAGAATTGGCAGTGGGTCTCAATTCAGCCAGAAAACTAAACTTTGGACACAAGCTCAGATTTTCAAAAGAAACATATTCATGTTATGCAAAGTATGAAAACACCAAAAACACACAATTTTCAAATCTGAGCTTTCCCTGAGGAGTTAGCCCAAAGCTGTCTCTCAGAATTGGCAGTGGGGCTCAATTAAACCAGAGAAGATAACATTGCACACAGAGCTCAGATTTGCAGAAGAAACACATAATTATGTTCCCCACGGTCTGAAATAGGGCAAAAATATACTCAATTTTCAAGTACGAGGTTTCCTTGAGGAGTTAGACCAATGTGTCTCTCAGAATTGGCAGTGCCCAATTCAGCCAGAAAATATAACTTTTGACACAGGGCTTAGATATGCAAAACAAACACATATTCATTTTCCCAGAGTCTGAAAAATGGCAAAAATATACTCAATTTTCAAGTACGAGGTTTCCTTGAGGAGTTAGACCAAAGCTGTTTCTCAGAATGGGCAGTAGGACTGCATTCAACCAGAAAACATAACTTTTGACACAGAGCTTAGATATGCAAAACAAACACATATTCATGTATCCCACAGTTTGAAAAGCCCAAAAAACAGACAATTTTTTCAAATCTGAGCTTTAACTGAGGAGATAGACAAAAGTGTCTCTCAGAATGGGCAGTAGGACTGCATTGAACCAGAAAACATCTTTTGACACAGAGCTTAGATATGCAAAACAAACACATATTCATGTTCCCCACAGTCTGAAAAGCCCAAAAAACATACAATTTTTTCAAATCTGAGCTTTAACTGAGGAGATAGACCAAAGTGTCTCTCAGAATAGGCAGTAGGACTGCATTGAACCAGAAAACATCTTTTGACACTGAGCTTAGATATGCAAAACAAACACATATTCATGTACCCCACAGTCTGAAAAGCCCAAAAAACATACAATTTTTTCAAATCTGAGCTATCCCTTAGGAGTTAGACCAAAGTGTCTCTCAGAATTGGCAGTAGGGCTCAATTAAACCAGAAAACATAACTTTTGACACAGAGCTCAGATTTTCAGAAGAAACACATATTCACGTTCCCAGAGTCTGAAAAACGGCAAAAATATACTCAATTTTCAAGTACGAGGTTTCCTTGAGGAGTTAGACCAAAGCTATTTCTCAGAATGGGCAGTAGGACTGCATTCAACCAGAAAACATAACTTTTGACACAGAGCTTAGATATGCAAAACAAACACATATTCATGTTCCCCACAGTCTGAAAAGCCCAAAAGACATACAATTTTTTCAAATCTGAGCTTTCCCTGAGGAGATAGACCAAAGTTTCTCTCAGAATTGGCAGTGGGTCTCAATTCAGCCAGAAAACTTAACTTTGGACACAAGCTCAGAGTTTCAAAAGAAACATATTCATGTTATGCAAGGTATGAAAACACCAAAAACACACAATTTTCAAATCTGAGCTTTCCCTGAGGAGTTAGCCCAAAGCTGTCTCTCAGAATTGGCAGTGGGGCTCAATTAAACCAGAAAAGATAACATTGCACACAGATCTCAGATTTGCAGAAGAAGCACATAATTATGTTCCCCACAGTCTGAAATAGGGCAAAAACACATTCAATTTTCAAGTACGAGGTTTCCCTGAGGAGATAGACCAAAGTGTCTCTCAGAATTGGCAGTGGGTCTCAATTCAGCCAGAAAACTTAACTTTGGACACAAGCTCAGATTTTCAAAAGAAACATATTCATGTTATGCAAAGTATGAAAACACCAAAAACACACAATTTTCAAATCTGAGCTTTCCCTGAGGAGTTAGCCCAAAGCTGTCTCTCAGAATTGGCAGTAGGGCTCAATTAAACCAGAAAACATAACTTTGCACACAGAGCTCAGATTTGCAGAAGAAACACATAATTATGTTCCCCACGGTCTGAAATAGGGCAAAAACACATTCAATTTTCAAGTACGAGGTTTCCTTGAGGAGTTAGACCAATGTGTCTCTCAGAATTGGCAGTGCCCAATTCAGCCAGAAAATATAACTTTTGACACAGAGCTTAGATATGCAAAACAAACACATATTCATTTTCCCAGAGTCTGAAAAATGGCAAAAATATACTCAATTTTCAAGTACGAGGTTTCCTTGAGGAGTTAGACCAAAGCTATTTCTCAGAATGGGCAGTAGGACTGCATTCAACCAGAAAACATAACTTTTGACACAGAGCTTAGATATGCAAAACAAACACATATTCATGTTCCCCACAGTCTGAAAAGCCCAAAAAACATACAATTTTTTCAAATCTGAGCTTTCCCTGAGGAGATAGACCAAAGTGTCTCTCAGAATTGGCAGTGGGTCTCAATTCAGCCAGAAAACTTAACTTTGGACACAAGCTCAGATTTTCAAAAGAAACATATTCATGTTATGCAAGGTATGAAAACACCAAAAACACACAATTTTCAAATCTGAGCTTTCCCTGAGGAGTTAGCCCAAAGCTGTCTCTCAGAATTGGCAGTGGGGCTCAATTAAACCAGAAAAGATAACATTGCACACAGATCTCAGATTTGCAGAAGAAGCACATAATTATGTTCCCCACAGTCTGAAATAGGGCAAAAACACATTCAATTTTCAAGTACGAGGTTTCCTTGAGGAGTTAGACCAAAGCTGTTTCTCAGAATGGGCAGTAGGACTGCATTCAACCAGAAAACATAACTTTTGACACCGAGCTTAGATATGCAAAACAAACACATATTCATGTATCCCACAGTTTGAAAAGCCCAAAAAACAATCAATTTTTTCAAACTGAGCTATCCTTGAGGAGTTAGACCAAAGTTTATCTCAGAATTGGCAGTGGGGCTCAATTAAACCAGAAAAGATAACATTGCACACAGAGCTCAGATTTACAGAAGAAACACATATTCATGTTCCCCACGGTCTGAAATAGGGCAAAAACACATTCAATTTTCAAGTACGAGGTTTCCTTGAGGAGTTAGACCAATGTGTCTCTCAGAATTGGCAGTGCCCAATTCAGCCAGAAAATAGAACTTTTGACACAGAGCTTAGATATGCAAAACAAACACATATTCATGTACCCCACAGTTTGAAAAGCCCCCAAAACAGTCAGTTTTTTCAAATCTGAGCTACCCGTGAGGATTTAGACCAAAGTGTCTCTCAGAATGGGCAGTGGGTCTCAATTCAGCCAGAAAACATAACTTTTGACACAGAGCTCAGATTTTCAGAAGAAACACATATTCACGTTCCCAGAGTCTGAAAAACATCAAAAATATACTCAATTTTCAAGTACGAGGTTTCCTTGAGGAGTTAGACCAAAGCTGTTTCTCAGAATGGGCAGTAGGACTGCATTCAACCAGAAAACATAACTTTTGACACAGAGCTTAGATATGCAAAACAAACACATATTCATGTTCCCCACAGTCTGAAAAGCCCAAAAAACATACAATTTTTTCAAATCTGAGCTTTCCCTGAGGAGATAGACCAAAGTGTCTCTCAGAATTGTCAGTGGGTCTCAATTCAGCCAGAAAACATAACCTTGGATACAAGCTCAGATTTTCAAAAGAAACATATTCATGTTATGCAAGGTATGAAAACACCAAAAACACACAATTTTCAAATCTGAGCTTTCCCTGACGAGTTAGCTCAAAGCTGTCTCTAAGAATTGGCAGTAGGAATGCATTGAACCAGAAAACATAACTTTTGACACAGAGCTTAGATATGCAAAACAAACACATATTCATTTTCCCAGAGTGTGAAAAATGGCAAAAATATACTCAATTTTCAAAAACACATTCAATTTTCAAGTACGAGGTTTCCTTGAGGAGTTAGACCAATGTGTCTCTCAGAATTGGCAGTGCCCAATTCAGCCAGAATATAGAACTTTTGACACAGAGCTTAGATATGCAAAACAAACACATATTCATGTATCCCACAGTTTGAAAAGCCCAAAAAACAATCAATTTTTTCAAACTGAGCTATCCTTGAGGAGTTAGACCAAAGTTTATCTCAGAATTGGCAGTAGGGCTCAATTAAACCAGAAAAGATAACATTGCACACAGAGCTCAGATTTACAGAAGAAACACATATTCATGTTCCCCACGGTCTGAAATAGGGCAAAAACACATTCAATTTTCAAGTACGAGGTTTCCTTGAGGAGTTAGACCAATGTGTCTCTCAGAATTGGCAGTGCCCAATTCAGCCAGAAAATAGAACTTTTGACACAGAGCTTAGATATGCAAAACAAACACATATTCATGTACCCCACAGTTTGAAAAGCCCCCAAAACAGTCAGTTTTTTCAAATCTGAGCTATCCGTGAGGAGTTAGACCAAAGTGTCTCTCAGAATGGGCAGTGGGTCTCAATTCAGCCAGAAAACATAACTTTTGACACAGAGCTCAGATTTTCAGAAGAAACACATATTCACGTTCCCAGAGTCTGAAAAACATCAAAAATATACTCAATTTTCAAGTACGAGGTTTCCTTGAGGAGTTAGACCAAAGCTATTTCTCAGAATGGGCAGTAGGACTGCATTCAACCAGAAAACATAACTTTTGACACAGAGCTTAGATATGCAAAACAAACACATATTCATGTTCCCCACAGTCTGAAAAGCCCAAAAAACATACAATTTTTTCAAATCTGAGATTTCCCTGAGGAGATAGACCAAAGTGTCTCTCAGAATTGGCAGTGGGTCTCAATTCAGCCAGAAAACTGAACTTTGGACACAAGCTCAGATTTTCAAAAGAAACATATTCATGTTATGCAAGGTATGAAAACACCAAAAACACACAATTTTCAAATCTGAGCTTTCCCTGAGGAGTTAGCCCAAAGCTGTCTCTCAGAATTGGCAGTGGGGCTCAATTAAACCAGAAAAGATAACATTGCACACAGAGCTCAGATTTGCAGAAGAAACACATAATTATGTTCCCCACGGTCTGAAATAGGGCAAAAATATACTCAATTTTCAAGTACGAGGTTTCCTTGAGGAGTTAGACCAATGTGTCTCTCAGAATTGGCAGTGCCCAATTCAGCCAGAAAATATAACTTTTGACACAGGGCTTAGATATGCAAAACAAACACATATTCATTTTCCCAGAGTCTGAAAAATGGCAAAAATATACTCAATTTTCAAGTACGAGGTTTCCTTGAGGAGTTAGACCAAAGCTGTTTCTCAGAATGGGCAGTAGGACTGCATTCAACCAGAAAACATAACTTTTGACACAGAACTTAGATATGCAAAACAAACACATATTCATGTATCCCACAGTTTGAAAAGCCCAAAAAACAGACAATTTTTTCAAATCTGAGCTTTAACTGAGGAGATAGACAAAAGTGTCTCTCAGAATGGGCAGTAGGACTGCATTGAACCAGAAAACATCTTTTGACACAGAGCTTAGATATGCAAAACAAACACATATTCATGTTCCCCACAGTCTGAAAAGCCCAAAAAACATACAATTTTTTCAAATCTGAGCTTTAACTGAGGAGATAGACCACAGTGTCTCTCAGAATGGGCAGTAGGACTGCATTGAACCAGAAAACATATTTTGACACTGAGCTTAGATATGCAAAACAAACACATATTCATGTTCCCCACAGTCTGAAAAGCCCAAAAAACATACAATTTTTTCAAATCTGAGCTTTCCCTGAGGAGATAGACCAAAGTGTCTCTCAGAATTGGCAGTGGGTCTCAATTCAGCCAGAAAACTTAACTTTGGACACAAGCTCAGATTTTCAAAAGAAACATATTCATGTTATGCAAGGTATGAAAACACCAAAAACACACAATTTTCAAATCTGAGCTTTCCCTGAGGAGTTAGCCCAAAGCTGTCTCTCAGAATTGGCAGTGGGGCTCAATTAAACCAGAAAAGATAACATTGCACACAGATCTCAGATTTGCAGAAGAAGCACATAATTATGTTCCCCACAGTCTGAAATAGGGCAAAAACACATTCAATTTTCAAGTACGAGGTTTCCTTGAGGAGTTAGACCAAAGCTGTTTCTCAGAATGGGCAGTAGGACTGCATTCAACCAGAAAACATAACTTTTGACACCGAGCTTAGATATGCAAAACAAACACATATTCATGTATCCCACAGTTTGAAAAGCCCAAAAAACAATCAATTTTTTCAAACTGAGCTATCCTTGAGGAGTTAGACCAAAGTTTATCTCAGAATTGGCAGTGGGGCTCAATTAAACCAGAAAAGATAACATTGCACACAGAGCTCAGATTTACAGAAGAAACACATATTCATGTTCCCCACGGTCTGAAATAGGGCAAAAACACATTCAATTTTCAAGTACGAGGTTTCCTTGAGGAGTTAGACCAATGTGTCTCTCAGAATTGGCAGTGCCCAATTCAGCCAGAAAATAGAACTTTTGACACAGAGCTTAGATATGCAAAACAAACACATATTCATGTACCCCACAGTTTGAAAAGCCCCCAAAACAGTCAGTTTTTTCAAATCTGAGCTATCCGTGAGGAGTTAGACCAAAGTGTCTCTCAGAATGGGCAGTGGGTCTCAATTCAGCCAGAAAACATAACTTTTGACACAGAGCTCAGATTTTCAGAAGAAACACATATTCACGTTCCCAGAGTCTGAAAAACATCAAAAATATACTCAATTTTCAAGTACGAGGTTTCCTTGAGGAGTTAGACCAAAGCTGTTTCTCAGAATGGGCAGTAGGACTGCATTCAACCAGAAAACATAACTTTTGACACAGAGCTTAGATATGCAAAACAAACACATATTCATGTTCCCCACAGTCTGAAAAGCCCAAAAAACATACAATTTTTTCAAATCTGAGCTTTCCCTGAGGAGATAGACCAAAGTGTCTCTCAGAATTGTCAGTGGGTCTCAATTCAGCCAGAAAACATAACCTTGGATACAAGCTCAGATTTTCAAAAGAAACATATTCATGTTATGCAAGGTATGAAAACACCAAAAACACACAATTTTCAAATCTGAGCTTTCCCTGACGAGTTAGCTCAAAGCTGTCTCTAAGAATTGGCAGTAGGAATGCATTGAACCAGAAAACATAACTTTTGACACAGAGCTTAGATATGCAAAACAAACACATATTCATTTTCCCAGAGTGTGAAAAATGGCAAAAATATACTCAATTTTCAAAAACACATTCAATTTTCAAGTACGAGGTTTCCTTGAGGAGTTAGACCAATGTGTCTCTCAGAATTGGCAGTGCCCAATTCAGCCAGAATATAGAACTTTTGACACAGAGCTTAGATATGCAAAACAAACACATATTCATGTATCCCACAGTTTGAAAAGCCCAAAAAACAATCAATTTTTTCAAACTGAGCTATCCTTGAGGAGTTAGACCAAAGTTTATCTCAGAATTGGCAGTAGGGCTCAATTAAACCAGAAAAGATAACATTGCACACAGAGCTCAGATTTACAGAAGAAACACATATTCATGTTCCCCACGGTCTGAAATAGGGCAAAAACACATTCAATTTTCAAGTACGAGGTTTCCTTGAGGAGTTAGACCAATGTGTCTCTCAGAATTGGCAGTGCCCAATTCAGCCAGAAAATAGAACTTTTGACACAGAGCTTAGATATGCAAAACAAACACATATTCATGTACCCCACAGTTTGAAAAGCCCCCAAAACAGTCAGTTTTTTCAAATCTGAGCTATCCGTGAGGAGTTAGACCAAAGTGTCTCTCAGAATGGGCAGTGGGTCTCAATTCAGCCAGAAAACATAACTTTTGACACAGAGCTCAGATTTTCAGAAGAAACACATATTCACGTTCCCAGAGTCTGAAAAACATCAAAAATATACTCAATTTTCAAGTACGAGGTTTCCTTGAGGAGTTAGACCAAAGCTATTTCTCAGAATGGGCAGTAGGACTGCATTCAACCAGAAAACATAACTTTTGACACAGAGCTTAGATATGCAAAACAAACACATATTCATGTTCCCCACAGTCTGAAAAGCCCAAAAAACATACAATTTTTTCAAATCTGAGATTTCCCTGAGGAGATAGACCAAAGTGTCTCTCAGAATTGGCAGTGGGTCTCAATTCAGCCAGAAAACTTAACTTTGGACACAAGCTCAGATTTTCAAAAGAAACATATTCATGTTATGCAAGGTATGAAAACACCAAAAACACACAATTTTCAAATCTGAGCTTTCCCTGAGGAGTTAGCCCAAAGCTGTCTCTCAGAATTGGCAGTGGGGCTCAATTAAACCAGAAAAGATAACATTGCACACAGAGCTCAGATTTGCAGAAGAAGCACATAATTATGTTCCCCACGGTCTGAAATAGGGCAAAAACACATTCAATTTTCAAGTACGAGGTTTCCTTGAGGAGTTAGATCAATGTGTCTCTCAGAATTGGCAGTGCCCAATTCAGCCAGAATATAGAACTTTTGACACAGAGCTTAGATATGCAAAACAAACACATATTCATTTTCCCAGAGTCTGAAAAATGGCAAAAATATACTCAATTTTCAAGTACGAGGTTTCCTTGAGGAGTTAGACCAAAGCTGTTTCTCAGAATGGGCAGTAGGACTGCATTCAACCAGAAAACATCTTTTGACACAGAGCTTAGATATGCAAAACAAACACATATTCATGTACCCCACAGTTTGAAAAGCCCCCAAAACAGTCAGTTTTTTCAAATCTGAGCTATCCCTGAGGAGTTAGACCAAATGTCTCTCAGCATTGGCAGTAGGGCTCAATTAAACCAGAAAACATAACTTTTGACACAGAGCTCAGATTTTCAGAAGAAACACATATTCATGTATCCCACAGTTTGAAAAGCCCAAAAAACAATCAATTTTTTCAAACTGAGCTATCCTTGAGGAGTTAGACCAAAATTTATCTCAGAATTGGCAGTGGGGCTCAATTAAACCAGAAAAGATAACATTGCACACAGAGCTCAGATTTGCAGAAGAAGCACATAATTATGTTCCCCACGGTCTGAAATAGGGCAAAAACACATTCAATTTTCAAGTACGAGGTTTCCTTGAGGAGTTAGATCAATGTGTCTCTCAGAATTGGCAGTGCCCAATTCAGCCAGAATATAGAACTTTTGACACAGAGCTTAGATATGCAAAACAAACACATATTCATGTACCCCACAGTCTGAAAAGCCCCAAAACAGACAATTTTTTCAAATCTGAGCATTAACTGAGGAGATAGACCAAAGTGTCTCTCAGAATGGGCAGTAGGACTGCATTCAACCAGAAAACATAACTTTTGACACAGAGCTTAGATATGCAAAACAAACACATATTCATGTATCCCACAGTTTGAAAAGCCCAAAAAACAATCAATTTTTTCAAACTGAGCTATCCTTGAGGAGTTAGACAAAAGTTTATCTCAGAATTGGCAGTGGGGCTCAATTAAACCAGAAAAGATAACATTGCACACAGAGCTCAGATTTACAGAAGAAACACATATTCATGTTCCCCACGGACTGAAATAGGGCAAAAACACATTCAATTTTCAAGTACGAGGTTTCCTTGAGGAGTTAGACCAATGTGTCTCTCAGAATTGGCAGTGCCCAATTCAGCCAGAAAATAGAACTTTTGACACAGATCTTAGACATGCAAAACAAACACATATTCATGTACCCCACAGTCTGAAAAGCCCAAAAACAGACAATTTTTTCAAATCTGAGCTTTAACTGAGGAGATAGACCAAAGTGTCTCTCAGAATGGGCAGTAGGACTGCATTGAACCAGAAAACATCTTTTGACACAGAGCTTAGATATGCAAAACAAACACATATTCATGTACCCCACAGTCTGAAAAGCCCAAAAACAGACAATTTTTTCAAATCTGAGCTATCCCTGAGGACTTAGACCAAAGTGTCTCTCAGAATTGGCAGTAGGGCTCAATTAAACCAGAAAACATAACTTTTGATACAGAGCTCAGATTTTCAGAAGAAACACATATTCACGTTCCCAGAGTCTGAAAAACGGCAAAAACATACTCAATTTTCAAGTACGAGGTTTCCTTGAGGAGTTAGACCAAAGCTATTTCTCAGAATGGGCAGTAGGACTACATTCAACCAGAAAACATAACTTTTGACACAGAGCTTAGATATGCAAAACAAACACATATTCATGTTCCCCACAGTCTGAAAAGCCCAAAAAACATACAATTTTTTCAAATCTGAGCTTTCCCTGAGGAGATAGACCAAAGTGTCTCTCAGAATTGGCAGTGGGTCTCAATTCAGTCAGAAAACATAACTTTGGATACAAGCTCAGATTTTCAAAAGAAACATATTCATGTTATGCAAGGTATGAAAACACCAAAAACACACAATTTTCAAATCTGAGCTTTCCCTGACGAGTTAGCTCAAAGCTGTCTCTAAGAATTGGCAGTAGGACTGCATTGAAGCAGAAAACATATCTTTTGACACAGAGCTTAGATATGCAAAACAAACACATATTCATGTACCCCACAGTTTGAAAAGCTCCCAAAACAGTCAATTTTTTCAAATCTGAGCTATCCCTGAGGAGATAGACCAAAGTGTCTCTCAGAATGGGCAGTAGGACTGCATTCAACCAGAAAATATAACTTTTGACACAGATATTAGATATGCAAAACAAACACATATTCATGTACCCCACAGTTTTAAAAGCCCCCAAAACAGTCAGTTTTTTCAAATCTGAGCTATCCCTGAGGATTTAGACCAAAGTGTCTCTCAGAATTGGCAGTAGGGCTCAATTAAACCAGAAAACATAACTTTTGACACAGAGCTCAGATTTTCAGAAGAAACACATATTCACGTTCCCAGAGTCTGAAAAACAGCAAAAATATACTCAATTTTCAAGTACGAGGTTTCCTTGAGGAGTTAGACCAAAGCTATTTCTCAGAATGGGCAGTAGGACTGCATTCAACCAGAAAACATAACTTTTGACACAGAGCTTAGATATTGAAAACAAACACATATTCATGTATCCCACAGTTTGAAAAGCCCAAAAAACAATCAATTTTTTCAAACTGAGCTATCCTTGAGGAGTTAGACCAAAGTTTATCTCAGAATTGGCAGTGGGTCTCAATTCAGCCAGAAAACTTAACTTTGGACACAAGCTCAGATTTTCAAAAGAAACATATTCATGTTATGCAAAGTATGAAAACACCAAAAACACACAATTTTCAAATCTGAGCTTTCCCTGAGGAGTTAGCCCAAAGCTGTCTCTCAGAATTGGCAGTGGGGCTCAATTAAACCAGAAAAGATAACATTGCACACAGAGCTCAGATTTGCAGAAGAAACACATAATTATGTTCCCCACGGTCTGAAATAGGGCAAAAATATACTCAATTTTCAAGTACGAGGTTTCCTTGAGGAGTTAGACCAATGTGTCTCTCAGAATTGGCAGTGCCCAATTCAGCCAGAAAATATAACTTTTGACACAGGGCTTAGATATGCAAAACAAACACATATTCATTTTCCCAGAGTCTGAAAAATGGCAAAAATATACTCAATTTTCAAGTACGAGGTTTCCTTGAGGAGTTAGACCAAAGCTGTTTCTCAGAATGGGCAGTAGGACTGCATTCAACCAGAAAACATAACTTTTGACACAGAACTTAGATATGCAAAACAAACACATATTCATGTATCCCACAGTTTGAAAAGCCCAAAAAACAGACAATTTTTTCAAATCTGAGCTTTAACTGAGGAGATAGACAAAAGTGTCTCTCAGAATGGGCAGTAGGACTGCATTGAACCAGAAAACATCTTTTGACACAGAGCTTAGATATGCAAAACAAACACATATTCATGTTCCCCACAGTCTGAAAAGCCCAAAAAACATACAATTTTTTCAAATCTGAGCTTTAACTGAGGAGATAGACCACAGTGTCTCTCAGAATGGGCAGTAGGACTGCATTGAACCAGAAAACATATTTTGACACTGAGCTTAGATATGCAAAACAAACACATATTCATGTACCGCACAGTTTGAAAAGCCCCCAAAACAGTCAGTTTTTTCAAATCTGAGCTATCCCTGAGGAGTTAGACCAAAGTGTCTCTCAGAATTGGCAGTAGGGCTCAATTAAACCAGAAAACATAACTTTTGACACAGAGCTCAGATTTTCAGAAGAAACACATATTCACGTTCCCAGAGTCTGAAAAACGGCAAAAATATACTCAATTTTCAAGTACGAGGTTTCCTTGAGGAGTTAGACCAAAGCTATTTCTCAGAATGGGCAGTAGGACTGCATTCAACCAGAAAACATAACTTTTGACACAGAGCTTAGATATGCAAAACAAACACATATTCATGTACCCCACAGTCTGAAAAGCCCAAAAACAGACAATTTTTTCAAATCTGAGCTTTAACTGAGGAGATAGACCAAAGTGTCTCTCAGAATGGGCAGTAGGACTGCATTCAACCAGAAAACATAACTTTTGACACAGAGCTTAGATATGCAAAACAAACACATATTCATGTTCCCCACAGTCTGAAAAGCCCAAAAACAGACAATTTTTTCAAATCTGAGCTTTCCCTGAGGAGATAGACCAAAGTGTCTCTCAGAATTGGCAGTGGGTCTCAATTCAGCCAGAAAACTTAACTTTGGACACAAGCTCAGATTTTCAAAAGAAACATATTCATGTTATGCAAAGTATGAAAACACCAAAAACACACAATTTTCAAATCTGAGCTTTCCCTGAGGAGTTAGCCCAAAGCTGTCTCTCAGAATTGGCAGTAGGGCTCAATTAAACCAGAAAAGATAACATTGCACACAGAGCTCAGATTTGCAGAAGAAACACATAATTATGTTCCCCACGGTCTGAAATAGGGCAAAAATATACTCAATTTTCAAGTACGAGGTTTCCTTGAGGAGTTAGACCAATGTGTCTCTCAGAATTGGCAGTGCCCAATTCAGCCAGAAAATATAACTTTTGACACAGGGCTTAGATATGCAAAACAAACACATATTCATTTTCCCAGAGTCTGAAAAATGGCAAAAATATACTCAATTTTCAAGTACGAGGTTTCCTTGAGGAGTTAGACCAAAGCTGTTTCTCAGAATGGGCAGTAGGACTGCATTCAACCAGAAAACATAACTTTTGACACAGAACTTAGATATGCAAAACAAACACATATTCATGTATCCCACAGTTTGAAAAGCCCAAAAAACAGACAATTTTTTCAAATCTGAGCTTTAACTGAGGAGATAGACAAAAGTGTCTCTCAGAATGGGCAGTAGGACTGCATTGAACCAGAAAACATCTTTTGACACAGAGCTTAGATATGCAAAACAAACACATATTCATGTTCCCCACAGTCTGAAAAGCCCAAAAAACATACAATTTTTTCAAATCTGAGCTTTAACTGAGGAGATAGACCAAAGTGTCTCTCAGAATGGGCAGTAGGACTGCATTGAACCAGAAAACATCTTTTGACACTGAGCTTAGATATGCAAAACAAACACATATTCATGTACCGCACAGTTTGAAAAGCCCCCAAAACAGTCAGTTTTTTCAAATCTGAGCTATCCCTGAGGAGTTAGACCAAAGTGTCTCTCAGAATTGGCAGTAGGGCTCAATTAAACCAGAAAACATAACTTTTGACACAGAGCTCAGATTTTCAGAAGAAACACATATTCACGTTCCCAGAGTCTGAAAAACGGCAAAAATATACTCAATTTTAGAGTACGAGGTTTCCTTGAGGAGTTAGACCAAAGCTATTTCTCAGAATGTGCAGTAGGACTGCATTCAACCAGAAAACATAACTTTTGACACAGAGCTTAGATATGCAAAACAAACACATATTCATTTTCCCAGAGTGTGAAAAATGGCAAAAATATACTCAATTTTCAAAAACACATTCAATTTTCAAGTACGAGGTTTCCTTGAGGAGTTAGACCAATGTGTCTCTCAGAATTGGCAGTGCCCAATTCAGCCAGAATATAGAACTTTTGACACAGAGCTTAGATATGCAAAACAAACACATATTCATGTATCCCACAGTTTGAAAAGCCCAAAAAACAATCAATTTTTTCAAACTGAGCTATCCTTGAGGAGTTAGACCAAAGTTTATCTCAGAATTGGCAGTAGGGCTCAATTAAACCAGAAAAGATAACATTGCACACAGAGCTCAGATTTACAGAAGAAACACATATTCATGTTCCCCACGGTCTGAAATAGGGCAAAAACACATTCAATTTTCAAGTACGAGGTTTCCTTGAGGAGTTAGACCAATGTGTCTCTCAGAATTGGCAGTGCCCAATTCAGCCAGAAAATAGAACTTTTGACACAGAGCTTAGATATGCAAAACAAACACATATTCATGTACCCCACAGTTTGAAAAGCCCCCAAAACAGTCAGTTTTTTCAAATCTGAGCTATCCGTGAGGAGTTAGACCAAAGTGTCTCTCAGAATGGGCAGTGGGTCTCAATTCAGCCAGAAAACATAACTTTTGACACAGAGCTCAGATTTTCAGAAGAAACACATATTCACGTTCCCAGAGTCTGAAAAACATCAAAAATATACTCAATTTTCAAGTACGAGGTTTCCTTGAGGAGTTAGACCAAAGCTATTTCTCAGAATGGGCAGTAGGACTGCATTCAACCAGAAAACATAACTTTTGACACAGAGCTTAGATATGCAAAACAAACACATATTCATGTTCCCCACAGTCTGAAAAGCCCAAAAAACATACAATTTTTTCAAATCTGAGATTTCCCTGAGGAGATAGACCAAAGTGTCTCTCAGAATTGGCAGTGGGTCTCAATTCAGCCAGAAAACTGAACTTTGGACACAAGCTCAGATTTTCAAAAGAAACATATTCATGTTATGCAAGGTATGAAAACACCAAAAACACACAATTTTCAAATCTGAGCTTTCCCTGAGGAGTTAGCCCAAAGCTGTCTCTCAGAATTGGCAGTGGGGCTCAATTAAACCAGAAAAGATAACATTGCACACAGAGCTCAGATTTGCAGAAGAAACACATAATTATGTTCCCCACGGTCTGAAATAGGGCAAAAATATACTCAATTTTCAAGTACGAGGTTTCCTTGAGGAGTTAGACCAATGTGTCTCTCAGAATTGGCAGTGCCCAATTCAGCCAGAAAATATAACTTTTGACACAGGGCTTAGATATGCAAAACAAACACATATTCATTTTCCCAGAGTCTGAAAAATGGCAAAAATATACTCAATTTTCAAGTACGAGGTTTCCTTGAGGAGTTAGACCAAAGCTGTTTCTCAGAATGGGCAGTAGGACTGCATTCAACCAGAAAACATAACTTTTGACACAGAACTTAGATATGCAAAACAAACACATATTCATGTATCCCACAGTTTGAAAAGCCCAAAAAACAGACAATTTTTTCAAATCTGAGCTTTAACTGAGGAGATAGACAAAAGTGTCTCTCAGAATGGGCAGTAGGACTGCATTGAACCAGAAAACATCTTTTGACACAGAGCTTAGATATGCAAAACAAACACATATTCATGTTCCCCACAGTCTGAAAAGCCCAAAAAACATACAATTTTTTCAAATCTGAGCTTTAACTGAGGAGATAGACCACAGTGTCTCTCAGAATGGGCAGTAGGACTGCATTGAACCAGAAAACATATTTTGACACTGAGCTTAGATATGCAAAACAAACACATATTCATGTACCGCACAGTTTGAAAAGCCCCCAAAACAGTCAGTTTTTTCAAATCTGAGCTTTCCCTGAGGAGATAGACCAAAGTGTCTCTCAGAATTGGCAGTGGGTCTCAATTCAGCCAGAAAACTTAACTTTGGACACAAGCTCAGATTTTCAAAAGAAACATATTCATGTTATGCAAGGTATGAAAACACCAAAAACACACAATTTTCAAATCTGAGCTTTCCCTGAGGAGTTAGCCCAAAGCTGTCTCTCAGAATTGGCAGTGGGGCTCAATTAAACCAGAAAAGATAACATTGCACACAGATCTCAGATTTGCAGAAGAAGCACATAATTATGTTCCCCACAGTCTGAAATAGGGCAAAAACACATTCAATTTTCAAGTACGAGGTTTCCTTGAGGAGTTAGACCAAAGCTGTTTCTCAGAATGGGCAGTAGGACTGCATTCAACCAGAAAACATAACTTTTGACACCGAGCTTAGATATGCAAAACAAACACATATTCATGTATCCCACAGTTTGAAAAGCCCAAAAAACAATCAATTTTTTCAAACTGAGCTATCCTTGAGGAGTTAGACCAAAGTTTATCTCAGAATTGGCAGTGGGGCTCAATTAAACCAGAAAAGATAACATTGCACACAGAGCTCAGATTTACAGAAGAAACACATATTCATGTTCCCCACGGTCTGAAATAGGGCAAAAACACATTCAATTTTCAAGTACGAGGTTTCCTTGAGGAGTTAGACCAATGTGTCTCTCAGAATTGGCAGTGCCCAATTCAGCCAGAAAATAGAACTTTTGACACAGAGCTTAGATATGCAAAACAAACACATATTCATGTACCCCACAGTTTGAAAAGCCCCCAAAACAGTCAGTTTTTTCAAATCTGAGCTATCCGTGAGGAGTTAGACCAAAGTGTCTCTCAGAATGGGCAGTGGGTCTCAATTCAGCCAGAAAACATAACTTTTGACACAGAGCTCAGATTTTCAGAAGAAACACATATTCACGTTCCCAGAGTCTGAAAAACATCAAAAATATACTCAATTTTCAAGTACGAGGTTTCCTTGAGGAGTTAGACCAAAGCTGTTTCTCAGAATGGGCAGTAGGACTGCATTCAACCAGAAAACATAACTTTTGACACAGAGCTTAGATATGCAAAACAAACACATATTCATGTTCCCCACAGTCTGAAAAGCCCAAAAAACATACAATTTTTTCAAATCTGAGCTTTCCCTGAGGAGATAGACCAAAGTGTCTCTCAGAATTGTCAGTGGGTCTCAATTCAGCCAGAAAACATAACCTTGGATACAAGCTCAGATTTTCAAAAGAAACATATTCATGTTATGCAAGGTATGAAAACACCAAAAACACACAATTTTCAAATCTGAGCTTTCCCTGACGAGTTAGCTCAAAGCTGTCTCTAAGAATTGGCAGTAGGAATGCATTGAACCAGAAAACATAACTTTTGACACAGAGCTTAGATATGCAAAACAAACACATATTCATTTTCCCAGAGTGTGAAAAATGGCAAAAATATACTCAATTTTCAAAAACACATTCAATTTTCAAGTACGAGGTTTCCTTGAGGAGTTAGACCAATGTGTCTCTCAGAATTGGCAGTGCCCAATTCAGCCAGAATATAGAACTTTTGACACAGAGCTTAGATATGCAAAACAAACACATATTCATGTATCCCACAGTTTGAAAAGCCCAAAAAACAATCAATTTTTTCAAACTGAGCTATCCTTGAGGAGTTAGACCAAAGTTTATCTCAGAATTGGCAGTAGGGCTCAATTAAACCAGAAAAGATAACATTGCACACAGAGCTCAGATTTACAGAAGAAACACATATTCATGTTCCCCACGGTCTGAAATAGGGCAAAAACACATTCAATTTTCAAGTACGAGGTTTCCTTGAGGAGTTAGACCAATGTGTCTCTCAGAATTGGCAGTGCCCAATTCAGCCAGAAAATAGAACTTTTGACACAGAGCTTAGATATGCAAAACAAACACATATTCATGTACCCCACAGTTTGAAAAGCCCCCAAAACAGTCAGTTTTTTCAAATCTGAGCTATCCGTGAGGAGTTAGACCAAAGTGTCTCTCAGAATGGGCAGTGGGTCTCAATTCAGCCAGAAAACATAACTTTTGACACAGAGCTCAGATTTTCAGAAGAAACACATATTCACGTTCCCAGAGTCTGAAAAACATCAAAAATATACTCAATTTTCAAGTACGAGGTTTCCTTGAGGAGTTAGACCAAAGCTATTTCTCAGAATGGGCAGTAGGACTGCATTCAACCAGAAAACATAACTTTTGACACAGAGCTTAGATATGCAAAACAAACACATATTCATGTTCCCCACAGTCTGAAAAGCCCAAAAAACATACAATTTTTTCAAATCTGAGATTTCCCTGAGGAGATAGACCAAAGTGTCTCTCAGAATTGGCAGTGGGTCTCAATTCAGCCAGAAAACTTAACTTTGGACACAAGCTCAGATTTTCAAAAGAAACATATTCATGTTATGCAAGGTATGAAAACACCAAAAACACACAATTTTCAAATCTGAGCTTTCCCTGAGGAGTTAGCCCAAAGCTGTCTCTCAGAATTGGCAGTGGGGCTCAATTAAACCAGAAAAGATAACATTGCACACAGAGCTCAGATTTGCAGAAGAAGCACATAATTATGTTCCCCACGGTCTGAAATAGGGCAAAAACACATTCAATTTTCAAGTACGAGGTTTCCTTGAGGAGTTAGATCAATGTGTCTCTCAGAATTGGCAGTGCCCAATTCAGCCAGAATATAGAACTTTTGACACAGAGCTTAGATATGCAAAACAAACACATATTCATTTTCCCAGAGTCTGAAAAATGGCAAAAATATACTCAATTTTCAAGTACGAGGTTTCCTTGAGGAGTTAGACCAAAGCTGTTTCTCAGAATGGGCAGTAGGACTGCATTCAACCAGAAAACATCTTTTGACACAGAGCTTAGATATGCAAAACAAACACATATTCATGTACCCCACAGTTTGAAAAGCCCCCAAAACAGTCAGTTTTTTCAAATCTGAGCTATCCCTGAGGAGTTAGACCAAATGTCTCTCAGCATTGGCAGTAGGGCTCAATTAAACCAGAAAACATAACTTTTGACACAGAGCTCAGATTTTCAGAAGAAACACATATTCATGTATCCCACAGTTTGAAAAGCCCAAAAAACAATCAATTTTTTCAAACTGAGCTATCCTTGAGGAGTTAGACCAAAATTTATCTCAGAATTGGCAGTGGGGCTCAATTAAACCAGAAAAGATAACATTGCACACAGAGCTCAGATTTGCAGAAGAAGCACATAATTATGTTCCCCACGGTCTGAAATAGGGCAAAAACACATTCAATTTTCAAGTACGAGGTTTCCTTGAGGAGTTAGATCAATGTGTCTCTCAGAATTGGCAGTGCCCAATTCAGCCAGAATATAGAACTTTTGACACAGAGCTTAGATATGCAAAACAAACACATATTCATGTACCCCACAGTCTGAAAAGCCCCAAAACAGACAATTTTTTCAAATCTGAGCATTAACTGAGGAGATAGACCAAAGTGTCTCTCAGAATGGGCAGTAGGACTGCATTCAACCAGAAAACATAACTTTTGACACAGAGCTTAGATATGCAAAACAAACACATATTCATGTATCCCACAGTTTGAAAAGCCCAAAAAACAATCAATTTTTTCAAACTGAGCTATCCTTGAGGAGTTAGACAAAAGTTTATCTCAGAATTGGCAGTGGGGCTCAATTAAACCAGAAAAGATAACATTGCACACAGAGCTCAGATTTACAGAAGAAACACATATTCATGTTCCCCACGGACTGAAATAGGGCAAAAACACATTCAATTTTCAAGTACGAGGTTTCCTTGAGGAGTTAGACCAATGTGTCTCTCAGAATTGGCAGTGCCCAATTCAGCCAGAAAATAGAACTTTTGACACAGATCTTAGACATGCAAAACAAACACATATTCATGTACCCCACAGTCTGAAAAGCCCAAAAACAGACAATTTTTTCAAATCTGAGCTTTAACTGAGGAGATAGACCAAAGTGTCTCTCAGAATGGGCAGTAGGACTGCATTGAACCAGAAAACATCTTTTGACACAGAGCTTAGATATGCAAAACAAACACATATTCATGTACCCCACAGTCTGAAAAGCCCAAAAACAGACAATTTTTTCAAATCTGAGCTATCCCTGAGGACTTAGACCAAAGTGTCTCTCAGAATTGGCAGTAGGGCTCAATTAAACCAGAAAACATAACTTTTGATACAGAGCTCAGATTTTCAGAAGAAACACATATTCACGTTCCCAGAGTCTGAAAAACGGCAAAAACATACTCAATTTTCAAGTACGAGGTTTCCTTGAGGAGTTAGACCAAAGCTATTTCTCAGAATGGGCAGTAGGACTACATTCAACCAGAAAACATAACTTTTGACACAGAGCTTAGATATGCAAAACAAACACATATTCATGTTCCCCACAGTCTGAAAAGCCCAAAAAACATACAATTTTTTCAAATCTGAGCTTTCCCTGAGGAGATAGACCAAAGTGTCTCTCAGAATTGGCAGTGGGTCTCAATTCAGTCAGAAAACATAACTTTGGATACAAGCTCAGATTTTCAAAAGAAACATATTCATGTTATGCAAGGTATGAAAACACCAAAAACACACAATTTTCAAATCTGAGCTTTCCCTGACGAGTTAGCTCAAAGCTGTCTCTAAGAATTGGCAGTAGGACTGCATTGAAGCAGAAAACATATCTTTTGACACAGAGCTTAGATATGCAAAACAAACACATATTCATGTACCCCACAGTTTGAAAAGCTCCCAAAACAGTCAATTTTTTCAAATCTGAGCTATCCCTGAGGAGATAGACCAAAGTGTCTCTCAGAATGGGCAGTAGGACTGCATTCAACCAGAAAATATAACTTTTGACACAGATATTAGATATGCAAAACAAACACATATTCATGTACCCCACAGTTTTAAAAGCCCCCAAAACAGTCAGTTTTTTCAAATCTGAGCTATCCCTGAGGATTTAGACCAAAGTGTCTCTCAGAATTGGCAGTAGGGCTCAATTAAACCAGAAAACATAACTTTTGACACAGAGCTCAGATTTTCAGAAGAAACACATATTCACGTTCCCAGAGTCTGAAAAACAGCAAAAATATACTCAATTTTCAAGTACGAGGTTTCCTTGAGGAGTTAGACCAAAGCTATTTCTCAGAATGGGCAGTAGGACTGCATTCAACCAGAAAACATAACTTTTGACACAGAGCTTAGATATTGAAAACAAACACATATTCATGTATCCCACAGTTTGAAAAGCCCAAAAAACAATCAATTTTTTCAAACTGAGCTATCCTTGAGGAGTTAGACCAAAGTTTATCTCAGAATTGGCAGTGGGTCTCAATTCAGCCAGAAAACTTAACTTTGGACACAAGCTCAGATTTTCAAAAGAAACATATTCATGTTATGCAAAGTATGAAAACACCAAAAACACACAATTTTCAAATCTGAGCTTTCCCTGAGGAGTTAGCCCAAAGCTGTCTCTCAGAATTGGCAGTGGGGCTCAATTAAACCAGAAAAGATAACATTGCACACAGAGCTCAGATTTGCAGAAGAAACACATAATTATGTTCCCCACGGTCTGAAATAGGGCAAAAATATACTCAATTTTCAAGTACGAGGTTTCCTTGAGGAGTTAGACCAATGTGTCTCTCAGAATTGGCAGTGCCCAATTCAGCCAGAAAATATAACTTTTGACACAGGGCTTAGATATGCAAAACAAACACATATTCATTTTCCCAGAGTCTGAAAAATGGCAAAAATATACTCAATTTTCAAGTACGAGGTTTCCTTGAGGAGTTAGACCAAAGCTGTTTCTCAGAATGGGCAGTAGGACTGCATTCAACCAGAAAACATAACTTTTGACACAGAACTTAGATATGCAAAACAAACACATATTCATGTATCCCACAGTTTGAAAAGCCCAAAAAACAGACAATTTTTTCAAATCTGAGCTTTAACTGAGGAGATAGACAAAAGTGTCTCTCAGAATGGGCAGTAGGACTGCATTGAACCAGAAAACATCTTTTGACACAGAGCTTAGATATGCAAAACAAACACATATTCATGTTCCCCACAGTCTGAAAAGCCCAAAAAACATACAATTTTTTCAAATCTGAGCTTTAACTGAGGAGATAGACCACAGTGTCTCTCAGAATGGGCAGTAGGACTGCATTGAACCAGAAAACATATTTTGACACTGAGCTTAGATATGCAAAAC
The DNA here is from genome assembly GCA_037215915.1 of Pantherophis vulpinus. Taxonomy (NCBI): domain Eukaryota; kingdom Metazoa; phylum Chordata; class Lepidosauria; order Squamata; family Colubridae; genus Pantherophis; species Pantherophis vulpinus. The sequence goes on from JAXLNS010000073.1 coordinate 182,363, forward strand.
AAACACATATTCATGTACCGCACAGTTTGAAAAGCCCCCAAAACAGTCAGTTTTTTCAAATCTGAGCTATCCCTGAGGAGTTAGACCAAAGTGTCTCTCAGAATTGGCAGTAGGGCTCAATTAAACCAGAAAACATAACTTTTGACACAGAGCTCAGATTTTCAGAAGAAACACATATTCACGTTCCCAGAGTCTGAAAAACGGCAAAAATATACTCAATTTTCAAGTACGAGGTTTCCTTGAGGAGTTAGACCAAAGCTATTTCTCAGAATGGGCAGTAGGACTGCATTCAACCAGAAAACATAACTTTTGACACAGAGCTTAGATATGCAAAACAAACACATATTCATGTACCCCACAGTCTGAAAAGCCCAAAAACAGACAATTTTTTCAAATCTGAGCTTTAACTGAGGAGATAGACCAAAGTGTCTCTCAGAATGGGCAGTAGGACTGCATTCAACCAGAAAACATAACTTTTGACACAGAGCTTAGATATGCAAAACAAACACATATTCATGTTCCCCACAGTCTGAAAAGCCCAAAAACAGACAATTTTTTCAAATCTGAGCTTTCCCTGAGGAGATAGACCAAAGTGTCTCTCAGAATTGGCAGTGGGTCTCAATTCAGCCAGAAAACTTAACTTTGGACACAAGCTCAGATTTTCAAAAGAAACATATTCATGTTATGCAAAGTATGAAAACACCAAAAACACACAATTTTCAAATCTGAGCTTTCCCTGAGGAGTTAGCCCAAAGCTGTCTCTCAGAATTGGCAGTGGGGCTCAATTAAACCAGAAAAGATAACATTGCACACAGAGCTCAGATTTGCAGAAGAAACACATAATTATGTTCCCCACGGTCTGAAATAGGGCAAAAATATACTCAATTTTCAAGTACGAGGTTTCCTTGAGGAGTTAGACCAATGTGTCTCTCAGAATTGGCAGTGCCCAATTCAGCCAGAAAATATAACTTTTGACACAGGGCTTAGATATGCAAAACAAACACATATTCATTTTCCCAGAGTCTGAAAAATGGCAAAAATATACTCAATTTTCAAGTACGAGGTTTCCTTGAGGAGTTAGACCAAAGCTGTTTCTCAGAATGGGCAGTAGGACTGCATTCAACCAGAAAACATAACTTTTGACACAGAACTTAGATATGCAAAACAAACACATATTCATGTATCCCACAGTTTGAAAAGCCCAAAAAACAGACAATTTTTTCAAATCTGAGCTTTAACTGAGGAGATAGACAAAAGTGTCTCTCAGAATGGGCAGTAGGACTGCATTGAACCAGAAAACATCTTTTGACACAGAGCTTAGATATGCAAAACAAACACATATTCATGTTCCCCACAGTCTGAAAAGCCCAAAAAACATACAATTTTTTCAAATCTGAGCTTTAACTGAGGAGATAGACCAAAGTGTCTCTCAGAATGGGCAGTAGGACTGCATTGAACCAGAAAACATCTTTTGACACTGAGCTTAGATATGCAAAACAAACACATATTCATGTACCGCACAGTTTGAAAAGCCCCCAAAACAGTCAGTTTTTTCAAATCTGAGCTATCCCTGAGGAGTTAGACCAAAGTGTCTCTCAGAATTGGCAGTAGGGCTCAATTAAACCAGAAAACATAACTTTTGACACAGAGCTCAGATTTTCAGAAGAAACACATATTCACGTTCCCAGAGTCTGAAAAACGGCAAAAATATACTCAATTTTCAAGTACGAGGTTTCCTTGAGGAGTTAGACCAAAGCTGTTTCTCAGAATGGGCAGTAGGACTGCATTCAACCAGAAAACATAACTTTTGACACAGAACTTAGATTTGCAAAACAAACACATATTCATGTTCCCCACAGTCTGAAAAGCCCAAAAGACATACAATTTTTTCAAATCTGAGCTTTCCCTGAGGAGATAGACCAAAGTTTCTCTCAGAATTGGCAGTGGGTCTCAATTCAGCCAGAAAACTTAACTTTGGACACAAGCTCAGATTTTCAAAAGAAACATATCCATGTTATGCAAAGTATGAAAACACCAAAAACACACAATTTTCAAATCTGAGCTTTCCCTGAGGAGTTAGCCCAAAGCTGTCTCTCAGAATAGGCAGTGGGGCTCAATTAAACCAGAAAAGATAACATTGCACACAGAGCTCAGATTTGCAGAAGAAACACATAATTATGTTCCCAACGGTCTGAAATAGGGCAAAAACACATTCAATTTTCAAGTACGAGGTTTCCTTGAGGAGTTAGACCAATGTGTCTCTCAGAATTGGCAGTGCCCAATTCAGCCAGAAAATATAACTTTTGACACAGAGCTTAGATATGCAAAACAAACACATATTCATTTTCCCAGAGTCTGAAAAATGGCAAAAATATACTCAATTTTCAAGTACGAGGTTTCCTTGAGGAGTTAGACCAAAGCTATTTCTCAGAATGGGCAGTAGGACTGCATTCAACCAGAAAACATAACTTTTGACACAGAGCTTAGATATGCAAAACAAACACATATTCATGTTCCCCACAGTCTGAAAAGCCCAAAAAACATACAATTTTTTCAAATCTGAGCTTTCCCTGAGGAGATAGACCAAAGTGTCTCTCAGAATTGGCAGTGGGTCTCAATTCAGCCAGAAAACTTAACTTTGGACACAAGCTCAGATTTTCAAAAGAAACATATTCATGTTATGCAAGGTATGAAAACACCAAAAACACACAATTTTCAAATCTGAGCTTTCCCTGAGGAGTTAGCCCAAAGCTGTCTCTCAGAATTGGCAGTGGGGCTCAATTAAACCAGAAAAGATAACATTGCACACAGATCTCAGATTTGCAGAAGAAGCACATAATTATGTTCCCCACAGTCTGAAATAGGGCAAAAACACATTCAATTTTCAAGTACGAGGTTTCCTTGAGGAGTTAGACCAATGTGTCTCTCAGAATTGGCAGTGCCCAATTCAGCCAGAAAATAGAACTTTTGACACAGAGCTTAGATATGCAAAACAAACACATATTCATGTACCCCACAGTTTGAAAAGCCCCCAAAACAGTCAGTTTTTTCAAATCTGAGCTATCCGTGAGGAGTTAGACCAAAGTGTCTCTCAGAATGGGCAGTGGGTCTCAATTCAGCCAGAAAACATAACTTTTGACACAGAGCTCAGATTTTCAGAAGAAACACATATTCACGTTCCCAGAGTCTGAAAAACATCAAAAATATACTCAATTTTCAAGTACGAGGTTTCCTTGAGGAGTTAGACCAAAGCTGTTTCTCAGAATGGGCAGTAGGACTGCATTCAACCAGAAGAGCCTTGGTACTACAGTGGTTTAAAGCACCCTGTTATTAACACAGCTGCCTGCAATTTACTGCTGGTTCGAATCTCTCCAAGGCTCAAGGTTGACTCAGCCTTCCATCCTTACTAAGGTAGGTTAAATGAGGACCCAGTTTGTGGGGGCAATAAGCTGACTTTGTATAAATATACAAAAGTATGAAGGCTATTGCTTAACGCACTGTAAGCCGCCCTGAGTCTCCGGAGAAGGGCGGCATATAAATCAAAAAAAAAAAAAAAACATAACTTTTGACACCGAGCTTAGATATGCAAAACAAACACATATTCATGTATCCCACAGTTTGAAAAGCCCAAAAAACAATCAATTTTTTCAAACTGAGCTATCCTTGAGGAGTTAGACCAAAGTTTATCTCAGAATTGGCAGTGGGGCTCAATTAAACCAGAAAAGATAACATTGCACACAGAGCTCAGATTTACAGAAGAAACACATATTCATGTTCCCCACGGTCTGAAATAGGGCAAAAACACATTCAATTTTCAAGTACGAGGTTTCCTTGAGGAGTTAGACCAATGTGTCTCTCAGAATTGGCAGTGCCCAATTCAGCCAGAAAATAGAACTTTTGACACAGAGCTTAGATATGCAAAACAAACACATATTCATGTACCCCACAGTTTGAAAAGCCCCCAAAACAGTCAGTTTTTTCAAATCTGAGCTATCCGTGAGGAGTTAGACCAAAGTGTCTCTCAGAATGGGCAGTGGGTCTCAATTCAGCCAGAAAACATAACTTTTGACACAGAGCTCAGATTTTCAGAAGAAACACATATTCACGTTCCCAGAGTCTGAAAAACATCAAAAATATACTCAATTTTCAAGTACGAGGTTTCCTTGAGGAGTTAGACCAAAGCTATTTCTCAGAATGGGCAGTAGGACTGCATTCAACCAGAAAACATAACTTTTGACACAGAGCTTAGATATGCAAAACAAACACATATTCATGTTCCCCACAGTCTGAAAAGCCCAAAAAACATACAATTTATTCAAATCTGAGATTTCCCTGAGGAGATAGACCAAAGTGTCTCTCAGAATTGGCAGTGGGTCTCAATTCAGCCAGAAAACTTAACTTTGGACACAAGCTCAGATTTTCAAAAGAAACATATTCATGTTATGCAAGGTATGAAAACACCAAAAACACACAATTTTCAAATCTGAGCTTTCCCTGAGGAGTTAGCCCAAAGCTGTCTCTCAGAATTGGCAGTGGGGCTCAATTAAACCAGAAAAGATAACATTGCACACAGAGCTCAGATTTGCAGAAGAAGCACATAATTATGTTCCCCACGGTCTGAAATACGGCAAAAACACATTCAATTTTCAAGTACGAGGTTTCCTTGAGGAGTTAGATCAATGTGTCTCTCAGAATTGGCAGTGCCCAATTCAGCCAGAATATAGAACTTTTGACACAGAGCTTAGATATGCAAAACAAACACATATTCATTTTCCCAGAGTCTGAAAAATGGCAAAAATATACTCAATTTTCAAGTACGAGGTTTCCTTGAGGAGTTAGACCAAAGCTGTTTCTCAGAATGGGCAGTAGGACTGCATTCAACCAGAAAACATCTTTTGACACAGAGCTTAGATATGCAAAACAAACACATATTCATGTACCCCACAGTCTGAAAAGCCCAAAAACAGACAATTTTTTCAAATCTGAGCTATCCCTGAGGAGTTAGACCAAAGTGTCTCTCAGAATTGGCAGTAGGGCTCAATTAAACCAGAAAACATAACTTTTGATACAGAGCTCAGATTTTCAGAAGAAACACATATTCACGTTCCCAGAGTCTGAAAAACGGCAAAAACATACTCAATTTTCAAGTACGAGGTTTCCTTGAGGAGTTAGACCAAAGCTATTTCTCAGAATGGGCAGTAGGACTACATTCAACCAGAAAACATAACTTTTGACACAGAGCTTAGATATGCAAAACAAACACATATTCATGTTCCCCACAGTCTGAAAAGCCCAAAAAACATACAATTTTTTCAAATCTGAGCTTTCCCTGAGGAGATAGACCAAAGTGTCTCTCAGAATTGGCAGTGGGTCTCAATTCAGCCAGAAAACATAACTTTGGATACAAGCTCAGATTTTCAAAAGAAACATATTCATGTTATGCAAGGTATGAAAACACCAAAAACACACAATTTTCAAATCTGAGCTTTCCCTGACGAGTTAGCTCAAAGCTGTCTCTAAGAATTGGCAGTAGGACTGCATTGAAGCAGAAAACATATCTTTTGACACAGAGCTTAGATATGCAAAACAAACACATATTCATGTACCCCACAGTTTGAAAAGCCCCCAAAACAGTCAATTTTTTCAAATCTGAGCTATCCCTGAGGAGATAGACCAAAGTGTCTCTCAGAATGGGCAGTAGGACTGCATTCAACCAGAAAATATAACTTTTGACACAGATATTAGATATGCAAAACAAACACATATTCATGTACCCCACAGTTTTAAAAGCCCCCAAAACAGTCAGTTTTTTCAAATCTGAGCTATCCCTGAGGAGTTAGACCAAAGTGTCTCTCAGAATTGGCAGTAGGGCTCAATTAAACCAGAAAACATAACTTTTGACACAGAGCTCAGATTTTCAGAAGAAACACATATTCACGTTCCCAGAGTCTGAAAAACGGCAAAAATATACTCAATTTTCAAGTACGAGGTTTCCTTGAGGAGTTAGACCAAAGCTATTTCTCAGAATGGGCAGTAGGACTGCATTCAACCAGAAAACATAACTTTTGACACAGAGCTTAGATATGCAAAACAAACACATATTCATGTTCCCCACAGTCTGAAAAGCCCAAAAAACATACAATTTTTTCAAATCTGAGCTTTCCCTGAGGAGATAGACCAAAGTGTCTCTCAGAATTTGCAGTGGGTCTCAATTCAGCCAGAAAACTTAACTTTGGACACAAGCTCACATTTTCAAAAGGAACTTTTGAAACAGATTTTTCAAAAGGAATTTTCATGTTATGCAAGGTATGAAAACACCAAAAACACACAATTTTCAAATCTGAGTTTTCCCTGAGGAGTTAGCCCAAAGCTTTCTCTCAGAATTGGCAGTGGGGCTCAATTAAACCAGAAAAGATAACATTGCACACAGAGCTCAGATTTGCAGAAGAAACACATAATTATGTTCCCCACGGTCTGAAATAGGGCAAAAACACATTCAATTTTCAAGTACGAGGTTTCCTTGAGGAGTTAGACCAATGTGTCTCTCAGAATTGGCAGTGCCCAATTCAGCCAGAAAATATAACTTTTGACACAGAGCTTAGATATGCAAAACAAACACATATTCATTTTCCCAGAGTCTGAAAAATGGCAAAAATATACTCAATTTTCAAGTACGAGGTTTCCTTGAGGAGTTAGACCAAAGCTATTTCTCAGAATGGGCAGTAGGACTGCATTCAACCAGAAAACATAACTTTTGACACAGAGCTTAGATATGCAAAACAAACACATATTCATGTTCCCCACAGTCTGAAAAGCCCAAAAAACATACAATTTTTTCAAATCTGAGCTTTCCCTGAGGAGATAGACCAAAGTGTCTCTCAGAATTGGCAGTGGGTCTCAATTCAGCCAGAAAACTTAACTTTGGACACAAGCTCAGATTTTCAAAAGAAACATATTCATGTTATACAAGGTATGAAAACACCAAAAACACACAATTTTCAAATCTGACCTTTCCCTGAGGAGTTAGGCCAAAGCTGTCTCTCAGAATTGGCAGTGGGGCTCAATTAAACCAGAAAAGATAACATTGCACACAGATCTCAGATTTGCAGAAGAAGCACATAATTATGTTCCCCACAGTCTGAAATAGGGCAAAAACACATTCAATTTTCAAGTACGAGGTTTCCCTGAGGAGATAGACCAAAGTGTCTCTCAGAATTGGCAGTGGGTCTCAATTCAGCCAGAAAACTTAACTTTGGACACAAGCTCAGATTTTCAAAAGAAACATATTCATGTTATGCAAGGTATGAAAACACCAAAAACACACAATTTTCAATTCTGAGCTTTCCCTGAGGAGTTAGCCCAAAGCTGTCTCTCAGAATTGGCAGTGGGGCTCAATTAAACCAGAAAAGATAACATTGCACACAGATCTCATATTTGCAGAAGAAGCACATAATTATGTTCCCCACAGTCTGAAATAGGGCAAAAACACATTCAATTTTCAAGTACGAGGTTTCCCTGAGGAGATAGACCAAAGTGTCTCTCAGAATTGGCAGTGGGTCTCAATTCAGCCAGAAAACTTAACTTTGGACACAAGCTCAGATTTTCAAAAGAAACATATTCATGTTATGCAAAGTATGAAAACACCAAAAACACACAATTTTCAAATCTGAGCTTTCCCTGAGGAGTTAGCCCAAATCTGTCTCTCAGAATTGGCAGTGGGGCTCAATTAAACCAGAAAAGATAACATTGCACACAGAGCTCAGATTTACAGAAGAAACACATATTCATGTTCCCCACGGACTGAAATAGGGCAAAAACACATTCAATTTTCAAGTACGAGGTTTCCTTGAGGAGTTAGACCAATGTGTCTCTCAGAATTGGCAGTGCCCAATTCAGCCAGAAAATAAAACTTTTGACACAGAGCTTAGACATGCAAAACCAACGCATATTCATTTTCCCAGAGTCTGAAAAGCCCAAAAACAGACAATTTTTTCAAATCTGAGCTTTAACTGAGGAGATAGACCAAAGTGTCTCTCAGAATTGGGAGTGGGTCTCAATTAAACCAGAAAACATAACTTTTGATACAGAGCTCAGATTTTCAGAAGAAACACATATTCACGTTCCCAGAGTCTGAAAAACGGCAAAAACATACTCAATTTTCAAGTACGAGGTTTCCTTGAGGAGTTAGACCAAAGCTATTTCTAAGAATGGGCAGTAGGACTACATTCAACCAGAAAACATAACTTTTGACACAGAGCTTAGATATGCAAAACAAACACATATTCATGTTCCCCACAGTCTGAAAAGCCCAAAAAACATACAATTTTTTCAAATCTGAGCTTTCCCTGAGGAGATAGACCAAAGTGTCTCTCAGAATTGGCAGTGGGTCTCAATTCAGCCAGAAAACATAACTTTGGATACAAGCTCAGATTTTCAAAAGAAACATATTCATGTTATGCAAGGTATGAAAACACCAAAAACACACAATTTTCAAATCTGAGCTTTCCCTGACGAGTTAGCTCAAAGCTGTCTCTAAGAATTGGCAGTAGAACTGCATTGAAGCAGAAAACATATCTTTTGACACAGAGCTTAGATATGCAAAACAAACACATATTCATGTACCCCACAGTTTGAAAAGCCCCCAAAACAGTCAATTTTTTCAAATCTGAGCTATCCCTGAGGAGATAGACCAAAGTGTCTCTCAGAATGGGCAGTAGGACTGCATTCAACCAGAAAATATAACTTTTGACACAGATATTAGATATGCAAAACAAACACATATTCATGTACCCCACAGTTTTAAAAGCCCCCAAAACAGTCAGTTTTTTCAAATCTGAGCTATCCCTGAGGAGTTAGACCAAAGTGTCTCTCAGAATTGGCAGTAGGGCTCAATTAAACCAGAAAACATAACTTTTGACACAGAGCTCAGATTTTCAGAAGAAACACATATTCACGTTCCCAGAGTCTGAAAAACGGCAAAAATATACTCAATTTTCAAGTACGAGGTTTCCTTGAGGAGTTAGACCAAAGCTATTTTTCAGAATGGGCAGTAGGACTGCATTCAACCAGAAAACATAACTTTTGACACAGAGCTTAGATATGCAAAACAAACACATATTCATGTTCCCCACAGTCTGAAAAGCCCAAAAAACATACAATTTTTTCAAATCTGAGCTTTCCCTGAGGAGATAGACCAAAGTGTCTCTCAGAATTTGCAGTGGGTCTCAATTCAACCAGAAAACTTAACTTTGGACACAAGCTCAGATTTTCAAAAGGAACATATTCATGTTATGCAAGGTATGAAAACACCAAAAACACACAATTTTCAAATCTGAGTTTTCCCTGAGGAGTTAGCCCAAAGCTTTCTCTCAGAATTGGCAGTGGGGCTCAATTAAACCAGAAAAGATAACATTGCACACAGAGCTCAGATTTGCAGAAGAAACACATAATTATGTTCCCCACGGTCTGAAATAGGGCAAAAACACATTCAATTTTCAAGTACGAGGTTTCCTTGAGGAGTTAGACCAATGTGTCTCTCAGAATTGGCAGTGCCCAATTCAGCCAGAAAATATAACTTTTGACACAGAGCTTAGATATGCAAAACAAACACATATTCATTTTCCCAGAGTCTGAAAAATGGCAAAAATATACTCAATTTTCAAGTACGAGGTTTCCTTGAGGAGTTAGACCAAAGCTGTTTCTCAGAATGGGCAGTAGGACTGCATTCAACCAGAAAACATAACTTTTGACACAGAGCTTAGATATGCAAAACAAACACATATTCATGTATCCCACAGTTTGAAAAGCCCAAAAAACAATCAATTTTTTCAAACTGAGCTATCCTTGAGGAGTTAGACCAAAGTTTATCTCAGAATTGGCAGTGGGGCTCAATTAAACCAGAAAAGATAACATTGCACACAGAGCTCAGATTTACAGAAGAAACACATATTCATGTTCCCCACGGTCTGAAATAGGGGAAAAACACATTCAATTTTCAAGTACGAGGTTTCCTTGAGGAGTTAGACCAATGTGTCTCTCAGAATTGGCAGTGCCCAATTCAGCCAGAAAGTAGAACTTTTGACACAGAGCTTAGATATGCAAAACAAACACATATTCATTTTCCCAGAGTCTGAAAAGCCCCAAAACAGACAATTTTTTCAAATCTGAGCTTTAACTGAGGACATAGACCAAAGTGTCTCTCAGAATTGGCAGTGGGTCTCAATTCAGCCAGAAAATTTAACTTTGGACACAAGCTCAGATTTTCAAAAGAAACATATTCATGTTATGCAAAGTATGAAAACACCAAAAACACACAATTTTCAAATCTGAGCTTTCCCTGAGGAGTTAGCCCAAAGCTGTCTCTCAGAATTGGCAGTGGGGCTCAATTAAACCAGAAAAGATAACATTGCACACAGAGCTCAGATTTGCAGAAGAAACACATAATTATGTTCCCCACGGTCTGAAATAGGGCAAAAATATACTCAATTTTCAAGTACGAGGTTTCCTTGAGGAGTTAGACCAATGTGTCTCTCAGAATTGGCAGTGCCCAATTCAGCCAGAAAATATAACTTTTGACACAGGGCTTAGATATGCAAAACAAACACATATTCATTTTCCCAGAGTCTGAAAAATGGCAAAAATATACTCAATTTTCAAGTACGAGGTTTCCTTGAGGAGTTAGACCAAAGCTGTTTCTCAGAATGGGCAGTAGGACTGCATTCAACCAGAAAACATAACTTTTGACACAGAGCTTAGATATGCAAAACAAACACATATTCATGTATCCCACAGTTTGAAAAGCCCAAAAACAGACAATTTTTTCAAATCTGAGCTTTAACTGAGGAGATAGACAAAAGTGTCTCTCAGAATGGGCAGTAGGACTGCATTGAACCAGAAAACATCTTTTGACACAGAGCTTAGATATGCAAAACAAACACATATTCATGTTCCCCACAGTCTGAAAAGCCCAAAAAACATACAATTTTTTCAAATCTGAGCTTTAACTGAGGAGATAGACCAAAGTGTCTCTCAGAATGGGCAGTAGGACTGCATTGAACCAGAAAACATCTTTTGACACAGAGCTTAGATATGCAAAACAAACACATATTCATGTACCGCACAGTTTGAAAAGCCCCCAAAACAGTCAGTTTTTTCAAATCTGAGCTATCCCTGAGGAGTTAGACCAAAGTGTCTCTCAGAATTGGCAGTAGGGCTCAATTAAACCAGAAAACATAACTTTTGACACAGAGCTCAGATTTTCAGAAGAAACACATATTCACGTTCCCAGAGTCTGAAAAACGGCAAAAATATACTCAATTTTCAAGTACGAGGTTTCTTTGAGGAGTTAGACCAAAGCTATTTCTCAGAATGGGCAGTAGGACTGCATTCAACCAGAAAACATAACTTTTGACACAGAGCTTAGATATGCAAAACAAACACATATTCATGTTCCCCACAGTCTGAAAAGCCCAAAAGACATACAATTTTTTCAAATCTGAGCTTTCCCTGAGGAGATAGACCAAAGTTTCTCTCAGAATTGGCAGTGGGTCTCAATTCAGCCAGAAAACTTAACTTTGGACACAAGCTCAGATTTTCAAAAGAAACATATTCATGTTATGCAAGGTATGAAAACACCAAAAACACACAATTTTCAAATCTGAGCTTTCCCTGAGGAGTTAGCCCAAAGCTGTCTCTCAGAATTGGCAGTGGGGCTCAATTAAACCAGAAAAGATAACATTGCACACAGATCTCAGATTTGCAGAAGAAGCACATAATTATGTTCCCCACAGTCTGAAATAGGGCAAAAACACATTCAATTTTCAAGTACGAGGTTTCCCTGAGTAGATAGACCAAAGTGTCTCTCTGAATTGGCAGTGGGTCTCAATTCAGCCAGAAAACTTAACTTTGGACACATGCTCAGATTTTCAAAAGAAACATATTCATGTTATGCAAAGTATGAAAACACCAAAAACACACAATTTTCAAATCTGAGCTTTCCCTGAGGAGTTAGCCCAAAGCTGTCTCTCAGAATTGGCAGTGGGGCTCAATTAAACCAGAAAAGATAACATTGCACACAGAGCTCAGATTTGCAGAAGAAACACATAATTATGTTCCCCACGGTCTGAAATAGGGCAAAAACACATTCAATTTTCAAGTACGAGGTTTCCTTGAGGAGTTAGACCAATGTGTCTCTCAGAATTGGCAGTGCCCAATTCAGCCAGAAAATATAACTTTTGACACAGAGCTTAGATATGCAAAACAAACACATATTCATTTTCCCAGAGTCTGAAAAATGGCAAAAATATACTCAATTTTCAAGTACGAGGTTTCCTTGAGGAGTTAGACCAAAGCTGTTTCTCAGAATGGGCAGTAGGACTGTATTCAACCAGAAAACATAACTTTTGACACAGAGCTTAGATATGCAAAACAAACACATATTCATGTATCCCACAGTTTGAAAAGCCCAAAAAACAATCAATTTTTTCAAACTGAGCTATCCTTGAGGAGTTAGACCAAAGTTTATCTCAGAATTGGCAGTGGGGCTCAATTAAACCAGAAAAGATAACATTGCACACAGAGCTCAGTTTTACAGAAGAAACACATATTCATGTTCCCCACGGTCTGAAATAGGGCAAAAACACATTCAATTTTCAAGTACGAGGTTTCCTTGAGGAGTTAGACCAATGTGTCTCTCAGAATTGGCAGTGCCCAATTCAGCCAGAAAATAGAACTTTTGACACAGAGCTTAGATATGCAAAACAAACACATATTCATGTACCCCACAGTCTGAAAAGCCCAAAAACAGACAATTTTTTCAAATCTGAGCTTTAACTGAGGAGATAGACAAAAGTGTCTCTCAGAATGGGCAGTAGGACTGCATTGAACCAGAAAACATCTTTTGACACAGAGCTTAGATATGCAAAACAAACACATATTCATTTTCCCAGAGTCTGAAAAGCCCCAAAACAGACAATTTTTTCAAATCTGAGCTTTAACTGAGGACATAGACCAAAGTGTCTCTCAGAATTGGCAGTGGGTCTCAATTCAGCCAGAAAATTTAACTTTGGACACAAGCTCAGATTTTCAAAAGAAACATATTCATGTTATGCAAAGTATGAAAACACCAAAAACACACAATTTTCAAATCTGAGCTTTCCCTGAGGAGTTAGCCCAAAGCTGTCTCTCAGAATTGGCAGTGGGGCTCAATTAAACCAGAAAAGATAACATTGCACACAGAGCTCAGATTTGCAGAAGAAACACATAATTATGTTCCCCACGGTCTGAAATAGGGCAAAAATATACTCAATTTTCAAGTACGAGGTTTCCTTGAGGAGTTAGACCAATGTGTCTCTCAGAATTGGCAGTGCCCAATTCAGCCAGAAAATATAACTTTTGACACAGGGCTTAGATATGCAAAACAAACACATATTCATTTTCCCAGAGTCTGAAAAATGGCAAAAATATACTCAATTTTCAAGTACGAGGTTTCCTTGAGGAGTTAGACCAAAGCTGTTTCTCAGAATGGGCAGTAGGACTGCATTCAACCAGAAAACATAACTTTTGACACAGAGCTTAGATATGCAAAACAAACACATATTCATGTATCCCACAGTTTGAAAAGCCCAAAAACAGACAATTTTTTCAAATCTGAGCTTTAACTGAGGAGATAGACAAAAGTGTCTCTCAGAATGGGCAGTAGGACTGCATTGAACCAGAAAACATCTTTTGACACAGAGCTTAGATATGCAAAACAAACACATATTCATGTTCCCCACAGTCTGAAAAGCCCAAAAAACATACAATTTTTTCAAATCTGAGCTTTAACTGAGGAGATAGACCAAAGTGTCTCTCAGAATGGGCAGTAGGACTGCATTGAACCAGAAAACATCTTTTGACACAGAGCTTAGATATGCAAAACAAACACATATTCATGTACCGCACAGTTTGAAAAGCCCCCAAAACAGTCAGTTTTTTCAAATCTGAGCTATCCCTGAGGAGTTAGACCAAAGTGTCTCTCAGAATTGGCAGTAGGGCTCAATTAAACCAGAAAACATAACTTTTGACACAGAGCTCAGATTTTCAGAAGAAACACATATTCACGTTCCCAGAGTCTGAAAAACGGCAAAAATATACTCAATTTTCAAGTACGAGGTTTCTTTGAGGAGTTAGACCAAAGCTATTTCTCAGAATGGGCAGTAGGACTGCATTCAACCAGAAAACATAACTTTTGACACAGAGCTTAGATATGCAAAACAAACACATATTCATGTTCCCCACAGTCTGAAAAGCCCAAAAGACATACAATTTTTTCAAATCTGAGCTTTCCCTGAGGAGATAGACCAAAGTTTCTCTCAGAATTGGCAGTGGGTCTCAATTCAGCCAGAAAACTTAACTTTGGACACAAGCTCAGATTTTCAAAAGAAACATATTCATGTTATGCAAGGTATGAAAACACCAAAAACACACAATTTTCAAATCTGAGCTTTCCCTGAGGAGTTAGCCCAAAGCTGTCTCTCAGAATTGGCAGTGGGGCTCAATTAAACCAGAAAAGATAACATTGCACACAGATCTCAGATTTGCAGAAGAAGCACATAATTATGTTCCCCACAGTCTGAAATAGGGCAAAAACACATTCAATTTTCAAGTACGAGGTTTCCCTGAGTAGATAGACCAAAGTGTCTCTCTGAATTGGCAGTGGGTCTCAATTCAGCCAGAAAACTTAACTTTGGACACATGCTCAGATTTTCAAAAGAAACATATTCATGTTATGCAAAGTATGAAAACACCAAAAACACACAATTTTCAAATCTGAGCTTTCCCTGAGGAGTTAGCCCAAAGCTGTCTCTCAGAATTGGCAGTGGGGCTCAATTAAACCAGAAAAGATAACATTGCACACAGAGCTCAGATTTGCAGAAGAAACACATAATTATGTTCCCCACGGTCTGAAATAGGGCAAAAACACATTCAATTTTCAAGTACGAGGTTTCCTTGAGGAGTTAGACCAATGTGTCTCTCAGAATTGGCAGTGCCCAATTCAGCCAGAAAATATAACTTTTGACACAGAGCTTAGATATGCAAAACAAACACATATTCATTTTCCCAGAGTCTGAAAAATGGCAAAAATATACTCAATTTTCAAGTACGAGGTTTCCTTGAGGAGTTAGACCAAAGCTGTTTCTCAGAATGGGCAGTAGGACTGTATTCAACCAGAAAACATAACTTTTGACACAGAGCTTAGATATGCAAAACAAACACATATTCATGTATCCCACAGTTTGAAAAGCCCAAAAAACAATCAATTTTTTCAAACTGAGCTATCCTTGAGGAGTTAGACCAAAGTTTATCTCAGAATTGGCAGTGGGGCTCAATTAAACCAGAAAAGATAACATTGCACACAGAGCTCAGTTTTACAGAAGAAACACATATTCATGTTCCCCACGGTCTGAAATAGGGCAAAAACACATTCAATTTTCAAGTACGAGGTTTCCTTGAGGAGTTAGACCAATGTGTCTCTCAGAATTGGCAGTGCCCAATTCAGCCAGAAAATAGAACTTTTGACACAGAGCTTAGATATGCAAAACAAACACATATTCATGTACCCCACAGTCTGAAAAGCCCAAAAACAGACAATTTTTTCAAATCTGAGCTTTAACTGAGGAGATAGACAAAAGTGTCTCTCAGAATGGGCAGTAGGACTGCATTGAACCAGAAAACATCTTTTGACACAGAGCTTAGATATGCAAAACAAACACATATTCATGTTCCCCACAGTCTGAAAAGCCCAAAAAACAATCAATTTTTTCAAACTGAGCTATCCTTGAGGAGTTAGACCAAAGTTTATCTCAGAATTGGCAGTGGGGCTCAATTAAACCAGAAAAGATAACATTGCACACAGAGCTCAGATTTGCAGAAGAAACACATAATTATGTCCCCCACGGTCTGAAATAGGGCAAAAACACATTCAATTTTCAAGTACGAGGTTTCCTTGAGGAGTTAGACCAATGTGTCTCTCAGAATTGGCAGTGCCCAATTCAGCCAGAAAATAGAACTTTTGACACAGAGCTTAGATATGCAAAACAAACACATATTCATGTACCCCACAGTCTGAAAAGCCCAAAAACAGACAATTTTTTCAAATCTGAGCTTTAACTGAGGAGATAGACAAAAGTGTCTCTCAGAATGGGCAGTAGGACTGCATTGAACCAGAAAACATCTTTTGACACAGAGCTTAGATATGCAAAACAAACACATATTCATGTTCCCCACAGTCTGAAAAGCCCAAAAAACATACAATTTTTTCAAATCTGAGCTTTCCCTGAGGAGATAGACCAAAGTGTCTCTCAGAATTGGCAGTGGGTCTCAATTCAGCCAGAAAACTTAACTTTGGACACAAGCTCAGATTTTCAAAAGAAACATATTCATGTTATACAAGGTATGAAAACACCAAAAACACACAATTTTCAAATCTGACCTTTCCCTGAGGAGTTAGGCCAAAGCTGTCTCTCAGAATTGGCAGTGGGGCTCAATTAAACCAGAAAAGATAACATTGCACACAGATCTCAGATTTGCAGAAGAAGCACATAATTATGTTCCCCACAGTCTGAAATAGGGCAAAAACACATTCAATTTTCAAGTACGAGGTTTCCCTGAGGAGATAGACCAAAGTGTCTCTCAGAATTGGCAGTGGGTCTCAATTCAGCCAGAAAACTTAACTTTGGACACAAGCTCAGATTTTCAAAAGAAACATATTCACGTTATGCAAAGTATGAAAACACCAAAAACACACAATTTTCAAATCTGAGCTTTCCCTGAGGTGTTAGCCCAAAGCTGTCTCTCAGAATTGGCAGTGGGGCTCAATTAAACCAGAAAAGATAACATTGCACACAGAGCTCAGATTTGCAGAAGAAACACATAATTATGTTCCCCACGGTCTGAAATAGGGCAAAAACACATTCAATTTTCAAGTACGAGGTTTCCTTGAGGAGTTAGACCAATGTGTCTCTCAGAATTGGCAGTGCCCAATTCAGCCACAAAATATAACTTTTGACACAGAGCTTAGATATGCAAAACAAACACATATTCATTTTCCCAGAGTCTGAAAAATGGCAAAAATATACTCAATTTTCAAGTACGAGGTTTCCTTGAGGAGTTAGACCAAAGCTGTTTCTCAGAATGGGCAGTAGGACTGCATTCAACCAGAAAACATAACTTTTGACACAGAGCTTAGATATGCAAAACAAACACATATTCATGTATCCCACAGTTTGAAAAGCCCAAAAAACAATCAATTTTTTCAAACTGAGCTATCCTTGAGGAGTTAGACCAAAGTTTATCTCAGAATTGGCAGTGGGGCTCAATTAAACCAGAAAAGATAACATTGCACACAGAGCTCAGATTTGCAGAAGAAACACATAATTATGTTCCCCACGGTCTGAAATAGGGCAAAAACACATTCAATTTTCAAGTACGAGGTTTCCTTGAGGAGTTAGACCAATGTGTCTCTCAGAATTGGCAGTGCCCAATTCAGCCAGAAAATAGAACTTTTGACACAGAGCTTAGATATGCAAAACAAACACATATTCATTTTCCCAGAGTCTGAAAAATGGCAAAAATATACTCAATTTTCAAGTACGAGGTTTCCTTGAGGAGTTAGACCAAAGCTGTTTCTCAGAATGGGCAGTAGGACTGCATTCAACCAGAAAACATAACTTTTGACACAGATATTAGATATGCAAAACAAACACATATTCATGTACCCCACAGTTTTAAAAGCCCCCAAAACAGTCAGTTTTTTCAAATCTGAGCTATCCCTGAGGAGTTAGACCAAAGTGTCTCTCAGAATTGGCAGTAGGGCTCAATTAAACCAGAAAACATAACTTTTGACACAGAGCTCAGATTTTCAGAAGAAACACATATTCACGTTCCCAGAGTCTGAAAAACGGCAAATATATACTCAATTTTCAAGTACGAGGTTTCCTTGAGGAGTTAGACCAAAGCTGTTTCTCAGAATGGGCAGTAGGACTACATTCAACCAGAAAACATAACTTTTGACACAGAGCTTAGATATGCAAAACAAACACATATTCATGTATCCCACAGTTTGAAAAGCCCAAAAAACAATCAATTTTTTCAAACTGAGCTATCCTTGAGGAGTTAGACCAAAGTTTATCTCAGAATTGGCAGTGGGGCTCAATTAAACCAGAAAAGATAACATTGCACACAGAGCTCAGATTTACAGAAGAAACACATATTCATGTTCCCCATGGTCTGAAATAGGGCAAAAACACATTCAATTTTCAAGTACGAGGTTTCCTTGAGGAGTTAGACCAATGTGTCTCTCAGAATTGGCAGTGGTGCCCAATTCAGCCAGAAAATAGAACTTTTGACACAGAGCTTAGATATGCAAAACAAACACATATTCATTTTCCCAGAGTCTGAAAAGCCCCAAAACAGACAATTTTTTCAAATCTGAGCTTTAACTGAGGAGATAGACCAAAGTGTCTCTCAGAATGGGCAGTAGGACTGCATTCAACCAGAAAACATAACTTTTGACACAGAGCTTAGATATGCAAAATAAACACAGATTCATGTTCCCCACAGTCTGAAAAGCCCAAAAAACATACAATTTTTTCAAATCGGAGCTTTCCCTGAGGAGATAGACCAAAGTGTCTCTCAGAATTGGCAGTGGGTCTCAATTCAGCCAGAAAACTTAACTTTGGACACAAGCTCAGATTTTCAAAAGAAACATATTCATGTTATGCAAGGTATGAAAACACCAAAAACACACAATTTTCAAATCTGAGCTTTCCCTGAGGAGTTAGCCCAAAGCTGTCTCTCAGAATTGGCAGTGGGGCTCAATTAAACCAGAAAAGATAACATTGCACACAGAGCTCAGATTTGCAGAAGAAACACATAATTATGTTCCCAACGGTCTGAAATAGGGCAAAAACACATTCAATTTTCAAGTACGAGGTTTCCTTGAGGAGTTAGACCAATGTGTCTCTCAGAATTGGCAGTGCCCAATTCAGCCAGAAAATATAACTTTTGACACAGAGCTTAGATATGCAAAACAAACACATATTCATTTTCCCAGAGTCTGAAAAATGGCAAAAATATACTCAATTTTCAAGTACGAGGTTTCCTTGAGGAGTTAGACCAAAGCTGTTTCTCAGAATGGGCAGTAGGACTGCATTCAACCAGAAAACATAACTTTTGACACAGAGCTTAGATATGCAAAACAAACACATATTCATGTATCCCACAGTTTGAAAAGCCCAAAAAACAATCAATTTTTTCAAACTGAGCTATCCTTGAGGAGTTAGACCAAAGTTTATCTCTGAATTGGCAGTGGGGCTCAATTAAACCAGAAAAGATAACATTGCACAGAGAGCTCAGATTTACAGAAGAAACACATATTCATGTTCCCCACGGTCTGAAATAGGGCAAAAACACATTCAATTTTCAAGTACGAGGTTTCCTTGAGGAGTTAGACCAATGTGTCTCTCAGAATTGGCAGTGCCCAATTCAGCCAGAAAATAGAACTTTTGACACAGAGCTTAGATATGCAAAACAAACACATATTCATTTTCCCAGAGTCTGAAAAGCCCAAAAACAGACAATTTTTTGAAATCTGAGCTTTAACTGAGGAGATAGACCAAAGTGTCTCTCAGAATGGGCAGTAGGACTGCATTCAACCAGAAAACATAACTTTTGACACAGAGCTTAGATATGCAAAATAAACACATATTCATGTTCCCCACAGTCTGAAAAGCCCAAAAAACATACAATTTTTTCAAATCTGAGCTTTCCCTGAGGAGTTAGCCCAAAGCTGTCTCTCAGAATTGGCAGTGGGGCTCAATTAAACCAGAAAAGATAACATTGCACACAGAGCTCAGATTTGCAGAAGAAACACATAATTATGTTCCCAACGGTCTGAAATAGGGCAAAAACACATTCAATTTTCAAGTACGAGGTTTCCTTGAGGATTTAGACCAATGTGTCTCTCAGAATTGGCAGTGCCCAATTCAGCCAGAAAATATAACTTTTGACACAGAGCTTAGATATGCAAAACAAACACATATTCATTTTCCCAGAGTCTGAAAAATGGCAAAAATATACTCAATTTTCAAGTACGAGGTTTCCTTGAGGAGTTAGACCAAAGCTGTTTCTCAGAATGGGCAGTAGGACTGCATTCAACCAGAAAACATAACTTTTGACACAGAGCTTAGATATGCAAAACAAACACATATTCATGTATCCCACAGTTTGAAAAGCCCAAAAAACAATCAATTTTTTCAAATCTGAGCTTTCCCTGAGGAGATAGACCAAAGTGTCTCTCAGAATTGGCAGTGGGTCTCAATTCAGCCAGAAAACTTAACTTTGGACACAAGCTCAGATTTTCAAAAGAAACATATTCATGTTATGCAAGGTATGAAAACACCAAAAACACACAATTTTCAAATCTGAGCTTTCCCTGAGGAGTTAGCCCAAAGCTGTCTCTCAGAATTGGCAGTGGGGCTCAATTAAACCAGAAAAGATAACATTGCACACAGAGCTCAGATTTGCAGAAGAAACACATAATTATGTTCCCAACGGTCTGAAATAGGGCAAAAACACATTCAATTTTCAAGTACGAGGTTTCCTTGAGGAGTTAGACCAATGTGTCTCTCAGAATTGGCAGTGCCCAATTCAGCCAGAAAATATAACTTTTGACACAGAGCTTAGATATGCAAAACAAACACATATTCATTTTCCCAGAGTCTGAAAAATGGCAAAAATATACTCAATTTTCAAGTACGAGGTTTCCTTGAGGAGTTAGACCAAAGCTGTTTCTCAGAATGGGCAGTAGGACTGCATTCAACCAGAAAACATAACTTTTGACACAGAGCTTAGATATGCAAAACAAACACATATTCATGTATCCCACAGTTTGAAAAGCCCAAAAAACAATCAATTTTTTCAAACTGAGCTATCCTTGAGGAGTTAGACCAAAGTTTATCTCAGAATTGGCAGTGGGGCTCAATTAAACCAGAAAAGATAACATTGCACAAAGAGCTCAGATTTACAGAAGAAACACATATTCATGTTCCCCACGGTCTGAAATAGGGCAAAAACACATTCAATTTTCAAGTACGAGGTTTCCTTGAGGAGTTAGACCAATGTGTCTCTCAGAATTGGCAGTGCCCAATTCAGCGAGAAAATAGAACTTTTGACACAGAGCTTAGATATGCAAAACAAACACATATTCATGTACCCCACAGTCTGAAAAGCCCAAAAACAGACAATTTTTTCAAATCTGAGGTTTAACTGAGGAGATAGACCAAAGTGTCTCTCAGAATTGGCAGTAGGGCTCAATTAAACCAGAAAACATAACTTTTGACACAGAGCTCAGATTTTCAGAAGAAACACATATTCACGTTCCCAGAGTCTGAAAAACGGCAAATATATACTCAATTTTCAAGTACGAGGTTTCCTTGAGGAGTTAGACCAAAGCTTTTTCTCAGAATGGGCAGTAGGACTGCATTCAACCAGAAAACATAACTTTTGACACAGAGCTTAGATATGCAAAACAAACACATATTCATGTATCCCACAGTCTGAAAAGCCCAAAAAACATACAATTTTTTCAAATCTGAGCTTTCCCTGAGGAGATAGACCAAAGTGTCTCTCAGAATTGGCAGTGGGTCTCAATTCAGCCAGAAAACTTAACTTTGGACACAAGCTCAGATTTTCAAAAGAAACATATTCATGTTATGCAAAGTATGAAAACACCAAAAACACACAATTTTCAAATCTGAGCTTTCCCTGAGGAGTTAGCCCAAAGCTGTCTCTCAGAATTGGCAGTGGGGCTCAATTAAACCAGAAAAGATAACATTGCACACAGAGCTCAGATTTGCAGAAGAAACACATAATTATGTTCCCCACGGTCTGAAATAGGGCAAAAACACATTCAATTTTCAAGTACGAGGTTTCCTTGAGGAGTTAGACCAATGTGTCTCTCAGAATTGGCAGTGCCCAATTCAGCCAGAAAATATAACTTTTGACACAGAGCTTATATATGCAAAACAAACACATATTCATTTTCCCAGAGTCTGAAAAATGGCAAAAATATACTCAATTTTCAAGTACGAGGTTTCCTTGAGGAGTTAGACCAAAGTGTCTCTCAGAATGGGCAGTAGGACTGCATTGAACCAGAAAACATCTTTTGACACAGAGCTTAGATATGCAAAACAAACACATATTCATGTATCCCACAGTTTGAAAAGCCCAAAAAACAATCAATTTTTTCAAACTGAGCTATCCTTGAGGAGTTAGACCAAAGTTTATCTCAGAATTGGCAGTGGGGCTCAATTAAACCAGAAAAGATAACATTGCACAGAGAGCTCAGATTTACAGAAGAAACACATATTCATGTTCCCCACGGTCTGAAATAGGGCAAAAACACATTCAATTTTCAAGTACGAGGTTTCCTTGAGGAGTTAGACCAATGTGTCTCTCAGAATTGGCAGTGCCCAATTCAGCCAGAAAATAGAACTTTTGACACAGAGCTTAGATATGCAAAACAAACACATATTCATGTACCCCACAGTCTGAAAAGCCCAAAAACAGACAATTTTTTCAAATCTGAGGTTTAACTGAGGAGATAGACCAAAGTGTCTCTCAGAATGGGCAGTAGGACTGCATTCAACCAGAAAACATAACTTTTGACACAGAGCTTAGATATGCAAAATAAACACATATTCATGTTCCCCACAGTCTGAAAAGCCCAAAAAACATACAATTTTTTCAAATCTGAGCTTTCCCTGAGGAGTTAGCCCAAAGCTGTCTCTCAGAATTGGCAGTGGGGCTCAATTAAACCAGAAAAGATAATATTGCACACAGAGCTCAGATTTGCAGAAGAAACACATAATTATGTTCCCCACGGTCTGAAATAGGGCAAAAACACATTCAATTTTCAAGTACGAGGTTTCCTTGAGGAGTTAGACCAATGTGTCTCTCAGAATTGGCAGTGCCCAATTCAGCCAGAAAATATAACTTTTGACACAGAGCTTATATATGCAAAACAAACACATATTCATTTTCCCAGAGTCTGAAAAATGGCAAAAATATACTCAATTTTCAAGTACGAGGTTTCCTTGAGGAGTTAGACCAAAGTGTCTCTCAGAATGGGCAGTAGGACTGCATTGAACCAGAAAACATCTTTTGACACAGAGCTTAGATATGCAAAACAAACACATATTCATTTTCCCAGAGTCTGAAAAATGGCAAAAATATACTCAATTTTCAAGTACGAGGTTTCCTTGAGGAGTTAGACCAAAGCTGTTTCTCAGAATGGGCAGTAGGACTGCATTCAACCAGAAAACATAACTTTTGACACAGAGCTTAGATATGCAAAACAAACACATATTCATGTATCCCACAGTTTGAAAAGCCCAAAAAACAATCAATTTTTTCAAACTGAGCTATCCTTGAGGAGTTAGACCAAAGTTTATCTCAGAATTGGCAGTGGGGCTCAATTAAACCAGAAAAGATAACATTGCACAAAGAGCTCAGATTTACAGAAGAAACACATATTCATGTTCCCCACGGTCTGAAATAGGGCAAAAACACATTCAATTTTCAAGTACGAGGTTTCCTTGAGGAGTTAGACCAATGTGTCTCTCAGAATTGGCAGTGGTGCCCAATTCAGCCAGAAAATAGAACTTTTGACACAGAGCTTAGATATGCAAAACAAACACATATTCATTTTCCCAGAGTCTGAAAAATGGCAAAAATATACTCAATTTTCAAGTACGAGGTTTCCTTGAGGAGTTAGACCAAAGCTGTTTCTCAGAATGGGCAGTAGGACTGCATTCAACCAGAAAACATAACTTTTGACACAGATATTAGATATGCAAAACAAACACATATTCATGTACCCCACAGTTTTAAAAGCCCCCAAAACAGTCAGTTTTTTCAAATCTGAGCTATCCCTGAGGAGTTAGACCAAAGTGTCTCTCAGAATTGGCAGTAGGGCTCAATTAAACCAGAAAACATAACTTTTGACACAGAGCTCAGATTTTCAGAAGAAACACATATTCACGTTCCCAGAGTCTGAAAAACGGCAAATATATACTCAATTTTCAAGTACGAGGTTTCCTTGAGGAGTTAGACCAAAGCTGTTTCTCAGAATGGGCAGTAGGACTACATTCAACCAGAAAACATAACTTTTGACACAGAGCTTAGATATGCAAAACAAACACATATTCATGTATCCCACAGTTTGAAAAGCCCAAAAAACAATCAATTTTTTCAAACTGAGCTATCCTTGAGGAGTTAGACCAAAGTTTATCTCAGAATTGGCAGTGGGGCTCAATTAAACCAGAAAAGATAACATTGCACACAGAGCTCAGATTTACAGAAGAAACACATATTCATGTTCCCCATGGTCTGAAATAGGGCAAAAACACATTCAATTTTCAAGTACGAGGTTTCCTTGAGGAGTTAGACCAATGTGTCTCTCAGAATTGGCAGTGGTGCCCAATTCAGCCAGAAAATAGAACTTTTGACACATTGCTTAGATATGCAAAACAAACACATATTCATTTTCCCAGAGTCTGAAAAGCCCCAAAACAGACAATTTTTTCAAATCTGAGCTTTAACTGAGGAGATAGACCAAAGTGTCTCTCAGAATGGGCAGTAGGACTGCATTCAACCAGAAAACATAACTTTTGACACAGAGCTTAGATATGCAAAATAAACACAGATTCATGTTCCCCACAGTCTGAAAAGCCCAAAAAACATACAATTTTTTCAAATCGGAGCTTTCCCTGAGGAGATAGACCAAAGTGTCTCTCAGAATTGGCAGTGGGTCTCAATTCAGCCAGAAAACTTAACTTTGGACACAAGCTCAGATTTTCAAAAGAAACATATTCATGTTATGCAAGGTATGAAAACACCAAAAACACACAATTTTCAAATCTGAGCTTTCCCTGAGGAGTTAGCCCAAAGCTGTCTCTCAGAATTGGCAGTGGGGCTCAATTAAACCAGAAAAGATAACATTGCACACAGAGCTCAGATTTGCAGAAGAAACACATAATTATGTTCCCCACGGTCTGAAATAGGGCAAAAACACATTCAATTTTCAAGTACGAGGTTTCCTTGAGGAGTTAGACCAATGTGTCTCTCAGAATTGGCAGTGCCCAATTCAGCCAGAAAATATAACTTTTGACACAGAGCTTAGATATGCAAAACAAACACATATTCATTTTCCCAGAGTCTGAAAAATGGCAAAAATATACTCAATTTTCAAGTACGAGGTTTCCTTGAGGAGTTAGACCAAAGCTGTTTCTCAGAATGGGCAGTAGGACTGCATTCAACCAGAAAACATAACTTTTGACACAGAGCTTAGATATGCAAAACAAACACATATTCATGTATCCCACAGTTTGAAAAGCCCAAAAAACAATCAATTTTTTCAAACTGAGCTATCCTTGAGGAGTTAGACCAAAGTTTATCTCAGAATTGGCAGTGGGGCTCAATTAAACCAGAAAAGATAACATTGCACAGAGAGCTCAGATTTACAGAAGAAACACATATTCATGTTCCCCACGGTCTGAAATAGGGCAAAAACACATTCAATTTTCAAGTACGAGGTTTCCTTGAGGAGTTAGACCAATGTGTCTCTCAGAATTGGCAGTGCCCAATTCAGCCAGAAAATAGAACTTTTGACACAGAGCGTAGATATGCAAAACAAACACATATTCATGTACCCCACAGTCTGAAAAGCCCAAAAACAGACAATTTTTTCAAATCTGAGGTTTAACTGAGGAGATAGACCAAAGTGTCTCTCAGAATGGGCAGTAGGACTGCATTCAACCAGAAAACATAACTTTTGACACAGAGCTTAGATATGCAAAATAAACACATATTCATGTTCCCCACAGTCTGAAAAGCCCAAAAAACATACAATTTTTTCAAATCTGAGCTTTCCCTGAGGAGTTAGCCCAAAGCTGTCTCTCAGAATTGGCAGTGGGGCTCAATTAAACCAGAAAAGATAACATTGCACACAGAGCTCAGATTTGCAGAAGAAACACATAATTATGTTCCCAACGGTCTGAAATAGGGCAAAAACACATTCAATTTTCAAGTACGAGGTTTCCTTGAGGATTTAGACCAATGTGTCTCTCAGAATTGGCAGTGCCCAATTCAGCCAGAAAATATAACTTTTGACACAGAGCTTAGATATGCAAAACAAACACATATTCATTTTCCCAGAGTCTGAAAAATGGCAAAAATATACTCAATTTTCAAGTACGAGGTTTCCTTGAGGAGTTAGACCAAAGCTGTTTCTCAGAATGGGCAGTAGGACTGCATTCAACCAGAAAACATAACTTTTGACACAGAGCTTAGATATGCAAAACAAACACATATTCATGTATCCCACAGTTTGAAAAGCCCAAAAAACAATCAATTTTTTCAAATCTGAGCTTTCCCTGAGGAGATAGACCAAAGTGTCTCTCAGAATTGGCAGTGGGTCTCAATTCAGCCAGAAAACTTAACTTTGGACACAAGCTCAGATTTTCAAAAGAAACATATTCATGTTATGCAAGGTATGAAAACACCAAAAACACACAATTTTCAAATCTGAGCTTTCCCTGAGGAGTTAGCCCAAAGCTGTCTCTCAGAATTGGCAGTGGGGCTCAATTAAACCAGAAAAGATAACATTGCACACAGAGCTCAGATTTGCAGAAGAAACACATAATTATGTTCCCAACGGTCTGAAATAGGGCAAAAACACATTCAATTTTCAAGTACGAGGTTTCCTTGAGGAGTTAGACCAATGTGTCTCTCAGAATTGGCAGTGCCCAATTCAGCCAGAAAATATAACTTTTGACACAGAGCTTATATATGCAAAACAAACACATATTCATTTTCCCAGAGTCTGAAAAATGGCAAAAATATACTCAATTTTCAAGTACGAGGTTTCCTTGAGGAGTTAGACCAAAGCTGTTTCTCAGAATGGGCAGTAGGACTGCATTCAACCAGAAAACATAACTTTTGACACAGAGCTTAGATATGCAAAACAAACACATATTCATGTATCCCACAGTTTGAAAAGCCCAAAAAACAATCAATTTTTTCAAACTGAGCTATCCTTGAGGAGTTAGACCAAAGTTTATCTCAGAATTGGCAGTGGGGCTCAATTAAACCAGAAAAGATAACATTGCACAAAGAGCTCAGATTTACAGAAGAAACACATATTCATGTTCCCCACGGTCTGAAATAGGGCAAAAACACATTCAATTTTCAAGTACGAGGTTTCCTTGAGGAGTTAGACCAATGTGTCTCTCAGAATTGGCAGTGCCCAATTCAGCGAGAAAATAGAACTTTTGACACAGAGCTTAGATATGCAAAACAAACACATATTCATGTACCCCACAGTCTGAAAAGCCCAAAAACAGACAATTTTTTCAAATCTGAGGTTTAACTGAGGAGATAGACCAAAGTGTCTCTCAGAATGGGCAGTAGGACTGCATTGAACCAGAAAACATCTTTTGACACAGAGCTTAGATATGCAAAACAAACACATATTCATGTACCCCACAGTTTGAAAAGCCCCCCAAACAGTCAGTTTTTTCAAATCTGAGCTATCCCTGAGGAGTTAGACCAAAGTGTCTCTCAGAATTGGCAGTAGGGCTCAATTAAACCAGAAAACATAACTTTTGACACAGAGCTCAGATTTTCAGAAGAAACACATATTCACGTTCCCAGAGTCTGAAAAACGGCAAATATATACTCAATTTTCAAGTACGAGGTTTCCTTGAGGAGTTAGACCAAAGCTGTTTCTCAGAATGGGCAGTAGGACTGCATTCAACCAGAAAACATAACTTTTGACACAGAGCTTAGATATGCAAAACAAACACATATTCATGTATCCCACAGTCTGAAAAGCCCAAAAAACATACAATTTTTTCAAATCTGAGCTTTCCCTGAGGAGATAGACCAAAGTGTCTCTCAGAATTGGCAGTGGGTCTCAATTCAGCCAGAAAACTTAACTTTGGACACAAGCTCAGATTTTCAAAAGAAACATATTCATGTTATACAAGGTATGAAAACACCAAAAACACACAATTTTCAAATCTGACCTTTCCCTGAGGAGTTAGGCCAAAGCTGTCTCTCAGAATTGGCAGTGGGGCTCAATTAAACCAGAAAAGATAACATTGCACACAGAGCTCAGATTTGCAGAAGAAACACATAATTATGTTCCCCACGGTCTGAAATAGGGCAAAAACACATTCAATTTTCAAGTACGAGGTTTCCTTGAGGAGTTAGACCAATGTGTCTCTCAGAATTGGCAGTGCCCAATTCAGCCAGAAAATATAACTTTTGACACAGAGCTTAGATATGCAAAACAAACACATATTCATTTTCCCAGAGTCTGAAAAGCCCAAAAACAGACAATTTTTGAAATCTGAGCTTTAACTGAGGAGATAGACCAAAGTGTCTCTCAGAATGGGCAGTAGGACTGCATTCAACCAGAAAACATAACTTTTGACACAGAGCTTAGATATGCAAAATAAACACATATTCAT
The DNA here is from genome assembly GCA_037215915.1 of Pantherophis vulpinus. Classification (NCBI taxonomy): domain Eukaryota; kingdom Metazoa; phylum Chordata; class Lepidosauria; order Squamata; family Colubridae; genus Pantherophis; species Pantherophis vulpinus. Next base: position 210,937 of record JAXLNS010000073.1, read on the forward strand.
GTTCCCCACAGTCTGAAAAGCCCAAAAAACATACAATTTTTTCAAATCTGAGCTTTCCCTGAGGAGTTAGCCCAAAGCTGTCTCTCAGAATTGGCAGTGGGGCTCAATTAAACCAGAAAACATAACTTTTGACACAGAGCTCAGATTTTCAGAAGAAACACATATTCACGTTCCCAGAGTCTGAAAAACGGCAAATATATACTCAATTTTCAAGTACGAGGTTTCCTTGAGGAGTTAGACCAAAGCTGTTTCTCAGAATGGGCAGTAGGACTACATTCAACCAGAAAACAGAACTTTTGACACAGAGCTTAGATATGCAAAACAAACACATATTCATGTATCCCACAGTTTGAAAAGCCCAAAAAACAATCAATTTTTTCAAACTGAGCTATCCTTGAGGAGTTAGACCAAAGTTTATCTCAGAATTGGTAGTGGGGCTCAATTAAACCAGAAAAGATAACATTGCACACAGAGCTCAGATTTACAGAAGAAACACATATTCATGATCCCCATGGTCTGAAATAGGGCAAAAACACATTCAATTTTCAAGTACGAGGTTTCCTTGAGGAGTTAGACCAATGTGTCTCTCAGAATTGGCAGTGGTGCCCAATTCAGCCAGAAAATAGAACTTTTGACACAGAGCTTAGATATGCAAAACAAACACATATTCATTTTCCCAGAGTCTGAAAAATGGCAAAAATATACTCAATTTTCAAGTACGAGGTTTCCTTGAGGAGTTAGACCAAAGCTGTTTCTCAGAATGGGCAGTAGGACTGCATTCAACCAGAAAACATAACTTTTGACACAGATATTAGATATGCAAAACAAACACATATTCATGTACCCCACAGTTTTAAAAGCCCCCAAAACAGTCAGTTTTTTCAAATCTGAGCTATCCCTGAGGAGTTAGACCAAAGTGTCTCTCAGAATTGGCAGTAGGGCTCAATTAAACCAGAAAACATAACTTTTGACACAGAGCTCAGATTTTCAGAAGAAACACATATTCACGTTCCCAGAGTCTGAAAAACGGCAAATATATACTCAATTTTCAAGTACGAGGTTTCCTTGAGGAGTTAGACCAAAGCTGTTTCTCAGAATGGGCAGTAGGACTACATTCAACCAGAAAACAGAACTTTTGACACAGAGCTTAGATATGCAAAACAAACACATATTCATGTATCCCACAGTTTGAAAAGCCCAAAAAACAATCAATTTTTTCAAACTGAGCTATACTTGAGGAGTTAGACCAAAGTTTATCTCAGAATTGGCAGTGGGGCTCAATTAAACCAGAAAAGATAACATTGCACACAGAGCTCAGATTTACAGAAGAAACACATATTCATGTTCCCCATGGTCTGAAATAGGGCAAAAACACATTCAATTTTCAAGTACGAGGTTTCCTTGAGGAGTTAGACCAATGTGTCTCTCAGAATTGGCAGTGGTGCCCAATTCAGCCAGAAAATAGAACTTTTGACACAGAGCTTAGATATGCAAAACAAACACATATTCATTTTCCCAGAGTCTGAAAAATGGCAAAAATATACTCAATTTTCAAGTACGAGGTTTCCTTGAGGAGTTAGACCAAAGCTGTTTCTCAGAATGGGCAGTAGGACTGCATTCAACCAGAAAACATAACTTTTGACACAGAGCTTAGATATGCAAAACAAACACATATTCATGTATCCCACAGTTTGAAAAGCCCAAAAAACAATCAATTTTTTCAAACTGAGCTATCCTTGAGGAGTTAGACCAAAGTTTATCTCAGAATTGGCAGTGGGGCTCAATTAAACCAGAAAAGATAACATTGCACAAAGAGCTCAGATTTACAGAAGAAACACATATTCATGTTCCCCACGGTCTGAAATAGGGCAAAAACACATTCAATTTTCAAGTACGAGGTTTCCTTGAGGAGTTAGACCAATGTGTCTCTCAGAATTGGCAGTGCCCAATTCAGCGAGAAAATAGAACTTTTGACACAGAGCTTAGATATGCAAAACAAACACATATTCATGTACCCCACAGTCTGAAAAGCCCAAAAACAGACAATTTTTTCAAATCTGAGCTTTAACTGAGGAGATAGACCAAAGTGTCTCTCAGAATGGGCAGTAGGACTGCATTCAACCAGAAAACATAACTTTTGACACAGAGCTTAGATATGCAAAATAAACACATATTCATGTTCCCCACAGTCTGAAAAGCCCAAAAAACATACAATTTTTTCAAATCTGAGCTTTCCCTGAGGAGTTAGCCCAAAGCTGTCTCTCAGAATTGGCAGTGGGGCTCAATTAAACCAGAAAAGATAACATTGCACACAGAGCTCAGATTTGCAGAAGAAACACATAATTAGGTTCCCAACGGTCTGAAATAGGGCAAAAACACATTCAATTTTCAAGTACGAGGTTTCCTTGAGGAGTTAGACCAATGTGTCTCTCAGAATTGGCAGTGCCCAATTCAGCCAGAAAATATAACTTTTGACACAGAGCTTAGATATGCAAAACAAACACATATTCATTTTCCCAGAGTCTGAAAAATGGCAAAAATATACTCAATTTTCAAGTACGAGGTTTCCTTGAGGAGTTAGACCAAAGCTGTTTCTCAGAATGGGCAGTAGGACTGCATTCAACCAGAAAACATAACTTTTGACACAGAGCTTAGATATGCAAAACAAACACATATTCATGTATCCCACAGTTTGAAAAGCCCAAAAAACAATCAATTTTTTCAAATCTGAGCTTTCCCTGAGGAGATAGACCAAAGTGTCTCTCAGAATTGGCAGTGGGTCTCAATTCAGCCAGAAAACTTAACTTTGGACACAAGCTCAGATTTTCAAAAGAAACATATTCATGTTATGCAAGGTATGAAAACACCAAAAACACACAATTTTCAAATCTGAGCTTTCCCTGAGGAGTTAGCCCAAAGCTGTCTCTCAGAATTGGCAGTGGGGCTCAATTAAACCAGAAAAGATAACATTGCACACAGAGCTCAGATTTGCAGAAGAAACACCTAATTATGTTCCCAACGGTCTGAAATAGGGCAAAAACACATTCAATTTTCAAGTACGAGGTTTCCTTGAGGAGTTAGACCAATGTGTCTCTCAGAATTGGCAGTGCCCAATTCAGCCAGAAAATATAACTTTTGACACAGAGCTTAGATATGCAAAACAAACACATATTCATTTTCCCAGAGTCTGAAAAATGGCAAAAATATACTCAATTTTCAAGTACGAGGTTTCCTTGAGGAGTTAGACCAAAGCTGTTTCTCAGAATGGGCAGTAGGACTGCATTCAACCAGAAAACATAACTTTTGACACAGAGCTTAGATATGCAAAACAAACACATATTCATGTATCCCACAGTTTGAAAAGCCCAAAAAACAATCAATTTTTTCAAACTGAGCTATCCTTGAGGAGTTAGACCAAAGTTTATCTCAGAATTGGCAGTGGGGCTCAATTAAACCAGAAAAGATAACATTGCACAAAGAGCTCAGATTTACAGAAGAAACACATATTCATGTTCCCCACGGTCTGAAATAGGGCAAAAACACATTCAATTTTCAAGTACGAGGTTTCCTTGAGGAGTTAGACCAATGTGTCTCTCAGAATTGGCAGTGCCCAATTCAGCGAGAAAATAGAACTTTTGACACAGAGCTTAGATATGCAAAACAAACACATATTCATGTACCCCACAGTCTGAAAAGCCCAAAAACAGACAATTTTTTCAAATCTGAGGTTTAACTGAGGAGATAGACCAAAGTGTCTCTCAGAATGGGCAGTAGGACTGCATTGAACCAGAAAACATCTTTTGACACAGAGCTTAGATATGCAAAACAAACACATATTCATGTACCCCACAGTTTGAAAAGCCCCCAAAACAGTCAGTTTTTTCAAATCTGAGCTATCCCTGAGGAGTTAGACCAAAGTGTCTCTCAGAATTGGCAGTAGGGCTCAATTAAACCAGAAAACATAACTTTTGACACAGAGCTCAGATTTTCAGAAGAAACACATATTCACGTTCCCAGAGTCTGAAAAACGGCAAATATATACTCAATTTTCAAGTACGAGGTTTCCTTGAGGAGTTAGACCAAAGCTGTTTCTCAGAATGGGCAGTAGGACTGCATTCAACCAGAAAACATAACTTTTGACACAGAGCTTAGATATGCAAAACAAACACATATTCATGTATCCCACAGTTTGAAAAGCCCAAAAAACAATCAATTTTTTCAAACTGAGCTATCCTTGAGGAGTTAGACCAAAGTTTATCTCAGAATTGGCAGTGGGGCTCAATTAAACCAGAAAAGATAACATTGCACACCGAGCTCAGATTTACAGAAGAAACACATATTCATGTTCCCCACGGTCTGAAATAGGGCAAAAACACATTCAATTTTCAAGTACGAGGTTTCCTTGAGGAGTTAGACCAATGTGTCTCTCAGAATTGGCAGTGGTGCCCAATTCAGCCAGAAAATAGAACTTTTGACACAGAGCTTAGATATGCAAAACAAACACATATTCATTTTCCCAGAGTCTGAAAAGCCCCAAAACAGACAATTTTTTCAAATCTGAGCTTTAACTGAGGAGTTAGACCAAAGCTATTTCTCAGAATGGGCAGTAGGACTGCATTCAACCAGAAAACATAACTTTTGACACAGAGCTTAGATATGCAAAACAAACACATATTCATGTATCCCACAGTCTGAAAAGCCCAAAAAACATACAATTTTTTCAAATCTGAGCTTTCCCTGAGGAGATAGACCAAAGTGTCTCTCAGAATTGGCAGTGGGTCTCAATTCAGCCAGAAAACTTAACTTTGGACACAAGCTCAGATCTTCAAAAGAAACATATTCATGTTATGCAAGGTATGAAAAAAACCAAAAAGACACAATTTTCAAATCTGAGCTTTCCCTGAGGAGTTAGCCCAAAGCTGTCTCTCAGAATTGGCAGTGGGGCTCAATTAAACCAGAAAAGATAACATTGCACACAGAGCTCAGATTTGCAGAAGAAACACATAATTATGTTCCCCACGGTCTGAAATAGGGCAAAAACACATTCAATTTTCAAGTACGAGGTTTCCTTGAGGAGTTAGACCAATGTGTCTCTCAGAATTGGCAGTGCCCAATTCAGCCAGAAAATATAACTTTTGACACAGAGCTTAGATATGCAAAACAAACACATATTCATTTTCCCAGAGTCTGAAAAATGGCAAAAATATACTCAATTTTCAAGTACGAGGTTTCCTTGAGGAGTTAGACCAAAGCTGTTTCTCAGAATGGGCAGTAGGACTGCATTCAACCAGAAAACATAACTTTTGACACAGAGCTTAGATATGCAAAACAAACACATATTCATGTATCCCACAGTTTGAAAAGCCCAAAAAACAATCAATTTTTTCAAACTGAGCTATCCTTGAGGAGTTAGACCAAAGTTTATCTCAGAATTGGCAGTGGGGCTCAATTAAACCAGAAAAGATAACATTGCACACCGAGCTCAGATTTACAGAAGAAACACATATTCATGTTCCCCACGGTCTAAAATAGGGCAAAAACACATTCAATTTTCAAGTACGAGGTTTCCTTGAGGAGTTAGACCAATGTGTCTCTCAGAATTGGCAGTGGTGCCCAATTCAGCCAGAAAATAGAACTTTTGACACAGAGCTTAGATATGCAAAACAAACACATATTCATTTTCCCAGAGTCTGAAAAGCCCCAAAACAGACAATTTTTTCAAATCTGAGCTTTAACTGAGGAGTTAGACCAAAGCTATTTCTCAGAATGGGCAGTAGGACTGCATTCAACCAGAAAACATAACTTTTGACACAGAGCTTAGATATGCAAAACAAACACATATTCATGTTCCCCACAGTCTGAAAAGCCCAAAAAACATACAATTTTTTCAAATCTGAGCTTTCCCTGAGGAGATAGACCAAAGTGTCTCTCAGAATTGGCAGTGGGTCTCAATTCAGCCAGAAAACTTAACTTTGGACACAAGCTCAGATTTTCAAAAGAAACATATTCATGTTATGCAAGGTATGAAAAAAACCAAAAACACACAATTTTCAAATCTGAGCTTTCCCTGAGGAGTTAGCCCAAAGCTGTCTCTCAGAATTGGCAGTGGGGCTCAATTAAAACAGAAAAGATAACATTGCACACAGAGCTCAGATTTGCAGAAGAAACACCTAATTATGTTCCCCACGGTCTGAAATAGGGCAAAAACACATTCAATTTTCAAGTACGAGGTTTCCTTGAGGAGTTAGACCAATGTGTCTCTCAGAATTGGCAGTGCCCAATTCAGCCAGAAAATATAACTTTTGACACAGAGCTTAGATATGCAAAACAAACACATATTCATTTTCCCAGAGTCTGAAAAATGGCAAAAATATACTCAATTTTCAAGTACGAGGTTTCCTTGAGGAGTTAGACCAAAGCTGTTTCTCAGAATGGGCAGTAGGACTGCATTCAACCAGAAAACATAACTTTTGACACAGAGCTTAGATATGCAAAACAAACACATATTCATGTATCCCACAGTTTGAAAAGCCCAAAAAACAATCAATGTTTTCAAACTGAGCAATCCTTGAGGAGTTAGACGAAAGTTTATCTCAGAATTGGCAGTGGGGCTCAATTAAACCAGAAAAGATAACATTGCACACAGAGCTCAGATTTACAGAAGAAACACATATTCATGTTCCCCACGGTCTGAAATAGGGCAAAAACACATTCAATTTTCAAGTACGAGGTTTCCTTGAGGAGTTAGACCAATGTGTCTCTCAGAATTGGCAGTGCCCAATTCAGCCAGAAAATAGAACTTTTGACACAGAGCTTAGATATGCAAACCAAACACATATTCATGTACCCCACAGTCTGAAAAGCCCAAAAACAGACAATTTTTTCAAATCTGAGCTTTAACTGAGGAGATAGACCAAAGTGTCTCTCAGAATGGGCAGTAGGACTGCATTGAACCAGAAAACATCTTTTGACACAGAGCTTAGATATGCAAAACAAACACATATTCATGTACCCCACAGTTTGAAAAGCCCCCAAAACAGTCAGTTTTTTCAAATCTGAGCTATCCCTGAGGAGTTAGACCAAAGTGTCTCTCAGAATTGGCAGTAGGGCTCAATTAAACCAGAAAACATAACTTTTGACACAGAGCTCAGATTTTCAGAAGAAACACATATTCACGTTCCCAGAGTCTGAAAAACGGCAAAAATATACTCAATTTTCAAGTACGAGGTTTCCTTGAGGAGTTAGACCAAAGCTGTTTCTCAGAATGGGCAGTAGGACTGCATTCAACCACAAAACATAACTTTTGACACAGAGCTTAGATATGCAAAACAAACACATATTCATGTATCCCACAGTTTGAAAAGCCCAAAAAACAATCAATTTTTTCAAACTGAGCTATCCTTGAGGAGTTAGACCAAAGTTTATCTCATAATTGGCAGTGGGGCTCAATTAAACCAGAAAAGATAACATTGCACAGAGAGCTCAGATTTACAGAAGAAACACATATTCATGTTCCCCACGGTCTGAAATATGGCAAAAACACATTCAATTTTCAAGTACGAGGTTTCCTTGAGGAGTTAGACCAATGTGTCTCTCAGAATTGGCAGTGCCCAATTCAGCCAGAAAATAGAACTTTTGACACAGAGCTTAGATATGCAAAACAAACACATATTCATTTTCCCAGAGTCTGAAAAGCCCCAAAACAGACAATTTTTTCAAATCTGAGCTTTAACTGAGGAGATAGACCAAAGTGTCTCTCAGAATGGGCAGTAGGACTGCATTCAACCAGAAAACATAACTTTTGACACAGAGCTTAGATATGCAAAATAAACACATATTCATGTTCCCCACAGTCTGAAAAGCCCCCAAAACAGTCAGTTTTTTCAAATCTGAGCTATCCCTGAGGAGATAGACCAAAGTGTCTCTCAGAATTGGCAGTAGGGCTCAATTAAACCAGAAAACATAACTTTTGACACAGAGCTCAGATTTTCAGAAGAAACACATATTCACGTTCCCCACGGTCTGAAATAGTTCAAAAACACATTCAATTTTCAAGTACGAGGTTTCCTTGAGGAGTTAGACCAATGTGTCTCTCAGAATTGGCAGTGGTGCCCAATTCAGCCAGAAAATAGAACTTTTGACACAGAGCTTAGATATGCAAAACAAACACATATTCATTTTCCCAGAGTCTGAAAAGCCCCAAAACAGACAATTTTTTCAAATCTGAGCTTTAAATGAGGAGTTAGACCAAAGCTATTTCTCAGAATGGGCAGTAGGACTGCATTCAACCAGAAAACATAACTTTTGACACAGAGCTTAGATATGCAAAACAAACACATATTCATGTATCCCACAGTTTGAAAAGCCCAAAAAACAATCAATTTTTTCAAACTGAGCTATCCTTGAGGAGTTAGACCAAAGTTTATCTCAGAATTGGCAGTGGGGCTCAATTAAACCAGAAAAGATATCATTGCACACAGAGCTCAGATTTACAGAAGAAACACATATTCATGTTCCCCACGGTCTGAAATAGGGCAAAAACACATTCAATTTTCAAGTACGAGGTTTCCTTGAGGAGTTAGACCAATGTGTCTCTCAGAATTGGCAGTGCCCAATTCAGCCAGAAAATAGAATTTTTGACACAGAGCTTAGATATAGAAAACAAACACATATTCATGTACCCCACAGTCTGAAAAGCCCAAAAAACAGACAATTTTTTCAAATCTGAGCTTTAACTGAGGAGATAGACCAAAGTGTCTCTCAGAATGGGCAGTAGGACTGCATTGAACCAGAAAACATCTTTTGACACAGAGCTTAGATATTGAAAACAAACACATATTCATGTACCCCACAGTTTGAAAAGCCCCCAAAACAGTCAGTTTTTTCAAATCTGAGCTATCCCTGAGGAGTTAGACCAAAGTGTCTCTCAGAATTGGCAGTAGGGCTCAATTAAACCAGAAAACATATCTTTTGACACAGAGCTCAGATTTTCAGAAGAAACACATATTCACGTTCCCAGAGTCTGAAAAACGGCAAAAATATACTCAATTTTCAAGTACGAGGTTTCCTTGAGGAGTTAGACCAAAGCTGTTTCTCAGAATGGGCAGTAGGACTGCATTCAACCAGAAAACATAACTTTTGACACAGAGCTTAGATATGCAAAACAAACACATATTCATGTATCCCACAGTTTGAAAAGCCCAAAAAACAATCAATTTTTTCAAACTGAGCTATCCTTGAGGAGTTAGACCAAAGTTTATCTCAGAATTGGCAGTGGGGCTCAATTAAACCAGAAAAGATAACATTGCACAGAGAGCTCAGATTTACAGAAGAAACACATATTCATGTTCCCCACGGTCTGAAATATGGCAAAAACACATTCAATTTTCAAGTACGAGGTTTCCTTGAGGAGTTAGACCAATGTGTCTCTCAGAATTGGCAGTGCCCAATTCAGCCAGAAAATAGAACTTTTGACACAGAGCTTAGATATGCAAAACAAACACATATTCATTTTCCCAGAGTCTGAAAAGCCCCAAAACAGACAATTTTTTCAAATCTGAGCTTTAACTGAGGAGATAGACCAAAGTGTCTCTCAGAATGGGCAGTAGGACTGCATTCAACCAGAAAACATAACTTTTGACACAGAGCTTAGATATGCAAAATAAACACATATTCGTGTTCCCCACAGTCTGAAAAGCCCAAAAAACATACAATTTTTTCAAATCTGAGCTTTCCCTGAGGAGATAGACCAAAGTGTCTCTCAGAATTGGCAGTGGGTCTCAATTCAGCCAGAAAACTTAACTTTGGACACAAGCTCAGATTTTCAAAAGAAACATATTCATGTTATGCAAGGTATGAAAACACCAAAAACACACAATTTTCAAATCTGAGCTTTCCCTGAGGAGTTAGCCCAAAGCTGTCTCTCAGAATAGGCAGTGGGGCTCAATTAAACCAGAAAAGATAACATTGCACACAGAGCTCAGATTTGCAGAAGAAACACATAATTATGTTCCCAACGGTCTGAAATAGGGCAAAAACACATTCAATTTTCAAGTACGAGGTTTCCTTGAGGAGTTAGACCAATGTGTCTCTCAGAATTGGCAGTGCCCAATTCAGCCAGAAAATATAACTTTTGACACAGAGCTTAGATATGCAAAACAAACACATATTCATTTTCCCAGAGTCTGAAAAATGGCAAAAATATACTCAATTTTCAAGTACGAGGTTTCCTTGAGGAGTTAGACCAAAGCTGTTTCTCAGAATGGGCAGTAGGACTGCATTCAACCAGAAAACATAACTTTTGACACAGAGCTTAGATATTGAAAACAAACACATATTCATGTATCCCACAGTTTGAAAAGCCCAAAAAACAATCAATTTTTTCAAACTGAGCTATCCTTGAGGAGTTAGACCAAAGTTTATCTCAGAATTGGCAGTTGGGCTCAATTAAACCAGAAAAGATAACATTGCACACAGAGCTCAGATTTACAGAAGAAACACATATTCATGTTCCCCACGGTCTGAAATAGGGCAAAAACACGTTCAATTTTCAAGTACGAGGTTTCCTTGAGGAGTTAGACCAATGTGTCTCTCAGAATTGGCAGTGCCCAATTCAGCGAGAAAATAGAACTTTTGACACAGAGCTTAGATATGCAAAACAAACACATATTCATGTACCCCACAGTCTGAAAAGCCCAAAAACAGACAATTTTTTCAAATCTGAGCTTTAACTGAGGAGATAGACCAAAGTGTCTCTCAGAATGGGCAGTAGGACTGCATTGAACCAGAAAACATCTTTTGACACAGAGCTTAGATATGCAAAACAAACACATATTCATGTACCCCACAGTTTGAAAAGCCCCCAAAACAGTCAGTTTTTTCAAATCTGAGCTATCCCTGAGGAGTTAGACCAAAGTGTCTCTCAGAATTGGCAGTAGGGCTCAATTAAACCAGAAAACATAACTTTTGACACAGAGCTCAGATTTTCAGAAGAAACACATATTCACGTTCCCCACGGTCTGAAATAGGGCAAAAACACATTCAATTTTCAAGTACGAGGTTTCCTTGAGGAGTTAGACCAATGTGTCTCTCAGAATTGGCAGTGGTGCCCAATTCAGCCAGAAAATAGAACTTTTGACACAGAGCTTAGATATGCAAAACAAACACATATTCATTTTCCCAGAGTCTGAAAAGCCCCAAAACAGACAATTTTTTCAAATCTGAGCTTTAACTGAGGAGTTAGACCAAAGCTATTTCTCAGAATGGGCAGTAGGACTGCATTCAACCAGAAAACATAACTTTTGACACAGAGCTTAGATATGCAAAACAAACACATATTCATGTTCCCCACAGTCTGAAAAGCCCAAAAAACATACAATTTTTTCAAATCTGAGCTTTCCCTGAGGAGATAGACCTAAGTGTCTCTCAGAATTGGCAGTGGGTCTCAATTCAGCCAGAAAACTTAACTTTGGACACAAGCTCAGATTTTCAAAAGAAACATATTCATGTTATGCAAGGTATGAAAAAAACCAAAAACACACAATTTTCAAATCTGAGCTTTCCCTGAGGAGTTAGCCCAAAGCTGTCTCTCAGAATTGGCAGTGGGGCTCAATTAAAACAGAAAAGATAACATTGCACACAGAGCTCAGATTTGCAGAAGAAACACCTAATTATGTTCCCCACGGTCTGAAATAGGGCAAAAACACATTCAATTTTCAAGTACGAGGTTTCCTTGAGGAGTTAGACCAAAGTGTCTATCAGAATTGGCAGTAGGGCTCAATTAAACCAGAAAACATAACTTTTGACACAGAGCTCAGATTTTCAGAAGAAACACATATTCACGTTCCCAGAGTCTGAAAAACGGCAAATATATACTCAATTTTCAAGTACGAGGTTTCCTTGAGGAGTTAGACCAAAGCTGTTTCTCAGAATGGGCAGTAGGACTGCATTCAACCAGAAAACATAACTTTTGACACAGAGCTTAGATATGCAAAACAAACACATATTCATGTATCCCACAGTTTGAAAAGCCCAAAAAACAATCAATTTTTTCAAACTGAGCTATCCTTGAGGAGTTAGACCAAAGTTTATCTCAGAATTGGCAGTGGGGCTCAATTAAACCAGAAAAGATAACATTGCACACCGAGCTCAGATTTACAGAAGAAACACATATTCATGTTCCCCACGGTCTGAAATAGGGCAAAAACACATTCAATTTTCAAGTACGAGGTTTCCTTGAGGAGTTAGACCAATGTGTCTCTCAAAATTGGCAGTGACCAATTCAGCCAGAAAATAGAACTTTTGACACAGAGCTTAGATATGCAAAACAAACACATATTCATTTTCCCAGAGTCTGAAAAGCCCAAAAACAGACAATTTTTTGAAATCTGAGCTTTAACTGAGGAGATAGACCAAAGTGTCTCTCAGAATGGGCAGTAGGACTCCATTGAACCAGAAAACATCTTTTGACACAGAGCTTAGATATTGAAAACAAACACATATTCATGTACCCCACAGTTTGAAAAGCCCCCCAAACAATCAATTTTTTCAAACTGAGCTATCCTTGAGGAGTTAGACCAAAGTTTATCTCAGAATTGGCAGTGGGGCTCAATTAAACCAGAAAAGATAACATTGCACACAGAGCTCAGATTTACAGAAGAAACACATATTCATGTTCCCCACGGTCTGAAATAGGGCAAAAACACATTCAATTTTCAAGTACGAGGTTTCCTTGAGGAGTTAGACCAATGTGTCTCTCAGAATTGGCAGTGCCCAATTCAGCCAGAAAATAGAACTTTTGACACAGAGCTTAGATATGCAAAACAAACACATATTCATTTTCCCAGAGTCTGAAAAGCCCAAAAACAGACAATTTTTTGAAATCTGAGCTTTAACTGAGGAGATAGACCAAAGTGTCTCTCAGAATGGGCAGTAGGACTCCATTGAACCAGAAAACATCTTTTGACACAGAGCTTAGATATTGAAAACAAACACATATTCATGTACCCCACAGTTTGAAAAGCCCCCAAAACAGTCAGTTTTTTCAAATCTGAGCTATCCCTGAGGAGTTAGACCAAAGTGTCTCTCAGAATTGGCAGTAGGGCTCAATTAAACCAGAAAACATAACTTTTGACACAGAGCTCAGATTTTCAGAAGAAACACATATTCACGTTCCCAGAGTCTGAAAAACAGCAAATATATACTCAATTTTCAACTACGAGGTTTCCTTGAGGAGTTAGACCAAAGCTGTTTCTCAGAATGGGCAGTAGGACTGCATTCAACCAGAAAACATAACTTTTGACACAGAGCTTAGATATGAAAAACAAACACATATTCATGTACCCCACAGTTTGAAAAGCCCCCCAAACAGTCAGTTTTTTCAAATCTGAGCTTTCCCTGAGGAGATAGACCAAAGTGTCTCTCAGAATTGGCAGTAGGGCTCAATTCAGCCAGAAAACTTAACTTTGGACACAAGCTCAGATTTTCAAAAGAAACATATTCATGTTATGCAAGGTATGAAAACACCAAAAACACACAATTTTCAAATCTGAGCTTTCCCTGAGGAGTTAGCCCAAAGCTGTCTCTCAGAATTGGCAGTGGGGCTCAATTAAACCAGAAAAGATAACATTGCACACAGAGCTCAGATTTGCAGAAGAAACACATAATTATGTTCCCCACGGTCTGAAATAGGGCAAAAACACATTCAATTTTCAAGTACGAGGTTTCCTTGAGGAGTTAGACCAATGTGTCTCTCACAATTGGCAGTGCCCAATTCAGCCAGAAAATAGAACTTTTGACACAGAGCTTAGATATGCAAAACAAACACATATTCATGTACCCCACAGTCTGAAAAATGGCAAAAATATACTCAATTTTCAAGTACGAGGTTTCCTTGAGGAGTTAGACCAAAGCTTTTTCTCAGAATGGGCAGTAGGACTGCATTCAACCAGAAAACATAACTTTTGACACAGAGCTTAGATATGCAAAACAAACACATATTCATGTACCCCACAGTCTGAAAAGCCCCAAAACAGACAATTTTTTGAAATCTGAGCTTTAACTGAGGAGATAGACCAAAGTGTCTCTCAGAATGGGCAGTAGGACTCCATTGAACCAGAAAACATCTTTTGACACAGAGCTTAGATATTGAAAACAAACACATATTCATGTACCCCACAGTTTGAAAAGCCCCCCAAACAATCAATTTTTTCAAACTGAGCTATCCTTGAGGAGTTAGACCAAAGTTTATCTCAGAATTGGCAGTGGGGCTCAATTAAACCAGAAATGATAACATTGCACACAGAGCTCAGATTTACAGAAGAAACACATATTCATGTTCCCCACGGTCTGAAATAGGGCAAAAACACATTCAATTTTCAAGTACGAGGTTTCCTTGAGGAGTTAGACCAATGTGTCTCTCAGAATTGGCAGTGCCCAATTCAGCCAGAAAATAGAACTTTTGACACAGAGCTTAGATATGCAAAACAAACACATATTCATTTTCCCAGAGTCTGAAAAGCCCAAAAACAGACAATTTTTTGAAATCTGAGCTTTAACTGAGGAGATAGACCAAAGTGTCTCTCAGAATGGGCAGTAGGACTCCATTGAACCAGAAAACATCTTTTGACACAGAGCTTAGATATTGAAAACAAACACATATTCATGTACCCCACAGTTTGAAAAGCCCCCAAAACAGTCAGTTTTTTCAAATCTGAGCTATCCCTGAGGAGTTAGACCAAAGTGTCTCTCAGAATTGGTAGTAGGGCTCAATTAAACCAGAAAACATAACTTTTGACACAGAGCTCAGATTTTCAGAAGAAACACATATTCACGTTCCCAGAGTCTGAAAAACAGCAAATATATACTCAATTTTCAAGTACGAGGTTTCCTTGAGGAGTTAGACCAAAGCTGTTTCTCAGAATGGGCAGTAGGACTGCATTCAACCAGAAAACATAACTTTTGACACAGAGCTTAGATATGAAAAACAAACACATATTCATGTACCCCACAGTTTGAAAAGCCCCCAAAACAGTCAGTTTTTTCAAATCTGAGCTTTCCCTGAGGAGATAGACCAAAGTGTCTCTCAGAATTGGCAGTAGGGCTCAATTCAGCCAGAAAACTTAACTTTGGACACAAGCTCAGATTTTCAAAAGAAACATATTCATGTTATGCAAGGTATGAAAACACCAAAAACACACAATTTTCAAATCTGAGCTTTCCCTGAGGAGTTAGCCCAAAGCTGTCTCTCAGAATTGGCAGTGGGGCTCAATTAAACCAGAAAAGATAACATTGCACACAGAGCTCAGATTTGCAGAAGAAACACATAATTATGTTCCCCACGGTCTGAAATAGGGCAAAAACACATTCAATTTTCAAGTACGAGGTTTCCTTGAGGAGTTAGACCAATGTGTCTCTCACAATTGGCAGTGCCCAATTCAGCCAGAAAATAGAACTTTTGACACAGAGCTTAGATATGCAAAACAAACACATATTCATGTACCCCACAGTCTGAAAAATGGCAAAAATATACTCAATTTTCAAGTACGAGGTTTCCTTGAGGAGTTAGACCAAAGCTGTTTCTCAGAATGGGCAGTAGGACTGCATTCAACCAGAAAACATAACTTTTGACACAGAGCTTAGATATGCAAAACAAACACATATTCATGTACCCCACAGTCTGAAAAGCCCCAAAACAGACAATTTTTTCAAATCTGAGCTTTAACTGAGGAGATAGACCAAAGTGTCTCTCAGAATGGGCAGTAGGACTGCATTGAACCAGAAAACATCTTTTGACACAGAGCTTAGATATGCAAAACAAACACATATTCATGTACCCCACAGTTTGAAAAGCCCCCAAAACAGTCAGTTTTTTCAAATCTGAGCTATCCCTGAGGAGTTAGACCAAAGTGTCTCTCAGAATTGGCAGTGGGTCTCAATTCAGCCAGAAAACTTAACTTTGGACACAAGCTCAGATTTTCAAAAGAAACATATTCATGTTATGCAAGGTATGAAAACACCAAAAACACACAATTTTCAAATCTGAGCTTTCCCTGAGGAGTTAGCCCAAAGCTGTCTCTCAGAATTGGCAGTGGGGCTCAATTAAACCAGAAAAGATAACATTGCACACAGAGCTCAGATTTGCAGAAGAAACACATAATTATGTTCCCCACGGTCTGAAATAGGGCAAAAACACATTCAATTTTCAAGTACGAGGTTTCCTTGAGGAGTTAGACCAATGTGTCTCTCAGAATTGGCAGTGCCCAATTCAGCCAGAAAATAGAACTTTTGACACAGAGCTTAGATATGCAAAACAAACACATATTCATTTTCCCAGAGTCTGAAAAATGGCAAAAATATACTCAATTTTCAAGTACGAGGTTTCCTTTAGGAGTTAGACCAAAGCTGTTTCTCAGAATGGGCAGTAGGACTGCATTCAACCAGAAAACATAACTTTTGACACAGAGCTTAGATATGCAAAACAAACACATATTCATGTATCCCACAGTTTGAAAAGCCCAAAAAACAATCAATTTTTTCAAACTGAGCTATCCTTGAGGAGTTAGACCAAAGTTTATCTCAGAATTGGCAGTGGGACTCAATTAAACCAGAAAAGATAACATTGCACACAGAGCTCAGATTTACAGAAGAAACACATATTCATGTTCCCCACGGTCTGAAATAGGGCAAAAACACATTCAATTTTCAAGTACGAGGTTTCCTTGAGGAGTTAGACCAATGTGTCTCTCAGAATTGGCAGTGCCCAATTCAGCCAGAAAATAGAACTTTTGACACAGAGCTTAGATATGCAAAACAAACACATATTCATGTACCCCACAGTCTGAAAAGCCCAAAAACAGTCAATTTTTTCAAATCTGAGCTATCCCTGAGGAGTTAGACCAAAGTGTCTCTCAGAATTGGCAGTAGGGCTCAATTAAACCAGAAAACATAACTTTTGACACAGAGCTCAGATTTTCAGAAGAAACACATATTCACGTTCCCAGAGTCTGAAAAACGGCAAATATATACTCAATTTTCAAGTACGAGGTTTCCTTGAGGAGTTAGACCAAAGCTGTTTCTCAGAATGGGCAGTAGGACTGCATTCAACCAGAAAACATAACTTTTGACACAGAGCTTAGATATGCAAAACAAACACATATTCATGTTCCCCACAGTCTGAAAAGCCCAAAAAACATACAATTTTTTTCAAATCTGAGCTTTCCCTGAGGAGATAGACCAAAGTGTCTCTCAGAATTGGCAGTGGGTCTCAATTCAGCCAGAAAACTTAACTTTGGACACAAGCTCAGATTTTCAAAAGAAACATATTCATGTTATGCAAAGTATGAAAAGACCAAAAACACACAATTTTCAAATCTGAGCTTTCCCTGAGGAGTTAGCCCAAAGCTGTCTCTCAGAATTGGCAGTGGGGCTCAATTAAACCAGAAAAGATAACATTGCACACAGAGCTCAGATTTTCAGAAGAAACACATAATTATGTTCCCCACGGTCTGAAATAGGGCAAAAACACATTCAATTTTCAAGTACGAGGTTTCCTTGAGGAGTTAGACCAATGTGTCTCTCAGAATTGGCAGTGCCCAATTCAGCCAGAAAATATAACTTTTGACACAGAGCTTAGATATGCAAAACAAACACATATTCATTTTCCCAGAGTCTGAAAAATGGCAAAAATATACTCAATTTTCAAGTACGAGGTTTCATTGAGGAGTTAGACCAAAGCTGTTTCTCAGAATGGGCAGTAGGACTGCATTCAACCAGAAAACATAACTTTTGACACAGAGCTTAGATATGCAAAACAAACACATATTCATGTATCCCACAGTTTGAAAAGCCCAAAAAACAATCAATGTTTTCAAACTGAGCTATCCTTGAGGAGTTAGACCAAAGTTTATCTCAGAATTGGCAGTGGGGCTCAATTAAACCAGAAAAGATAACATTGCACAAAGAGCTCAGATTTGCAGAAGAAACACATATTCATGTATCCCACAGTTTTCATTTTCATGTTATGCAAGGTATGAAAACACCAAAAACACACAATTTTCAAATCTGAGCTTTCCCTGGGGAGTTAGCCCAAACCTGTCTCTCAGAATTGGCAGTAGGACTGCATTGAACCAGAAAACATAACCTTTGACACAGAGCTTAGATATGCAAAACAAACACATATTCATGTATCCCACAGTTTGAAAAGCCCAAAAAACAATCAATTTTTTCAAATCTGAGCTTTCTCTGAGGAGATAGACCAAAGTGTGTCTCAGAATGGGCAGTAGGACTGCATTCAACCAGAAAACATAACTTTTGACACAGAGCTTAGATATGCAAAACAAACACATATTCATGTACCCCACAGTTTGAAAAGCCCCCAAAACAGTCAATTTTTTTCAAATCTGAGCTATCCCAGAGGAGTTAGACCAAAGTTTCTCTCCGAATTGGCAGTAGGGCTCAATTCAGCCAGAATACATAACCTTTGACACAGAGCGTAGATATGCAAAACAAACCCATATTTATGTTCCCCACAGTCTGAAAAGCCCAAGAAACAAACAATTTTTTCAAATCTGAGCTTTCCCTGAGGAGTTAGACCAAAGTGTCTCTCAGAATTGGCAGTGGGGCTCAATTCAGCCAGAAAACATAACTTTGGATACAAGGTCAGATTTTCAAAAGAAACATATTCATGTTATGCAAGGTATGAAAACACCAAAAACACACAATTTTCAAATCTGAGCTTTCCCTGACGAGTTAGCTCAAAGCTGTCTCTCAGAATGGGCAGTAGGACTGCATTCAACCAGAAAACATAACTTTTGACACAGAGCTTAGATATGCAAAACAAACACATATTCATGTATCCCACAGTTTGAAAAGCCCAAAAAACAATCAATTTTTTCAAACTGAGCTATCCTTGAGGAGTTAGACCAAAGTTTATCTCAGAATTGGCAGTGGGGCTCAATTAAACCAGAAAAGATAACATTGCACACCGAGCTCAGATTTACAGAAGAAACACATATTCATGTTCCCCACGGTCTGAAATAGGGCAAAAACACATTCAATTTTCAAGTACGAGGTTTCCTTGAGGAGTTAGACCAATGTGTCTCTCAAAATTGGCAGTGACCAATTCAGCCAGAAAATAGAACTTTTGACACAGAGCTTAGATATGCAAAACAAACACATATTCATTTTCCCAGAGTCTGAAAAGCCCAAAAACAGACAATTTTTTGAAATCTGAGCTTTAACTGAGGAGATAGACCAAAGTGTCTCTCAGAATGGGCAGTAGGACTCCATTGAACCAGAAAACATCTTTTGACACAGAGCTTAGATATTGAAAACAAACACATATTCATGTACCCCACAGTTTGAAAAGCCCCCCAAACAATCAATTTTTTCAAACTGAGCTATCCTTGAGGAGTTAGACCAAAGTTTATCTCAGAATTGGCAGTGGGGCTCAATTAAACCAGAAAAGATAACATTGCACACAGAGCTCAGATTTACAGAAGAAACACATATTCATGTTCCCCACGGTCTGAAATAGGGCAAAAACACATTCAATTTTCAAGTACGAGGTTTCCTTGAGGAGTTAGACCAATGTGTCTCTCAGAATTGGCAGTGCCCAATTCAGCCAGAAAATAGAACTTTTGACACAGAGCTTAGATATGCAAAACAAACACATATTCATTTTCCCAGAGTCTGAAAAGCCCAAAAACAGACAATTTTTTGAAATCTGAGCTTTAACTGAGGAGATAGACCAAAGTGTCTCTCAGAATGGGCAGTAGGACTCCATTGAACCAGAAAACATCTTTTGACACAGAGCTTAGATATTGAAAACAAACACATATTCATGTACCCCACAGTTTGAAAAGCCCCCAAAACAGTCAGTTTTTTCAAATCTGAGCTATCCCTGAGGAGTTAGACCAAAGTGTCTCTCAGAATTGGCAGTAGGGCTCAATTAAACCAGAAAACATAACTTTTGACACAGAGCTCAGATTTTCAGAAGAAACACATATTCACGTTCCCAGAGTCTGAAAAACAGCAAATATATACTCAATTTTCAACTACGAGGTTTCCTTGAGGAGTTAGACCAAAGCTGTTTCTCAGAATGGGCAGTAGGACTGCATTCAACCAGAAAACATAACTTTTGACACAGAGCTTAGATATGAAAAACAAACACATATTCATGTACCCCACAGTTTGAAAAGCCCCCCAAACAGTCAGTTTTTTCAAATCTGAGCTTTCCCTGAGGAGATAGACCAAAGTGTCTCTCAGAATTGGCAGTAGGGCTCAATTCAGCCAGAAAACTTAACTTTGGACACAAGCTCAGATTTTCAAAAGAAACATATTCATGTTATGCAAGGTATGAAAACACCAAAAACACACAATTTTCAAATCTGAGCTTTCCCTGAGGAGTTAGCCCAAAGCTGTCTCTCAGAATTGGCAGTGGGGCTCAATTAAACCAGAAAAGATAACATTGCACACAGAGCTCAGATTTGCAGAAGAAACACATAATTATGTTCCCCACGGTCTGAAATAGGGCAAAAACACATTCAATTTTCAAGTACGAGGTTTCCTTGAGGAGTTAGACCAATGTGTCTCTCACAATTGGCAGTGCCCAATTCAGCCAGAAAATAGAACTTTTGACACAGAGCTTAGATATGCAAAACAAACACATATTCATGTACCCCACAGTCTGAAAAATGGCAAAAATATACTCAATTTTCAAGTACGAGGTTTCCTTGAGGAGTTAGACCAAAGCTTTTTCTCAGAATGGGCAGTAGGACTGCATTCAACCAGAAAACATAACTTTTGACACAGAGCTTAGATATGCAAAACAAACACATATTCATGTACCCCACAGTCTGAAAAGCCCCAAAACAGACAATTTTTTGAAATCTGAGCTTTAACTGAGGAGATAGACCAAAGTGTCTCTCAGAATGGGCAGTAGGACTCCATTGAACCAGAAAACATCTTTTGACACAGAGCTTAGATATTGAAAACAAACACATATTCATGTACCCCACAGTTTGAAAAGCCCCCCAAACAATCAATTTTTTCAAACTGAGCTATCCTTGAGGAGTTAGACCAAAGTTTATCTCAGAATTGGCAGTGGGGCTCAATTAAACCAGAAATGATAACATTGCACACAGAGCTCAGATTTACAGAAGAAACACATATTCATGTTCCCCACGGTCTGAAATAGGGCAAAAACACATTCAATTTTCAAGTACGAGGATTCCTTGAGGAGTTAGACCAATGTGTCTCTCAGAATTGGCAGTGCCCAATTCAGCCAGAAAATAGAACTTTTGACACAGAGCTTAGATATGCAAAACAAACACATATTCATTTTCCCAGAGTCTGAAAAGCCCAAAAACAGACAATTTTTTGAAATCTGAGCTTTAACTGAGGAGATAGACCAAAGTGTCTCTCAGAATGGGCAGTAGGACTCCATTGAACCAGAAAACATCTTTTGACACAGAGCTTAGATATTGAAAACAAACACATATTCATGTACCCCACAGTTTGAAAAGCCCCCAAAACAGTCAGTTTTTTCAAATCTGAGCTATCCCTGAGGAGTTAGACCAAAGTGTCTCTCAGAATTGGTAGTAGGGCTCAATTAAACCAGAAAACATAACTTTTGACACAGAGCTCAGATTTTCAGAAGAAACACATATTCACGTTCCCAGAGTCTGAAAAACAGCAAATATATACTCAATTTTCAAGTACGAGGTTTCCTTGAGGAGTTAGACCAAAGCTGTTTCTCAGAATGGGCAGTAGGACTGCATTCAACCAGAAAACATAACTTTTGACACAGAGCTTAGATATGAAAAACAAACACATATTCATGTACCCCACAGTTTGAAAAGCCCCCAAAACAGTCAGTTTTTTCAAATCTGAGCTTTCCCTGAGGAGATAGACCAAAGTGTCTCTCAGAATTGGCAGTAGGGCTCAATTCAGCCAGAAAACTTAACTTTGGACACAAGCTCAGATTTTCAAAAGAAACATATTCATGTTATGCAAGGTATGAAAACACCAAAAACACACAATTTTCAAATCTGAGCTTTCCCTGAGGAGTTAGCCCAAAGCTGTCTCTCAGAATTGGCAGTGGGGCTCAATTAAACCAGAAAAGATAACATTGCACACAGAGCTCAGATTTGCAGAAGAAACACATAATTATGTTCCCCACGGTCTGAAATAGGGCAAAAACACATTCAATTTTCAAGTACGAGGTTTCCTTGAGGAGTTAGACCAATGTGTCTCTCACAATTGGCAGTGCCCAATTCAGCCAGAAAATAGAACTTTTGACACAGAGCTTAGATATGCAAAACAAACACATATTCATGTACCCCACAGTCTGAAAAATGGCAAAAATATACTCAATTTTCAAGTACGAGGTTTCCTTGAGGAGTTAGACCAAAGCTGTTTCTCAGAATGGGCAGTAGGACTGCATTCAACCAGAAAACATAACTTTTGACACAGAGCTTAGATATGCAAAACAAACACATATTCATGTACCCCACAGTCTGAAAAGCCCCAAAACAGACAATTTTTTCAAATCTGAGCTTTAACTGAGGAGATAGACCAAAGTGTCTCTCAGAATGGGCAGTAGGACTGCATTGAACCAGAAAACATCTTTTGACACAGAGCTTAGATATGCAAAACAAACACATATTCATGTACCCCACAGTTTGAAAAGCCCCCAAAACAGTCAGTTTTTTCAAATCTGAGCTATCCCTGAGGAGTTAGACCAAAGTGTCTCTCAGAATTGGCAGTGGGTCTCAATTCAGCCAGAAAACTTAACTTTGGACACAAGCTCAGATTTTCAAAAGAAACATATTCATGTTATGCAAGGTATGAAAACACCAAAAACACACAATTTTCAAATCTGAGCTTTCCCTGAGGAGTTAGCCCAAAGCTGTCTCTCAGAATTGGCAGTGGGGCTCAATTAAACCAGAAAAGATAACATTGCACACAGAGCTCAGATTTGCAGAAGAAACACATAATTATGTTCCCCACGGTCTGAAATAGGGCAAAAACACATTCAATTTTCAAGTACGAGGTTTCCTTGAGGAGTTAGACCAATGTGTCTCTCAGAATTGGCAGTGCCCAATTCAGCCAGAAAATAGAACTTTTGACACAGAGCTTAGATATGCAAAACAAACACATATTCATTTTCCCAGAGTCTGAAAAATGGCAAAAATATACTCAATTTTCAAGTACGAGGTTTCCTTTAGGAGTTAGACCAAAGCTGTTTCTCAGAATGGGCAGTAGGACTGCATTCAACCAGAAAACATAACTTTTGACACAGAGCTTAGATATGCAAAACAAACACATATTCATGTATCCCACAGTTTGAAAAGCCCAAAAAACAATCAATTTTTTCAAACTGAGCTATCCTTGAGGAGTTAGACCAAAGTTTATCTCAGAATTGGCAGTGGGACTCAATTAAACCAGAAAAGATAACATTGCACACAGAGCTCAGATTTACAGAAGAAACACATATTCATGTTCCCCACGGTCTGAAATAGGGCAAAAACACATTCAATTTTCAAGTACGAGGTTTCCTTGAGGAGTTAGACCAATGTGTCTCTCAGAATTGGCAGTGCCCAATTCAGCCAGAAAATAGAACTTTTGACACAGAGCTTAGATATGCAAAACAAACACATATTCATGTACCCCACAGTCTGAAAAGCCCAAAAACAGTCAATTTTTTCAAATCTGAGCTATCCCTGAGGAGTTAGACCAAAGTGTCTCTCAGAATTGGCAGTAGGGCTCAATTAAACCAGAAAACATAACTTTTGACACAGAGCTCAGATTTTCAGAAGAAACACATATTCACGTTCCCAGAGTCTGAAAAACGGCAAATATATACTCAATTTTCAAGTACGAGGTTTCCTTGAGGAGTTAGACCAAAGCTGTTTCTCAGAATGGGCAGTAGGACTGCATTCAACCAGAAAACATAACTTTTGACACAGAGCTTAGATATGCAAAACAAACACATATTCATGTTCCCCACAGTCTGAAAAGCCCAAAAAACATACAATTTTTTTCAAATCTGAGCTTTCCCTGAGGAGATAGACCAAAGTGTCTCTCAGAATTGGCAGTGGGTCTCAATTCAGCCAGAAAACTTAACTTTGGACACAAGCTCAGATTTTCAAAAGAAACATATTCATGTTATGCAAAGTATGAAAAGACCAAAAACACACAATTTTCAAATCTGAGCTTTCCCTGAGGAGTTAGCCCAAAGCTGTCTCTCAGAATTGGCAGTGGGGCTCAATTAAACCAGAAAAGATAACATTGCACACAGAGCTCAGATTTTCAGAAGAAACACATAATTATGTTCCCCACGGTCTGAAATAGGGCAAAAACACATTCAATTTTCAAGTACGAGGTTTCCTTGAGGAGTTAGACCAATGTGTCTCTCAGAATTGGCAGTGCCCAATTCAGCCAGAAAATATAACTTTTGACACAGAGCTTAGATATGCAAAACAAACACATATTCATTTTCCCAGAGTCTGAAAAATGGCAAAAATATACTCAATTTTCAAGTACGAGGTTTCATTGAGGAGTTAGACCAAAGCTGTTTCTCAGAATGGGCAGTAGGACTGCATTCAACCAGAAAACATAACTTTTGACACAGAGCTTAGATATGCAAAACAAACACATATTCATGTATCCCACAGTTTGAAAAGCCCAAAAAACAATCAATGTTTTCAAACTGAGCTATCCTTGAGGAGTTAGACCAAAGTTTATCTCAGAATTGGCAGTGGGGCTCAATTAAACCAGAAAAGATAACATTGCACAAAGAGCTCAGATTTGCAGAAGAAACACATATTCATGTATCCCACAGTTTTCATTTTCATGTTATGCAAGGTATGAAAACACCAAAAACACACAATTTTCAAATCTGAGCTTTCCCTGGGGAGTTAGCCCAAACCTGTCTCTCAGAATTGGCAGTAGGACTGCATTGAACCAGAAAACATAACCTTTGACACAGAGCTTAGATATGCAAAACAAACACATATTCATGTATCCCACAGTTTGAAAAGCCCAAAAAACAATCAATTTTTTCAAATCTGAGCTTTCTCTGAGGAGATAGACCAAAGTGTGTCTCAGAATGGGCAGTAGGACTGCATTCAACCAGAAAACATAACTTTTGACACAGAGCTTAGATATGCAAAACAAACACATATTCATGTACCCCACAGTTTGAAAAGCCCCCAAAACAGTCAATTTTTTTCAAATCTGAGCTATCCCAGAGGAGTTAGACCAAAGTTTCTCTCCGAATTGGCAGTAGGGCTCAATTCAGCCAGAATACATAACCTTTGACACAGAGCGTAGATATGCAAAACAAACCCATATTTATGTTCCCCACAGTCTGAAAAGCCCAAGAAACAAACAATTTTTTCAAATCTGAGCTTTCCCTGAGGAGTTAGACCAAAGTGTCTCTCAGAATTGGCAGTGGGGCTCAATTCAGCCAGAAAACATAACTTTGGATACAAGGTCAGATTTTCAAAAGAAACATATTCATGTTATGCAAGGTATGAAAACACCAAAAACACACAATTTTCAAATCTGAGCTTTCCCTGACGAGTTAGCTCAAAGCTGTCTCTCAGAATTGGCAGTAGGACTGCATTGAACCAGAAAACATAACTTTTGACACAGAGCTTAGATATGCAAAACAAACACATATTCATGTACCCCACAGTTTGAAAAGCCCCCCAAACAGTCAATTTTTTCAAATCTGAGCTTCCGGCGGCGATCTCAGCGCGTTAGGGACGAAAGGGGCGATGCTCCGCTCCTGAGTTCTTAACAATCCCGCATCTGGAGCCGAAACAGGCGCTATTGATCTCGTAGTGATCAATAGCTTAAAGGGGAACATCTTAGGACCTCAGAGGAGATCGCAACTTCTCTGAAGGTACAAGATTAAGCCCTTAATCCAGTGTGAGGAAAAACCAGCCTTACGGGACTGGCCAGAGGCGCTGATAACTGTATAAGAGGGAAGCGAAGATTGAAAACTATAAGAGGTCATCAACAGAAGACTACTATCTAGAAAAACCCAAAAAACTACCTGATAATAAGAAGCAGCGCTGGTGGAAGAGAAACCCGAAAAAAGAAAGAGGATAAGCGGCGACGGAAGATAGATCGGAATGGAGCCATTTTGAAAGCAAAGTGACAGCGCAAAAATCTGAACAGCTGAGTGTACAGTGAGAGCGGAAGAACGGAAGAAGGTAATTCCTATGAATACTGTGACGAGAATAGTGAATAATTTAAAAAGATTTTGATATTATTATTGAACTTTATGAGCGTGGACTGGATTGAGCGGAGAGAGTTGGACAAATAAGAACAGAACGTGCAGCATCGGAGCGAGCGGAGACAGCGTGTGCAGTGTGGAGTGACGGAGATCGGAGGAGAGGAGAGGAACCTGGACGGATCTCTACAAATTGATCGTATTGGATTCTACTGATGTGGAGTGGCCAGAGTGGATTTATAAATTGATCGTATTGGATTTTACTGATGTGGAGTGGCCAAAGTGGGTTGAATTAGATAACTCGAAGAAGAAAAAGTCTGTGGGAGAGTGCGGAGAGTTGGGACAAACCCCGGTAAAATTGTTTGGAGTGGATTTATACAAACTATCTTTTAGTGATACTTCTTGCGAAGATTAGGATACAAAACTGATACAAAGTGTGAGGGACTTTGACTTTGATTATTTGACTACTAGAGACTGAACTGTTTGGATTGAACAATTTAAATATTGACTAATACTTGATGAACCAGATGATGAGGACTTAAATAGAGGATACAACATTACATTCTTGGGATTGGATTTGGATTCTAACAACAGGAATACAGAGGACTATAGATTAAATTGGATCGTGGAATAATTAAAGTGAATAGGGTGACTCAGACCTTTGGAACCGTATTTGGTTGGAAGAAAGATAAGTTTACATAACACCAAGAAAGATAAGAGACTATAATTAATGGACAATATATATATGCTTAGCTCGATTTAAGTCTATTCTACTATATATCATAAGATACTAGACCCGGAAAATAACCTTTAATAACTTATTAGTTTTTCTCTGAAGTAGTTTGTCTAATTTGTCTATTTGAAATTAATTAAACAATTATAGAATATTATCTTTAATCATATTTAATTAATTTATTCATATACAGTAAATGACTTTAAATAATTAGATAGAATTATAATAATTAAATTGATATTGATACTATTTTAGAACTATTATAATAAAATACATTTTATTTTGTAAGTAATTGAAGAATAAGGTAATTAATGAATTGTTAGAAGCTTATTTTTTCCCCGTTGTTTCCCCCTTCTCTTGCTTCCCCCCCCCCGCCTTCCTTTTTGCTGTTTTCCCAATATCGTATTACTAATCAGAAATACTCTGAAAAAAACCTTGTAAAAATAATCTTGCATCCAGGTTATAAACATTAGACGTGAGAATTTTATGAAATTGTGGGCAAAAATAATAAGCATAATAGATATGTCAACCTCAAACATACCAACTACTATTAAATCAACCAAGAAAATACCCCCAACCCAAACACTATTGGTGGCTTCCCCGGTCCAGCAGAAGACAGGGGAAACAACAGATAAAGAAAAGACCAACACAGGTATTCAAAACATCCAAGCTGCCCTTGCAATGATTCAGGAAGGAATGAAAAGGATGGAAGATAAGATGACCCTGAATCATGATGAAACGAAAAAGAACCATGAACAAATGCGATTGGATGTAGGGGAAATTAAAGACGAGATTAGAAATATAGATGGAAAAATAGAGAAAATTCAACAAAATATAACCGAAAATGAACAGAGAATCCATAAAGTTGAGGAAAAGGCGGAAGCCACAGCTACCAGGTTGGAACAGATGGAGAACCAACAAGCAACAAGAAGCCGAGATACAGAAGATGCACTGACATTTCTTGAAATGGAAAAGGCATCTTTCTACTTAAGATTTCAAAATATAGAAGAACAGAGAGAGGAAGACTTGGGTGAAATTATGGTTGGAATCTTGGCAGAGGCGACACATAAGGATAAAGATGAAATAAGAGGTGGTATCGACGAAATTTACAGGGCCTTCACAAACTATGCCAGAAGAAACAAACTCCCTAAAGAAGTACACATCAGATTTACAAAAAAAACAATGAAAGAAGAAATATACCGAAAGATGAGAGAGGAGACAGTTATGTACAAAGGGAGGGAAGTTCTAACGCTAAAACAAGTACCGAGAAGGGCCAGGGATAGGAGAAGAGAATATAACTTCTTAACACGACAGTTGAATAAACTCAAGATTAAATTTAGATGGCTTATACCAGAAGGAGTGCTCATTTCTTGGGAAGGAAGAAAATTTCGAATCGACACCATAGAAAAAGCCCAGGACTTCGCAGACCAACATTTAGGATATGAAGGAGAACAGGAGAGCAGAGGAGGCAGAGAAGATTCAAACCCTAGTGACCAAGAAGAGCAGCCAATAAATAAGGAGGACAAGGAACGGAAGAAGGGAAAGCTGGGGAAGGAGGAAATGACGGGGATCACACAAAGAGTTACAAGAAACACATCAAAACTCAAAATAACAGACAAATAAACAACACCAGGAATGGAAGAAGAACTAAAACTCATCTCTATAAATATAAATGGTCTAAATTCACCAAGCAAAAGACATCAGATATTCACTAAACTGCAAAAATTGGGAGCAGATATAATCACCTTACAAGAGGTACACATAAAAAAACAACAGAAAAAATTACTCGAAAATAAAAAATTAGGAGTAATGTACACATCCTTAGGCGACTGTAAAAAAAGGGGAGTGGTAATATATGTTAGAGACCATATAAGAACAAAGCCGATATATGTGGACAAAGAGGGTCGAGTCTTAATAATAGAAGTAAAACTGGAAACAAAAATAATACTGTTAGTAGCCATCTACGCCCCAAATGGAAACCAAATAGACTTTTATAGAAAATTACACGATAAATTAAAAGAGCTGGATTATGAAAATATCTGCATTGTCGGAGATTTTAATGCAATTGTCAACACACGAGAAGACTACTATAGTAACAGGAAGAACAAAATCAAAAGGAAGACACTGCCACAAACATTTAAGAACTTGGTACAAGAAATGAGTCTGCATGACACCTGGCGAGAATTAAATACTACAACCAAACAGTACACATACTTCTCTGGCCCACATCAATCATGGTCAAGATTGGATATGGCCTGGATGACACCCCAACTAAGTAAAGAAACACACAACGTAGAAATTATGCCTAACATATGGGCTGACCACAACCCCATCAAAATAATTTGGAAAGGCTCCCGAAAACAAAAAAGATGGAAAATGGATACAAGTATTATAAAGGAAAAAGAATATCTACAAATGATGGAAAAAGAGATTAAGATATTTTTCCAAATTAACACAAAGGACCAAACGTCGTTACAAAATCTATGGGACACGACGAAAGCATATATTAGGGGCCTAACCATTGCATACGTGGCAAAGAGAAAAAAAGAGAAACAAAGAATCAGGAATGACTTATTGGAAGAAATCAAGATAGAAGAAACTAAATTACAACAGCACCCTAATAATAAGATAGCACAGCAAAAACTTAATTTGGCTAAACACAAATTGAATTTGACTACAAAAGCTGATTTGGCACAAAAAATAAAAATGGCAAAACAGACCAACTTCGAACATGCAAATAAAACTGGACGCTGGTTAGCCCATAAATTAAAAAAGCAAACAGACAAAAGAATTATACACCAACTCCAGGACGAATCAGGAACTTTATTCCATACACACGTAGATAAGAAAAACATAGCCAAAACATTCTTTCAGAATCTCTATCGGCAGGAAGATGTCCCCGAAGACCAAATTCGAAAATATCTTAGTAAAGTGAACATTACACAATTCGAAGAAGAACATAGAGAGACCCTGAATCGCCCCATAACAATGACTGAATTGATTGAAGCTCGTAAAAAACAAAAGAACAATAAAACTCCAGGACCAGATGGAATTCCTACTGAATTCTATAAACATTCCCAACAAGAAATAGACGAAATACTGCTACAAGTCTTCAACGCAGCATTATTGACAGCTGAAATCCCAAAATCATGGACAGAAACCATTATTACGTTAATACACAAAGAAGATTTAGACCGGACCCAAGTTAGGAATTACAGACCCATCTCATTACTCAATGTAGACTACAAACTATTCATGTCAATATTAGCGCAGAGACTTAAAACAATAATCCATAAATACATACATACAGACCAAAACGGCTTCATACCCAGGAGGCAGATTAAAAATAACTTGAGAACGATCATAGATATACTGGAATACTACGATAAGAAAATAGATAAGGAAATAGCTTTAATATCTCTCGACGCCCAGAAGGCCTTTGATAATTTAAATTGGTCCTTTCTTACATCACAACTTGAATTAATGAATTGCGGAGAGAAATTCCTTAAATTGATAAGAAAGATTTATTCCTGTCAAACAGCCAAAATTGCAATAAATGGTGACATGACACAAACTTTTGACATCCAGAAAGGCGTACGACAAGGTTGCCCCATGTCACCTCTATTATTTATAATCGCACTGGAAGTTTTACTAACGGAAATCAGGAAGGAAGAAGACGTGGAAGGCCTTAAGATTCGGGGAGAGGAGTACAAATTACTTGCCTTTGCAGATGATGTGATCTTCATATTGGAAAACCCAATACGATCTGGAACCAGGTTGATGACAATGATAGAGGAATACGGGGAAGTTGCGGGCCTCAAAATAAATAAGCAGAAGACGAAAGTATTGACAAAGAATATGACCCAAACACAACAGTTGAAATTAGAGCAAGAATTAGGACTTCAAATAGTAAAGAAAATAAAATACCTAGGTATTTGGCTGACAGCAAAAGCAACTACAATTAAAGAAGATAATTATACCAAATTGTTAAAACAAATCAAAAAAGACTTAGAAATTTGGAGTAGATTACAACTTTCATTGATGGGCAGAATTGCCTCAATAAAAATGAATATATTACCAAGAGTCCTATATTTATATCAAGTGATACCAATACACCCCGGAAAAGATTTCTTTAAGAACCTCAACAAAATAACAATGAACTACATATGGCAGGGAAAGAAGGCCAGAATTAAAATCAAAGCTCTACAGGATTCACGGGACAAAGGAGGCCTAGCAACACCAGATTGGGAACTCTACTATAAGGCATCGGGATTGACCTGGATTAAAGAATGGATGGAACTCGACAACAAAAGAACCTTATATTTAGAAGGCTTTGACTTAATAAGAGGATGGCACGCTTTTTTATGGGACGGATCGGATAAAAGACACACGTACTTCCAATGTCATACAATTCGAGCTTCATTACTCAAGATCTGGCAGGATATTAAGAGAACTCACTATACCAAAATACCAAAATGGTGGTCCCCGATGGAGACGTTGATATACCCGAACACTCTCGAAATAGGAAAAATGATGAGGTACCAAGACTTACTGAATCATGAAGGCGAACTCATCTCAAGACAGCAACTCCAAAACTCCGGCATAAATATCGATTGGTGGCCCTATACTCAAATACACTCAAGATACATAGCAGACAAAAAGCAATATGGAATCTCGAATAATTTGAACGAATTGGATAAGATTTTACAAGGCCCAGAACAAAAAATGATAACCAAATTATATAACTACTTACTTAGATATAAATTACTGGAAGAAACAGTAAAAGAAAATATGATAAGATGGGCCAAGGACATAGGGCACAACATCCAACTGGCAAACTGGGAGAAATTGTGGAAACAGAACATCAAAATGACAAGAGCCATACCCTACAAAGAAAACCTCATAAAAATGTTTTACAGATGGCACCTAACACCAGCCAGACTAGCTAAAATATATCCAAACACCTCCCCACGCTGCTGGAAGTGCAAAACAAAGAAGGGGACATACTACCATGCCTGGTGGAAATGCACAAAGGCTCAACAATACTGGAAGGACACAAAGGAAATCATTGAAGAAATAATAAACCAACAAGTAGAAAACACTCCAGAATTTTTCTTATTCGGAATGATAACAACACAACACAACAAAGAGATAAAATACCTCATCATACACATTCTGACAGCAGCACGGTTACTGTTTGCGCAAAATTGGAAATCAGACCAACTCCCGACCAAAGACAAACTAATCTCAAAGATAACAGAATGTGCCGAAATGGATAGACTGACACTAGAACTCCAAGATAAAGAAGAAAGTGAATTCTATCTTGTGTGGCACCAGTGGTATCAATGGCTGGAAAAGAAAATCAGTACAAATATAGATGAAAGAATATAGGGAAGGAAAAATAAAACCGGAAACAACTAAATAAAGAGGAGATGCAAGATTATTTCTAATCTAAAACATCTGAATTGACAATGTACTACGTATATATTAACTTATAAAGCAATATATATTCTGAAGATGATCAAAACATATATATAAAGTATAGTGTGGGTAGGTTGGTGGTGGGAACTCGTTTGTCTTTGTAATGTCTTTGTATTTTTTGTATTGTCTTTATATCTTTGTTTAAAACTCAATAAAAAAATTTTAAAAAAAAAAATGAAAAGCCCAAAAAACATACAATTTTTTCAAATCTCAGATTTTCCCTGAGGAGATAGACCAAAGTTTATCTCAGAATTGGCAGTAGGGCTCAATTAAACCAGAAAAGATAACATTGCACACAGAGCTCAGATTTGCAGAAGAAACACATATTCATGTTCCCCACGGTCTGAAATAGGGCAAAAACACATTCAATTTTCAAGTACGAGGTTTCCTCGAGGAGTTAGACCAATGTGTCTCTCAGAATTGGCAGTGCCCAATTCAGCCAGAAAATATAACTTTTGACACAGAGGTTAGATATGCAAAACAAACACATATACATTTTCCCAGAGTCTGAAAAATGGCAAAAATATACTCAATTTTCAAGTACGAGGTTTCCTCGAGGAGTTAGACCAAAGCTGTTTCTCAGAATGGGCAGTAGGACTGCATTCAACCAGAAAATATAACTTTTGACACAGAGCTTAGATATGGAAAACAGACACATATTCATGTATCCCACAGTTTTCATTTTCATGTTATACAAGGTATGAAAACACCAAAAACACACAATTTTCAAATCTGAGCTTTCCCTGAGGAGTTAGCCCAAAGCTGTCTCTCAGAATTGGCAGTAGGACTGCATTGAACCAGAAAACATAACCTTTGACACAGAGCTTAGATATGCAAAACAAACACATATTCATGTATCCCACAGTTTGAAAAGCCCAAAAAACAATCAATTTTTTCAAATCTGAGCTTTCTCTGAGGAGATAAACCAAAGTGCGTCTCAGAATGGGCAGTAGGACTGCATTCAACCAGAAAACATAACTTTTGACACAGAGCTTAGATATGCAAAACAAACACATATTCATGTACCCCACAGTTTTAAAAGCCCCCAAAACAGTCAATTTTTTCAAATCTGAGCTATCCCTAAGGAGTTAGACCAAAGTGGCTCTCAGAATTGTCAGTAGGGCTCAATTAAACCAGAAAATATAACTTTTGACACAGAGCTTAGATATGCAAAACAAACACATATTCATGTACCCCACAGTTTGAAAAGCCCCCCAAACAGTCAATTTTTTCAAATCTGAGCTATCCCTGAGGAGTTAGACCAAAGTGTCTCTCAGAATTGGCAGTAGGGCTCAATTCAGCCAGAAAACATAACTTTTGACACAGAGCGTAGATATGCAAAACAAACCCATATTTATGTTCCCCACAGTCTGAAAAGCCCAAAAAACAAACAATTTTTTCAAATCTGAGCTTTCCCTGAGGAGTTAGACCAAAGTGTCTCTCAGAATTGGCAGTGGGGCTCAATTCAGCCAGAAAAAAATAATTTTGGATACAAGCTCAGATTTTCAAAAGAAACATATTCATGTTATGCAAGGTATGAAAACACCAAAAACACACAATTTTCAAATCTGAGCTTTCCCTGACGAGTTAGCTCAAAGCTGTCTCTCAGAATTGGCAGTAGGACTGCATTGAACCAGAAAACATAACTTTTGACACAGAGCTTAGATATGCAAAACAAACACATATTCATGTACCCCACAGTTTGAAAAGCCTTCAAAACAGTCAATTTTTTCAAATCTGAGCTATCCCTGAGGAGATAGACCAAAGTGTCTCTCAGAATGGGCAGTAGGACTGCATTCAACCAGAAAACATAACTTTTGACACAGAGCTTAGATATGCAAAACAAACACATATTCATGTACCCCACAGTTTGAAAAGCCCCCAAAACAGTCAGTTTTTTCAAATCTGAGCTATCCCTCAGGAGTTAGACCAAAGTGTCTCTCAGAATTGGCAGTAGGGCTCAATTAAACCCGAAAACATAACTTTTGACACAGAGCTCAGATTTTCAGAAGAAACACATATTCACGTTCCCAGAGTCTGAAAAACGGCAAAAATATACTCAATTTTCAAGTACGAGGTTTCCTTGAGGAGTTAGACCAAAGCTGTTTCTCAGAATGGGCAGTAGGACTGCATTCAACCAGAAAACATAACTTTTGACACAGAGCTTAGATATGCAAAACAAACATATATTCATGTACCCCACAGACTGAAAAGCCCAAAAAACATACAATTTTTTCAAATCTCAGCTTTCCCTGAGGAGATAGACCAAAGTGTCTCTCAGAATTGGCAGTGGGGCTCAATTCAGCCAGAAAACTTAACTTTGGACACAAGCTCAGATTTTCAAAAGAAACATATTCATGTT
Source organism: Pantherophis vulpinus (assembly GCA_037215915.1). NCBI lineage: Eukaryota > Metazoa > Chordata > Lepidosauria > Squamata > Colubridae > Pantherophis > Pantherophis vulpinus. The sequence continues at coordinate 245,758 of JAXLNS010000073.1, forward strand.
ATGCAAGGTATGAAAAGACCCAAAACACCCAATTTTCAAATCTGAGCTTTCCCTGAGGAGTTAGACCAAAGTTTATCTCAGAATTGGCAGTGGGGCTCAATTAAACCAGAAAAGATAACATTGCACACAGAGCTCAGATTTCCAGAAGAAACACATATTCATGTTCCCCACGGTCTGAAATAGGGCAAAAACACATTCAATTTTCAAGTACGTGGTTTCCTTGAGGAGTTAGACCAATGTGTCTCTCAGAATTGGCAGTGCCCAATTCAGCCAGAAAACATAACTTTTGACACAGAGCTTAGATATGCAAAACAAACACAAATTCATTTTCCCAGAGTCTGAAAAATGGCAAAAATATACTCAATTTTCAAGTACGAGGTTTCCTTGAGGAGTTAGACCAAAGCTGTTTCTCAGAATGGGCAGTAGGACTGCGTTCAACCGGAAAACATAACTTTTGACACAGAGCTTAGATATGCAAAACAAACACATATTCATGTACCCCACAGTTTGAAAAGCCCCCCAAACAGTCAATTTTTTCAAATCTGAGCTATCCCTGAGGATTTAGACCAAAGTGTCTCTCCGAATTGGCAGTAGGGCTCAATTCAACCAGAAAACATAACTTTTGACACAGAGCTCATATTTTCAGAAGAAACACATATTCACGTTCCCAGAGTCTGAAAAACGGCACAAATATACTCAATTTTCAAGTACGAGGTTTCCTTGAGGAGTTAGACCAAAGCTGTTTCTCAGAATGGGCAGTAGGACTGCATTCAACCGGAAAACATAACTTTTGACACAGAGCTTAGATATGCAAAACAAACACATATTCATGTACCCCACAGTTTGAAAAGCCCCCCAAACAGTCAATTTTTTCAAATCTGAGCTATCCCTGAGGATTTAGACCAAAGTGTCTCTCCGAATTGGCAGTAGGGCTCAATTCAACCAGAAAACATAACTTTTGACACAGAGCTCAGATTTTCAGAAGAAACACATATTCACGTTCCCAGAGTCTGAAAAACGGCACAAATATACTCAATTTTCAAGTACGAGGTTTCCTTGAGGAGTTAGACCAAAGCTGTTTCTCAGAATGGGCAGTAGGACTGCATTCAACCGGAAAACATAACTTTTGACACAGAGCTTAGATATGCAAAACAAACACATATTCATGTACCCCACAGTCTGAAAAGCCCAAAAAACATAGAATTTTTTCAAATCTGAGCTTTCCCTGAGGAGATAGACCAAAGTGTCTCTCAGAATTGGCAGTGGGGCTCAATTCAGCCAGAAAACTTAACTTTGGACACCAGCTCAGATTTTCAAAAGAAACATATTCATGTTATGCCAGGTATGAAAACACCAAAAACACCCAATTTTCAAATCTGAGCTTTCCCTGAGGAGTTAGACCAAAGTTTATCTCAGAATTGGCAGTGGGGCTCAATTAAACCAGAAAAGATAACATTGCACACAGAGCTCAGATTTGCAGAAGAAACACATATTCATTTTCCCCACGGTCTGAAATAGGGCAAAAACACATTCAATTTTCAAGTACGAGGTTTCCTCGAGGAGTTAGACCAATGTGTCTCTCAGAATTGGCGTTGCCCAATTCAGCCAGAAAATAGAACTTTTGACACAGAGCTTAGATATGCAAAACCAACGCATATTCATTTTCCCAGAGTCTGAAAAGCACAAAATCAGACAATTTTTTCAAATCTGAGCTTTAACTGAGGAGATAGACCAAAGTGTCTCTCAGAATGGGCAGTAGGACTGCATTCAACCAGAAAACATAACTTTTGACACAGAGCTTAGATATGAAAAACAAACACATATTCATGTACCCCACAGTTTTAGAAGCCCCCAAAACAGTCAGTTTTTTTCAAATCTGAGCTATCCCTGAGGAGTTAGACCAAAGTGTCTCTCAGAATTGGCAGTAGGGCTCAATTAAACCAGAAAACATAACTTTTGACACAGAGCTCAGATTTTCAGAAGAAACACATATTCACGTTCCCAGAGTCTGAAAAACGGCAAAAATATACTCAATTTTAGAGTACGAGGTTTCCTTGAGGAGTTAGACCAAAGCTATTTCTCAGAATGTGCAGTAGGACTGCATTCAACCAGAAAACATAACTTTTGACACAGAGCTTAGATATGCAAAACAAACACATATTCATGTTCCCCACAGTCTGAAAAGCCCAAAAAACATACAATTTTTTCAAATCTGAGCTTTCCCTGAGGAGATAGACCAAAGTGTCTCTCAGAATTGGCAGTGGGTCTCAATTCAGCCAGAAAACTTAACTTTGGACACAAGCTCAGATTTTCAAAAGAAACATATTCATGTTATGCAAGGTATGAAAACACCAAAAACACACAATTTTCAAATCTGAGCTTTCCCTGAGGAGTTAGCCCAAAGCTGTCTCTCAGAATTGGCAGTGGGGCTCAATTAAACCAGAAAAGATAATATTGCACACAGAGCTCAGATTTGCAGAAGAAACACATATTCATGTTACCCACGGTCTGAAATAGGGCAAAAACACATTCAATTTTCAAGTACGAGGTTTCCTTCAGGAGTTAGACCAATGTGTCTCTCAGAATTGGCAGTGCCCAATTCAGCCAGAAAATATAACTTTTGACACAGAGCTTAGATATGCAAAACAAACACATATTCATGTATCCCACAGTTTGAAAAGCCCAAAAAACAATCAATTTTTTCAAATCTGAGCTTTCCCTGAGAAGATAGACCAAAGTGTGTCAGAATGGGCAGTAGGACTGCATTCAACCAGAAAACATAACTTTTGACACAGAGCTTAGATATGCAAAACAAACACATATTCATGTACCCCACAGTTTGAAAAGCCCCCCAAAAAGTCAATTTTTTCAAATCTGAGCTATCCCTAAGGAGTTAGCCAAAGTGTCTCTCAGAATTGTCAGTAGGGCTCAATTAAACCAGAAAATAGAACTTTTGACACAGAGCTTAGATATGCAAAACAAACACATATTCATGTACCCCACAGTTTGAAAAGCCCCCCAAACAGTCAATTTTTTCAAATCTGAGCTATCCCTGAGGAGTTAGACCAAAGTGTCTCTCTGAATTGGTAGTAGGGCTCAATTCAGCCAGAAAACATAACTTTTGACACAGAGCGTAGATATGCAAAACAAACCCATATTTATGTTCCCCACAGTCTGAAAAGCCCAAAAAACAAACAATTTTTTCAAATCTGAGCTTTCCCTGAGGAGTTAGACCAAAGTGTCTCTCAGAATTGGCAGTGGGGCTCAATTCAGCCAGAAAACATAACTTTGGATACAAGCTCAGATTTTCAAAAGAAACATATTCATGTTATGCAAGGTATGAAAACACCAAAAACACACAATTTTCACATCTGAGCTTTCCCTGACGAGTTAGCTCAAAGCTGTCTCTAAGAATTGGCAGTAGGACTGCATTGAACCAGAAAACATAACTTTTGACACAGAGCTTAGATATGCAAAACAAACACATATTCATGTACCCCACAGTTTGAAAAGCCCCCAAAACAGTCAATTTTTTCAAATCTGAGCTATCCCTGAGGAGATAGACCAAAGTGTCTCTCAGAATGGGAAGTAGGACTGCATTCAACCAGAAAACATAACTTTTGACACAGATATTAGATATGCAAAACAAACACATATTCATGTACCCCACAGTTTTAAAAGCCCCCAAAACAGTCAGTTTTTTCAAATCTGAGCTATCCCTCAGGAGTTAGACCAAAGTGTCTCTCAGAATTGGCAGTAGGGCTCAATTAAACCAGAAAACATAACTTTTGACACAGAGCTCAGATTTTCAGAAGAAACACATATTCACGTTCCCAGAGTCTGAAAAACGGCAAAAATATACTCAATTTTAGAGTACGAGGTTTCCTTGAGGAGTTAGACCAAAGCTATTTCTCAGAATGTGCAGTAGGACTGCATTCAACCAGAAAACATAACTTTTGACACAGAGCTTAGATATGCAAAACAAACACATATTCATGTTCCCCACAGTCTGAAAAGCCCAAAAAACATACAATTTTTTCAAATCTGAGCTTTCCCTGAGGAGATAGACCAAAGTGTCTCTCAGAATTGGCAGTGGGTCTCAATTCAGCCAGAAAACTTAACTTTGGACACAAGCTCAGATTTTCAAAAGAAACATATTCATGTTATGCAAGGTATGAAAACACCAAAAACACACAATTTTCAAATCTGAGCTTTCCCTGAGGAGTTAGCCCAAAGCTGTCTCTCAGAATTGGCAGTGGGGCTCAATTAAACCAGAAAAGATAATATTGCACACAGAGCTCAGATTTGCAGAAGAAACACATATTCATGTTACCCACGGTCTGAAATAGGGCAAAAACACATTCAATTTTCAAGTACGAGGTTTCCTTCAGGAGTTAGACCAATGTGTCTCTCAGAATTGGCAGTGCCCAATTCAGCCAGAAAATATAACTTTTGACACAGAGCTTAGATATGCAAAACAAACACATATTCATGTATCCCACAGTTTGAAAAGCCAAAAAAAACAATCAATTTTTTCAAATCTGAGCTTTCCCTGAGAAGATAGACCAAAGTGTGTCAGAATGGGCAGTAGGACTGCATTCAACCAGAAAACATAACTTTTGACACAGAGCTTAGATATGCAAAACAAACACATATTCATGTACCCCACAGTTTGAAAAGCCCCCCAAAAAGTCAATTTTTTCAAATCTGAGCTATCCCTAAGGAGTTAGCCAAAGTGTCTCTCAGAATTGTCAGTAGGGCTCAATTAAACCAGAAAATAGAACTTTTGACACAGAGCTTAGATATGCAAAACAAACACATATTCATGTACCCCACAGTTTGAAAAGCCCCCCAAACAGTCAATTTTTTCAAATCTGAGCTATCCCTGAGGAGTTAGACCAAAGTGTCTCTCTGAATTGGTAGTAGGGCTCAATTCAGCCAGAAAACATAACTTTTGACACAGAGCGTAGATATGCAAAACAAACCCATATTTATGTTCCCCACAGTCTGAAAAGCCCAAAAAACAAACAATTTTTTCAAATCTGAGCTTTCCCTGAGGAGTTAGACCAAAGTGTCTCTCAGAATTGGCAGTGGGGCTCAATTCAGCCAGAAAACATAACTTTGGATACAAGCTCAGATTTTCAAAAGAAACATATTCATGTTATGCAAGGTATGAAAACACCAAAAACACACAATTTTCACATCTGAGCTTTCCCTGACGAGTTAGCTCAAAGCTGTCTCTAAGAATTGGCAGTAGGACTGCATTGAACCAGAAAACATAACTTTTGACACAGAGCTTAGATATGCAAAACAAACACATATTCATGTACCCCACAGTTTGAAAAGCCCCCAAAACAGTCAATTTTTTCAAATCTGAGCTATCCCTGAGGAGATAGACCAAAGTGTCTCTCAGAATGGGAAGTAGGACTGCATTCAACCAGAAAACATAACTTTTGACACAGATATTAGATATGCAAAACAAACACATATTCATGTACCCCACAGTTTTAAAAGCCCCCAAAACAGTCAGTTTTTTCAAATCTGAGCTATCCCTCAGGAGTTAGACCAAAGTGTCTCTCAGAATTGGCAGTAGGGCTCAATTAAACCAGAAAACATAACTTTTGACACAGAGCTCAGATTTTCAGAAGAATCACATATTCACGTTCCCAGAGTCTGAAAAACGGCACAAATATACTCAATTTTCAAGTACGAGGTTTCCTTGAGGAGTTAGACCAAAGCTGTTTCTCAGAATGGGCAGTAGGACTGCATTCAACCGGAAAACATAACTTTTGACACAGAGCTTAGATATGCAAAACAAACACATATTCATGTACCCCACAGTATGAAAAGCCCAAAAAACATAGAATTTTTTCAAATCTGAGCTTTCCCTGAGGAGATAGACCAAAGTGTCTCTCAGAATTGGCAGTGGGGCTCAATTCAGCCAGAAAACTTAACTTTGGACACAAGCTCAGATTTTCAAAAGAAACATATTCATGTTATGCCAGGTATGAAAACACCAAAAACACCCAATTTTCAAATCTGAGCTTTCCCTGAGGAGTTAGACCAAAGTTTATCTCAGAATTGGCAGTGGGGCTCAATTAAACCAGAAAAGATAACATTGCACACAGAGCTCAGATTTGCAGAAGAAACACATATTCATGTTCCCCACGGTCTGAAATAGGGCAAAAACACATTCAATTTTCAAGTACGTGGTTTCCTTGAGGAGTTAGACCAATGTGTCTCTCAGAATTGGCAGTGCCCAATTCAGCCAGAAAATATAACTTTTGACACAGAGCTTAGATATGCAAAACAAACACAAATTCATTTTCCCAGAGTCTGAAAAATGGCAAAAATATACTCAATTTTCAAGTACGAGGTTTCCTTGAGGAGTTAGACCAAAGCTGTTTCTCAGAATGGGCAGTAGGACTGCATTCAACCAGAAAATATAACTTTTGACACAGAGCTTAGATATGCAAAACAAACACATATTCATGTTCCCCACAGTCTGAAAAGCCCAAAAAACATACAATTTTTTCAAATCTGAGCTTTCCCTGAGGAGATAGACCAAAGTTTATCTCAGAATTGGCAGTGGGGCTCAATTAAACCAGAAAAGATCACATTGCACACAGAGCTCAGATTTACAGAAGAAACACATATTCATGTTCCCCACGGTCTGAAATAGGGCAAAAATATACTCAATTTTCAAGTACGAGGTTTCCTTGAGGAGTTAGACCAAAGCTATTTCTCAGAATGGGCAGTAGGACTGCATTCAACCAGAAAACATAACTTTTGACACAGCTTAGATATGCAAAACAAACACATATTCATGTTCCCCACAGTTTGAAAAGCCCAAAAAACAATCAATTATTTCAAACTGAGCTATCCCTCAGGAGTTAGACCAATGTGTCTCTCAGAATTGGCGGTGCCCAATTCAGCCAGAAAATATAACTTTTGACACAGAGCTTAGATATGCAAAACAAACACATATTCATTTTCCCAGAGTCTGAAAAATGGCAAAAATATACTCAATTTTCAAGTACGAGGTTTCCTCGAGGAGTTAGACCAAAGCTGTTTCTCAGAATGGGCAGTAGGACTGCATTCAACCAGAAAATATAACTTTTGACACAGAGCTTAGATATGCAAAACAGACACATATTCATGTATCCCACAGTTTTCATTTTCATGTTATGCAAGGTATGAAAACACCAAAAACACACAATTTTCAAATCTGAGCTTTCCCTGAGGAGTTAGGCCAAAGCTGTCTCTCAGAGTTGGCAGTAGGACTGCATTCAACCAGAAAACATAACTTTTGACACAGAGCTTATATATGCAAAACAAACACATATTCATGTATCCCACAGTTTGAAAAGGCCAAAAAACAATCAATTTTTTCAAACTGAGCTATCCTTGAGGAGTTAGACGAAAGTTTATCTCAGAATTGGCAGTGGGGCTCAATTAAACCAGAAAAGATAACATTGCACACAGAGCTCAGATTTACAGAAGAAACACATATTCATGTTCCCCACGGTCTGAAATAGGGCAAAAACACATTCAATTTTCAAGTACGAGGTTTCCTTGAGGAGTTAGACCAATGTGTCTCTCAGAATTGGCAGTGCCCAATTCAGCCAGAAAATAGAACTTTTGACACAGAGCTTAGATATGCAAAACAAACACATATTCATTTTCCCAGAGTCTGAAAAGTGGCAAATATATACTCAATTTTCAAGTACGACGTTTCCTTGAGGAGTAAGACCAAAGCTGTTTCTCAGAATGGGCAGTAGGACTGCATTCAACCAGAAAACATAACTTTTGACACAGAGCTTAGATATGCAAAACAAACACATATTCATGTATCCCACAGTTTGAAAAGCCCAAAAAACAATCAATTTTTTCAAACTGAGCTATCCTTGAGGAGTTAGACCAAAGTTTATCTCAGAATTGGCAGTGGGGCTCAATTAAACCAGAAAAGATAACATTGCACACAGAGCTCAGATTTGCAGAAGAAACACATATTCATGTATCCCACAGTTTGAAAAGCCCAAAAAACAATCAATTTTTTCAAACTGAGCTATCCTTGAGGAGTTAGACCAAAGTTTATCTCAGAATTGGCAGTGGGGCTCAATTAAACCAGAAAAGATAACATTGCACACAGAGCTCAGATTTGCAGAAGAAACACATATTCATGTTCCCCACGGTCTGAAATAGGGCAAAAACACATTCAATTTTCAAGTACGAGGTTTCCTCGAGGAGTTAGACCAATGTGTCTCTCAGAATTGGCGGTGCCCAATTCAGCCAGAAAATAGAACTTTTGACACAGAGCTTAGATATGCAAAACCAACGCATATTCATTTTCCCAGAGTCTGAAAAGCCGAAAATCAGACAATTTTTTCAAATCTGAGCTTTAACTGAGGAGATAGAACAAAGTGTCTCTCAGAATGGGCAGTAGGACTGCATTCAACCAGAAAACATAACTTTTGACACAGAGCTTAGATATGCAAAACAAACACATATTCATTTTCCCAGAGTCTGAAAAATGGCAAAAATATACTTAATTTTCAAGTACGAGGTTTCCTTGAGGAGTTAGACCAAAGCTGTTTCTCAGAATGGGCAGTAGGACTGCATTCAACCACAAAACATAACTTTTGACACAGAGCTTAGATATGCAAAACAAACACATATTCATGTACCCCACAGTTTGAAAAGCCCCCAAAACAGTCAGTTTTTTCAAATCTGAGCTTTCCCTGAGGAGATAGAACAAAGTGTCTCTCAGAATTGGCAGTAGGGCTCAATTCAGCCAGAAAAGTTTACTTTGGACACAAGCTCAGATTTTCAAAAGAAACATATTCATGTTATGGAAGGTATGAAAACACCAAAAACACACAATTTTCAAATCTGAGCTTTCCCTGAGGAGTTAGCCCAAAGCTGTCTCTCAGAATTGGCAGTGGGGCTCAATTAAACCAGAAAAGATAACATTGCACACAGAGCTCAGATTTGCAGAAGAAACACATAATTATGTTCCCCACGGTCTGAAATAGGGCAAAAACACATTCAATTTTCAAGTACGAGGTTTCCTTGAGGAGTTAGACCAATGTTTCTCTCAGAATTGGCAGTGCCCAATTCAGCCAGAAAATAGAACTTTTGACACAGAGCTTAGATATGCAAAACAAACACATATTCATGTACCCCACAGTCTGAAAGGCCCAAAAACAGACAATTTTTTCAAATCTGAGCTTTAACTGAGGAGATAGACCAAAGTGTGTCAGAATGGGCAGTAGGACTGCATTCAACCAGAAAACATAACTTTTGACACAGAGCTTAGATATGCAAAACAAACACATATTCATGTACCCCACAGTTTGAAAAGCCCCCCAAACAGTCAATTTTTTCAAATCTGAGCTATCCCTGAGGAGTTAGACCAAAGAGTCTCTCTGAATTGGCAGTAGGGCTCAATTCAGCCAGAAAACATAACTTTTGACACAGAGCGTAGATATGCAAAACAAACCCATATTTATGTTCCCCACAGACTGAAAAGCCCAAAAAACATACAATTTTTTCAAATCTGAGCTTTCCCTGACGAGTTAGCTCAAAGCTGTCTCTAAGAATTGGCAGTATGACTGCATTGAACCAGAAAACATAACTTTTGACACAGAGCTTAGATATGCAAAACAAACACATATTCATGTACCCCACAGTTTTAAAAGCCCCCAAAACAGTCAGTTTTTTCAAATCTGAGCTATCCTTCAGGAGTTAGACCAAAGTGTCTCTCAGAATTGGCAGTAGGGCTCAATTAAACCAGAAAACATAACTTTTGACACAGAGCTCAGATTTTCAGAAGAAACACATATTCACGTTCCCAGAGTCTGAAAAACGGCAAAAATATACTCAATTTTCAAGTACGAGGTTTCCTTGAGGAGTTAGACCAAAGCTGTTTCTCAGAATGGGCAGTAGGACTGCATTCAACCGGAAAACATAACTTTTGACACAGAGCTTAGATATGCAAAACAAACACATATTCATGTACCCCACAGTCTGAAAAGCCCAAAAAACATAGAATTTTTTCAAATCTGAGTTTTCCCTGAGGAGATAGACCAAAGTGTCTCTCAGAATTGGCAGTGGGGCTCAATTCAGCCAGAAAACTTAACTTTGGACACAAGCTCAGATTTTCAAAAGAAACATATTCATGTTATGCCAGGTATGAAAACACCAAAAACACCCAATTTTCAAATCTGAACTTTCCCTGAGGAGTTAGACCAAAGTTTATCTCAGAATTGGCAGTGGGGCTCAATTAAACCAGAAAAGATAACATTGCACACAGAGCTCAGATTTGCAGAAGAAACACATATTCATGTTCCCCACGGTCTGAAATAGGGCAAAAACACATTCAATTTTCAAGTACGTGGTTTCCTTGAGGAGTTAGACCAATGTGTCTCTCAGAATTGGCAGTGCCCAATTCAGCCAGAAAATATAACTTTTGACACAGAGCTTAGATATGCAAAACAAACACAAATTCATTTTCCCAGAGTCTGAAAAATGGCAAAAATATACTCAATTTTCAAGTACGAGGTTTCCTTGAGGCGTTAGACCAAAGCTGTTTCTCAGAATGGGCAGTAGGACTGCATTCAACCAGAAAATATAACTTTTGACACAGAGCTTAGATATGCAAAACAAACACATATTCATGTTCCCCACAGTCTGAAAAGCCCAAAAAACATAGAATTTTTTCAAATCTGAGTTTTCCCTGAGGAGATAGACCAAAGTGTCTCTCAGAATTGGCAGTGGGGCTCAATTCAGCCAGAAAACTTAACTTTGGACACAAGCTCAGATTTTCAAAAGAAACATATTCATGTTATGCCAGGTATGAAAACACCAAAAACACCCAATTTTCAAATCTGAACTTTCCCTGAGGAGTTAGACCAAAGTTTATCTCAGAATTGGCAGTGGGGCTCAATTAAACCAGAAAAGATAACATTGCACACAGAGCTCAGATTTGCAGAAGAAACACATATTCATGTTCCCCACGGTCTGAAATAGGGCAAAAACACATTCAATTTTCAAGTACGTGGTTTCCTTGAGGAGTTAGACCAATGTGTCTCTCAGAATTGGCAGTGCCCAATTCAGCCAGAAAATATAACTTTTGACACAGAGCTTAGATATGCAAAACAAACACAAATTCATTTTCCCAGAGTCTGAAAAATGGCAAAAATATACTCAATTTTCAAGTACGAGGTTTCCTTGAGGCGTTAGACCAAAGCTGTTTCTCAGAATGGGCAGTAGGACTGCATTCAACCAGAAAATATAACTTTTGACACAGAGCTTAGATATGCAAAACAAACACATATTCATGTTCCCCACAGTCTGAAAAGCCCAAAAAACAATCAATTTTTTCAAATCTAGCTTTCCCTGAGGAGATAGACCAAAGTTTATCTCAGAATTGGCAGTAGGGCTCAATTAAACCAGAAAAGATAACATTGCACACAGAGCTCAGATTTGCAGAAGAAACACATATTCATGTATCCCACAGTTTGAAAAGCCCAAAAAACAATCAATTTTTTCAAACTGAGCTATCCTTGAGGAGTTAGACCAAAGTTTATCTCAGAATTGGCAGTAGGGCTCAATTAAACCAGAAAAGATAACATTGCACACAGAGCTCAGATTTGCAGAAGAAACACATATTCATGTTCCCCACGGTCTGAAATAGGGCAAAAACGCATTCAATTTTCAAGTACGAGGTTTCCTCGAGGAGTTAGACCAATGTGTCTCTCAGAATTGGCGGTGCCCAATTCAGCCAGAAAATATAACTTTTGACACAGAGCTTAGATATGCAAAACAAACACATATTCATTTTCCCAGAGTCTGAAAAATGGCAAAAATATACTCAATTTTCAAGTACGAGGTTTCCTCGAGGAGTTAGACCAAAGCTGTTTCTCAGAATGGGCAGTAGGACTGCATTCAACCAGAAAATATAACTTTTGACACAGAGCTTAGATATGCAAAACAGACACATATTCATGTATCCCACAGTTTTCATTTTCATGTTATGCAAGGTATGAAAACACCAAAAACACACAATTTTCAAATCTGAGCTTTCCCTGAGGAGTTAGGCCAAAGCTGTCTCTCAGAATTGGCAGTAGGACTGCATTCAACCAGAAAACATAACTTTTGACACAGAGCTTATATATGCAAAACAAACACATATTCATGTATCCCACAGTTTGAAAAGGCCAAAAAACAATCATTTTTTTCAAACTGAGCTATCCTTGAGGAGTTAGACGAAAGTTTATCTCAGAATTGGCAGTGGGGCTCAATTAAACCAGAAAAGATAACATTGCACACAGAGCTCAGATTTACAGAAGAAACACATATTCATGTTCCACACGGTCTGAAGTAGGGCAAAAACACATTCAATTTTCAAGTACGAGGTTTCCTTGAGGAGTTAGACCAATGTGTCTCTCAGAATTGGCAGTGCCCAATTCAGCCAGAAAATAGAACTTTTGACACAGAGCTTAGATATGCAAAACAAACAAATATTCATGTACCCCACAGTTTGAAAAGCCCCCAAAACAGTCAGTTTTTTCAAATCTGAGCTATCCCTGAGGAGTTAGACGAAAGTGTCTCTCAGAATTGGCAGTAGGGCTCAATTAAACCAGAAAACATAACTTTTGACACAGAGCGTAGATATGCAAAACAAACCCATATTTATGTTCCCCACAGTCTGAAAAGCCCAAAAAACATACAATTTTTTCAAATCTGAGCTTTCCCTGACGAGTTAGCTCAAAGCTGTCTCTAAGAATTGGCAGTATGACTGCATTGAACCAGAAAACATAACTTTTGACACAGAGCTTAGATATGCAAAACAAACACATATTCATGTACCCCACAGTTTTAAAAGCCCCCAAAACAGTCAGTTTTTTCAAATCTGAGCTATCCTTCAGGAGTTAGACCAAAGTGTCTCTCAGAATTGGCAGTAGGGCTCAATTAAACCAGAAAACATAACTTTTGACACAGAGCTCAGATTTTCAGAAGAAACACATATTCACGTTCCCAGAGTCTGAAAAACGGCAAAAATATACTCAATTTTCAAGTACGAGGTTTCCTTGAGGAGTTAGACCAAAGCTGTTTCTCAGAATGGGCAGTAGGACTGCATTCAACCGGAAAACATAACTTTTGACACAGAGCTTAGATATGCAAAACAAACACATATTCATGTACCCCACAGTCTGAAAAGCCCAAAAAACATAGAATTTTTTCAAATCTGAGTTTTCCCTGAGGAGATAGACCAAAGTGTCTCTCAGAATTGTCAGTGGGGCTCAATTCAGCCAGAAAACTTAACTTTGGACACAAGCTCAGATTTTCAAAAGAAACATATTCATGTTATGCCAGGTATGAAAACACCAAAAACACCCAATTTTCAAATCTGAACTTTCCCTGAGGAGTTAGACCAAAGTTTATCTCAGAATTGGCAGTGGGGCTCAATTAAACCAGAAAAGATAACATTGCACACAGAGCTCAGATTTGCAGAAGAAACACATATTCATGTTCCCCACGGTCTGAAATAGGGCAAAAACACATTCAATTTTCAAGTACGTGGTTTCCTTGAGGAGTTAGACCAATGTGTCTCTCAGAATTGGCAGTGCCCAATTCAGCCAGAAAATATAACTTTTGACACAGAGCTTAGATATGCAAAACAAACACAAATTCATTTTCCCAGAGTCTGAAAAATGGCAAAAATATACTCAATTTTCAAGTACGAGGTTTCCTTGAGGCGTTAGACCAAAGCTGTTTCTCAGAATGGGCAGTAGGACTGCATTCAACCAGAAAATATAACTTTTGACACAGAGCTTAGATATGCAAAACAAACACATATTCATGTTCCCCACAGTCTGAAAAGCCCAAAAAACAATCAATTTTTTCAAATCTAGCTTTCCCTGAGGAGATAGACCAAAGTTTATCTCAGAATTGGCAGTAGGGCTCAATTAAACCAGAAAAGATAACATTGCACACAGAGCTCAGATTTGCAGAAGAAACACATATTCATGTATCCCACAGTTTGAAAAGCCCAAAAAACAATCAATTTTTTCAAACTGAGCTATCCTTGAGGAGTTAGACCAAAGTTTATCTCAGAATTGGCAGTAGGGCTCAATTAAACCAGAAAAGATAACATTGCACACAGAGCTCAGATTTGCAGAAGAAACACATATTTATGTTCCCCACGGTCTGAAATAGGGCAAAAACGCATTCAATTTTCAAGTACGAGGTTTCCTCGAGGAGTTAGACCAATGTGTCTCTCAGAATTGGCGGTGCCCAATTCAGCCAGAAAATATAACTTTTGACACAGAGCTTAGATATGCAAAACAAACACATATTCATTTTCCCAGAGTCTGAAAAATGGCAAAAATATACTCAATTTTCAAGTACGAGGTTTCCTCGAGGAGTTAGACCAAAGCTGTTTCTCAGAATGGGCAGTAGGAGTGCATTCAACCAGAAAATATAACTTTTGACACAGAGCTTAGATATGCAAAACAGACACATATTCATGTATCCCACAGTTTTCATTTTCATGTTATGCAAGGTATGAAAACACCAAAAACACACAATTTTCAAATCTGAGCTTTCCCTGAGGAGTTAGGCCAAAGCTGTCTCTCAGAATTGGCAGTAGGACTGCATTCAACCAGAAAACATAACTTTTGACACAGAGCTTATATATGCAAAACAAACACATATTCATGTATCCCACAGTTTGAAAAGGCCAAAAAACAATCATTTTTTTCAAACTGAGCTATCCTTGAGGAGTTAGACGAAAGTTTATCTCAGAATTGGCAGTGGGGCTCAATTAAACCAGAAAAGATAACATTGCACACAGAGCTCAGATTTACAGAAGAAACACATATTCATGTTCCACACGGTCTGAAGTAGGGCAAAAACACATTCAATTTTCAAGTACGAGGTTTCCTTGAGGAGTTAGACCAATGTGTCTCTCAGAATTGGCAGTGCCCAATTCAGCCAGAAAATAGAACTTTTGACACAGAGCTTAGATATGCAAAACAAACAAATATTCATGTACCCCACAGTTTGAAAAGCCCCCAAAACAGTCAGTTTTTTCAAATCTGAGCTATCCCTGAGGAGTTAGACGAAAGTGTCTCTCAGAATTGGCAGTAGGGCTCAATTAAACCAGAAAACATAACTTTTGACACAGAGCTCAGATTTTCAGAAGAAACACATATTCACGTTCCCAGAGTCTGAAAAACGGCAAAAATATACTCAATTTTCAAGTACGAGGTTTCCTTGAGGAGTTAGACCAAAGCTATTTCTCAGAATGGGCAGTAGGACTGCATTCAACCAGAAAACATAACTTTTGACACAGAGCTTAGATATGCAAAACAAACACATATTCATGTTCCCCACAGTCTGAAAAGCCCAAAAAACATACATTTTTTTCAAATCTGAGCTTTCCCTGAGGAGATAGACGAAAGTGTCTCTCAGAATTGGCAGTAGGGCTCAATTAAACCAGAAAACATAACTTTTGACACAGAGCTCAGATTTTCAGAAGAAACACATATTCACGTTCCCAGAGTCTGAAAAACGGCAAAAATATACTCAATTTTCAAGTACGAGGTTTCCTTGAGGAGTTAGACCAAAGCTGTTTCTCAGAATGGGCAGTAGGACTGCATTCAACCAGAAAACATAACTTTTGACACAGAGCTTAGATATGCAAAACAAACACATATTCATGTACCCCACAGTCTGAAAAGCCCCAAAACAGACAATTTTTTCAAATCTGAGCTTTAACTGAGGAGATAGACCAAAGTGTCTCTCAGAATGGGCAGTAGGACTGCATTGAACCAGAAAACATCTTTTGACACAGAGCTTAGATATGCAAAACAAACACATATTCATGTACCCCACAGTTTGAAAAGCCCCCAAAACAGTCAGTTTTTTCAAATCTGAGCTATCCCTGAGGAGTTAGACCAAAGTGTCTCAGAATTGGCAGTAGGGCTCAATTAAACCAGAAAACATAACTTTTGACACAGAGCTCAGATTTTAAGAAGAAACACATATTCACGTTCCCAGAGTCTGAAAAACGGCAAAAATATACTCAATTTTCAAGTACGAGGTTTCCTTGAGGAGTTAGACCAAAGCTATTTCTCAGAATGGGCAGTAGGACTGCATTCAACCAGAAAACATAACTTTTGACACAGAGCTTAGATATGCAAAACAAACACATATTCATGTTCCCCACAGTCTGAAAAGCCCAAAAAACATACAATTATTTCAAATCTGAGCTTTCCCTGAGGAGATAGACCAAAGTGTCTCTCAGAATTGGCAGTGGGTCTCAATTCAGCCAGAAAACATAACTTTGGACACAAGCTCAGATTTTCAAAAGAAACATATTCATGTTATGCAAGGTATGAAAACACCAAAAACACACAATTTTCAAATCTGAGCTTTCCCTGAGGAGTTAGCCCAAAGCTGTCTCTCAGAATTGGCAGTGGGGCTCAATTAAACCAGAAAAGATAACATTGCACACAGAGCTCAGATTTGCAGAAGAAACACATAATTATGTTCCCAACGGTCTGAAATAGGGCAAAAACACATTCAATTTTCAAGTACGAGGTTTCCTTGAGGAGTTAGACTAATGTGTCTCTCACAATTGGCAGTGCCCAATTCAGCCAGAAAATAGAACTTTTGACACAGAGCTTAGATATGCAAAACAAACACATATTCATGTACCCCACAGTCTGAAAAATGGCAAAAATATACTCAATTTTCAAGTACGAGGTTTCCTTGAGGAGTTAGACCAAAGCTGTTTCTCAGAATGGGCAGTAGGACTGCATTCAACCAGAAAACATAACTTTTGACACAGAGCTTAGATATGCAAAACAAACACATATTCATGTACCCCACAGTCTGAAAAGCCCCAAAACAGACAATTTTTTCAAATCTGAGCTTTAACTGAGGAGATAGACCAAAGTGTCTCTCAGAATGGGCAGTAGGACTGCATTGAACCAGAAAACATCTTTTGACACAGAGCTTAGATATGCAAAACAAACACATATTCATGTACCCCACAGTTTGAAAAGCCCCCAAAACAGTCAGTTTTTTCAAATCTGAGCTATCCCTGAGGAGTTAGACCAAAGTGTCTCTCAGAATTGGCAGTAGGGCTCAATTAAACCAGAAAACATAACTTTTGACACAGAGCTCAGATTTTAAGAAGAAACACATATTCACGTTCCCAGAGTCTGAAAAACGGCAAAAATATACTCAATTTTCAAGTACGAGGTTTCCTTGAGGAGTTAGACCAAAGCTATTTCTCAGAATGGGCAGTAGGACTGCATTCAACCAGAAAACATAACTTTTGACACAGAGCTTAGATATGCAAAACAAACACATATTCATGTTCCCCACAGTCTGAAAAGCCCAAAAAACATACAATTATTTCAAATCTGAGCTTTCCCTGAGGAGATAGACCAAAGTGTCTCTCAGAATTGGCAGTGGGTCTCAATTCAGCCAGAAAACTTAACTTTGGACACAAGCTCAGATTTTCAAAAGAAACATATTCATGTTATGCAAGGTATGAAAACACCAAAAACACACAATTTTCAAATCTGAGCTTTCCCTGAGGAGTTAGCCCAAAGCTGTCTCTCAGAATTGGCAGTGGGGCTCAATTAAACCAGAAAAGATAACATTGCACACAGAGCTCAGATTTGCAGAAGAAACACATAATTATGTTCCCCACGGTCTGAAATAGGGCAAAAACACATTCAATTTTCAAGTACGAGGTTTCCTTGAGGAGTTAGACCAATGTGTCTCTCAGAATTGGCAGTGCCCAATTCAGCCAGAATATAGAACTTTTGACACAGAGCTTAGATATGCAAAACAAACACATATTCATTTTCCCAGAGTCTGAAAAATGGCAAAAATATACTCAATTTTCAAGTACGAGGTTTCCTTGAGGAGTTAGTCCAAAGCTGTTTCTCAGAATGGGCAGTAGGACTGCATTCAACCAGAAAACATAACTTTTGACACAGAGCTTAGATATGCAAAACAAACACATATTCATGTATCCCACAGTTTGAAAAGCCCAAAAAACAATCAATTTTTTCAAACTGAGCTATCCTTGAGGAGTTAGACCAAAGTTTATCTCAGAATTGGCAGTAGGGCTCAATTAAACCAGAAAAGATAACATTGCACACAGAGCTCAGATTTGCAGAAGAAACACATATTCATTTTCCCCACGGTCTGAAATAGGGCAAAAACACATTCAATTTTCAAGTACGAGGTTTCCTCGAGGAGTTAGACCAATGTGTCTCTCAGAATTGGCGTTGCCCAATTCAGCCAGAAAATAGAACTTTTGACACAGAGCTTAGATATGCAAAACCAACGCATATTCATTTTCCCAGAGTCTGAAAAGCACAAAATCAGACAATTTTTTCAAATCTGAGCTTTAACTGAGGAGATAGACCAAAGTGTCTCTCAGAATGGGCAGTAGGACTGCATTCAACCAGAAAACATAACTTTTGACACAGAGCTTAGATATGAAAAACAAACACATATTCATGTACCCCACAGTTTTAGAAGCCCCCAAAACAGTCAGTTTTTTTCAAATCTGAGCTATCCCTGAGGAGTTAGACCAAAGTGTCTCTCAGAATTGGCAGTAGGGCTCAATTAAACCAGAAAACATAACTTTTGACACAGAGCTCAGATTTTCAGAAGAAACACATATTCACGTTCCCAGAGTCTGAAAAACGGCAAAAATATACTCAATTTTAGAGTACGAGGTTTCCTTGAGGAGTTAGACCAAAGCTATTTCTCAGAATGTGCAGTAGGACTGCATTCAACCAGAAAACATAACTTTTGACACAGAGCTTAGATATGCAAAACAAACACATATTCATGTTCCCCACAGTCTGAAAAGCCCAAAAAACATACAATTTTTTCAAATCTGAGCTTTCCCTGAGGAGATAGACCAAAGTGTCTCTCAGAATTGGCAGTGGGTCTCAATTCAGCCAGAAAACTTAACTTTGGACACAAGCTCAGATTTTCAAAAGAAACATATTCATGTTATGCAAGGTATGAAAACACCAAAAACACACAATTTTCAAATCTGAGCTTTCCCTGAGGAGTTAGCCCAAAGCTGTCTCTCAGAATTGGCAGTGGGGCTCAATTAAACCAGAAAAGATAATATTGCACACAGAGCTCAGATTTGCAGAAGAAACACATATTCATGTTACCCACGGTCTGAAATAGGGCAAAAACACATTCAATTTTCAAGTACGAGGTTTCCTTCAGGAGTTAGACCAATGTGTCTCTCAGAATTGGCAGTGCCCAATTCAGCCAGAAAATATAACTTTTGACACAGAGCTTAGATATGCAAAACAAACACATATTCATGTATCCCACAGTTTGAAAAGCCCAAAAAACAATCAATTTTTTCAAATCTGAGCTTTCCCTGAGAAGATAGACCAAAGTGTGTCAGAATGGGCAGTAGGACTGCATTCAACCAGAAAACATAACTTTTGACACAGAGCTTAGATATGCAAAACAAACACATATTCATGTACCCCACAGTTTGAAAAGCCCCCCAAAAAGTCAATTTTTTCAAATCTGAGCTATCCCTAAGGAGTTAGCCAAAGTGTCTCTCAGAATTGTCAGTAGGGCTCAATTAAACCAGAAAATAGAACTTTTGACACAGAGCTTAGATATGCAAAACAAACACATATTCATGTACCCCACAGTTTGAAAAGCCCCCCAAACAGTCAATTTTTTCAAATCTGAGCTATCCCTGAGGAGTTAGACCAAAGTGTCTCTCTGAATTGGTAGTAGGGCTCAATTCAGCCAGAAAACATAACTTTTGACACAGAGCGTAGATATGCAAAACAAACCCATATTTATGTTCCCCACAGTCTGAAAAGCCCAAAAAACAAACAATTTTTTCAAATCTGAGCTTTCCCTGAGGAGTTAGACCAAAGTGTCTCTCAGAATTGGCAGTGGGGCTCAATTCAGCCAGAAAACATAACTTTGGATACAAGCTCAGATTTTCAAAAGAAACATATTCATGTTATGCAAGGTATGAAAACACCAAAAACACACAATTTTCACATCTGAGCTTTCCCTGACGAGTTAGCTCAAAGCTGTCTCTAAGAATTGGCAGTAGGACTGCATTGAACCAGAAAACATAACTTTTGACACAGAGCTTAGATATGCAAAACAAACACATATTCATGTACCCCACAGTTTGAAAAGCCCCCAAAACAGTCAATTTTTTCAAATCTGAGCTATCCCTGAGGAGATAGACCAAAGTGTCTCTCAGAATGGGAAGTAGGACTGCATTCAACCAGAAAACATAACTTTTGACACAGATATTAGATATGCAAAACAAACACATATTCATGTACCCCACAGTTTTAAAAGCCCCCAAAACAGTCAGTTTTTTCAAATCTGAGCTATCCCTCAGGAGTTAGACCAAAGTGTCTCTCAGAATTGGCAGTAGGGCTCAATTAAACCAGAAAACATAACTTTTGACACAGAGCTCAGATTTTCAGAAGAAACACATATTCACGTTCCCAGAGTCTGAAAAACGGCAAAAATATACTCAATTTTAGAGTACGAGGTTTCCTTGAGGAGTTAGACCAAAGCTATTTCTCAGAATGTGCAGTAGGACTGCATTCAACCAGAAAACATAACTTTTGACACAGAGCTTAGATATGCAAAACAAACACATATTCATGTTCCCCACAGTCTGAAAAGCCCAAAAAACATACAATTTTTTCAAATCTGAGCTTTCCCTGAGGAGATAGACCAAAGTGTCTCTCAGAATTGGCAGTGGGTCTCAATTCAGCCAGAAAACTTAACTTTGGACACAAGCTCAGATTTTCAAAAGAAACATATTCATGTTATGCAAGGTATGAAAACACCAAAAACACACAATTTTCAAATCTGAGCTTTCCCTGAGGAGTTAGCCCAAAGCTGTCTCTCAGAATTGGCAGTGGGGCTCAATTAAACCAGAAAAGATAATATTGCACACAGAGCTCAGATTTGCAGAAGAAACACATATTCATGTTACCCACGGTCTGAAATAGGGCAAAAACACATTCAATTTTCAAGTACGAGGTTTCCTTCAGGAGTTAGACCAATGTGTCTCTCAGAATTGGCAGTGCCCAATTCAGCCAGAAAATATAACTTTTGACACAGAGCTTAGATATGCAAAACAAACACATATTCATGTATCCCACAGTTTGAAAAGCCAAAAAAAACAATCAATTTTTTCAAATCTGAGCTTTCCCTGAGAAGATAGACCAAAGTGTGTCAGAATGGGCAGTAGGACTGCATTCAACCAGAAAACATAACTTTTGACACAGAGCTTAGATATGCAAAACAAACACATATTCATGTACCCCACAGTTTGAAAAGCCCCCCAAAAAGTCAATTTTTTCAAATCTGAGCTATCCCTAAGGAGTTAGCCAAAGTGTCTCTCAGAATTGTCAGTAGGGCTCAATTAAACCAGAAAATAGAACTTTTGACACAGAGCTTAGATATGCAAAACAAACACATATTCATGTACCCCACAGTTTGAAAAGCCCCCCAAACAGTCAATTTTTTCAAATCTGAGCTATCCCTGAGGAGTTAGACCAAAGTGTCTCTCTGAATTGGTAGTAGGGCTCAATTCAGCCAGAAAACATAACTTTTGACACAGAGCGTAGATATGCAAAACAAACCCATATTTATGTTCCCCACAGTCTGAAAAGCCCAAAAAACAAACAATTTTTTCAAATCTGAGCTTTCCCTGAGGAGTTAGACCAAAGTGTCTCTCAGAATTGGCAGTGGGGCTCAATTCAGCCAGAAAACATAACTTTGGATACAAGCTCAGATTTTCAAAAGAAACATATTCATGTTATGCAAGGTATGAAAACACCAAAAACACACAATTTTCACATCTGAGCTTTCCCTGACGAGTTAGCTCAAAGCTGTCTCTAAGAATTGGCAGTAGGACTGCATTGAACCAGAAAACATAACTTTTGACACAGAGCTTAGATATGCAAAACAAACACATATTCATGTACCCCACAGTTTGAAAAGCCCCCAAAACAGTCAATTTTTTCAAATCTGAGCTATCCCTGAGGAGATAGACCAAAGTGTCTCTCAGAATGGGAAGTAGGACTGCATTCAACCAGAAAACATAACTTTTGACACAGATATTAGATATGCAAAACAAACACATATTCATGTACCCCACAGTTTTAAAAGCCCCCAAAACAGTCAGTTTTTTCAAATCTGAGCTATCCCTCAGGAGTTAGACCAAAGTGTCTCTCAGAATTGGCAGTAGGGCTCAATTAAACCAGAAAACATAACTTTTGACACAGAGCTCAGATTTTCAGAAGAATCACATATTCACGTTCCCAGAGTCTGAAAAACGGCACAAATATACTCAATTTTCAAGTACGAGGTTTCCTTGAGGAGTTAGACCAAAGCTGTTTCTCAGAATGGGCAGTAGGACTGCATTCAACCGGAAAACATAACTTTTGACACAGAGCTTAGATATGCAAAACAAACACATATTCATGTACCCCACAGTATGAAAAGCCCAAAAAACATAGAATTTTTTCAAATCTGAGCTTTCCCTGAGGAGATAGACCAATGTGTCTCTCAGAATTGGCAGTGGGGCTCAATTCAGCCAGAAAACTTAACTTTGGACACAAGCTCAGATTTTCAAAAGAAACATATTCATGTTATGCCAGGTATGAAAACACCAAAAACACCCAATTTTCAAATCTGAGCTTTCCCTGAGGAGTTAGACCAAAGTTTATCTCAGAATTGGCAGTGGGGCTCAATTAAACCAGAAAAGATAACATTGCACACAGAGCTCAGATTTGCAGAAGAAACACATATTCATGTTCCCCACGGTCTGAAATAGGGCAAAAACACATTCAATTTTCAAGTACGTGGTTTCCTTGAGGAGTTAGACCAATGTGTCTCTCAGAATTGGCAGTGCCCAATTCAGCCAGAAAATATAACTTTTGACACAGAGCTTAGATATGCAAAACAAACACAAATTCATTTTCCCAGAGTCTGAAAAATGGCAAAAATATACTCAATTTTCAAGTACGAGGTTTCCTTGAGGAGTTAGACCAAAGCTGTTTCTCAGAATGGGCAGTAGGACTGCATTCAACCAGAAAATATAACTTTTGACACAGAGCTTAGATATGCAAAACAAACACATATTCATGTTCCCCACAGTCTGAAAAGCCCAAAAAACATACAATTTTTTCAAATCTGAGCTTTCCCTGAGGAGATAGACCAAAGTTTATCTCAGAATTGGCAGTGGGGCTCAATTAAACCAGAAAAGATCACATTGCACACAGAGCTCAGATTTACAGAAGAAACACATATTCATGTTCCCCACGGTCTGAAATAGGGCAAAAATATACTCAATTTTCAAGTACGAGGTTTCCTTGAGGAGTTAGACCAAAGCTATTTCTCAGAATGGGCAGTAGGACTGCATTCAACCAGAAAACATAACTTTTGACACAGCTTAGATATGCAAAACAAACACATATTCATGTTCCCCACAGTTTGAAAAGCCCAAAAAACAATCAATTATTTCAAACTGAGCTATCCCTCAGGAGTTAGACCAATGTGTCTCTCAGAATTGGCGGTGCCCAATTCAGCCAGAAAATATAACTTTTGACACAGAGCTTAGATATGCAAAACAAACACATATTCATTTTCCCAGAGTCTGAAAAATGGCAAAAATATACTCAATTTTCAAGTACGAGGTTTCCTCGAGGAGTTAGACCAAAGCTGTTTCTCAGAATGGGCAGTAGGACTGCATTCAACCAGAAAATATAACTTTTGACACAGAGCTTAGATATGCAAAACAGACACATATTCATGTATCCCACAGTTTTCATTTTCATGTTATGCAAGGTATGAAAACACCAAAAACACACAATTTTCAAATCTGAGCTTTCCCTGAGGAGTTAGGCCAAAGCTGTCTCTCAGAGTTGGCAGTAGGACTGCATTCAACCAGAAAACATAACTTTTGACACAGAGCTTATATATGCAAAACAAACACATATTCATGTATCCCACAGTTTGAAAAGGCCAAAAAACAATCAATTTTTTCAAACTGAGCTATCCTTGAGGAGTTAGACGAAAGTTTATCTCAGAATTGGCAGTGGGGCTCAATTAAACCAGAAAAGATAACATTGCACACAGAGCTCAGATTTACAGAAGAAACACATATTCATGTTCCCCACGGTCTGAAATAGGGCAAAAACACATTCAATTTTCAAGTACGAGGTTTCCTTGAGGAGTTAGACCAATGTGTCTCTCAGAATTGGCAGTGCCCAATTCAGCCAGAAAATAGAACTTTTGACACAGAGCTTAGATATGCAAAACAAACACATATTCATTTTCCCAGAGTCTGAAAAGTGGCAAATATATACTCAATTTTCAAGTACGACGTTTCCTTGAGGAGTAAGACCAAAGCTGTTTCTCAGAATGGGCAGTAGGACTGCATTCAACCAGAAAACATAACTTTTGACACAGAGCTTAGATATGCAAAACAAACACATATTCATGTATCCCACAGTTTGAAAAGCCCAAAAAACAATCAATTTTTTCAAACTGAGCTATCCTTGAGGAGTTAGACCAAAGTTTATCTCAGAATTGGCAGTGGGGCTCAATTAAACCAGAAAAGATAACATTGCACACAGAGCTCAGATTTGCAGAAGAAACACATATTCATGTATCCCACAGTTTGAAAAGCCCAAAAAACAATCAATTTTTTCAAACTGAGCTATCCTTGAGGAGTTAGACCAAAGTTTATCTCAGAATTGGCAGTGGGGCTCAATTAAACCAGAAAAGATAACATTGCACACAGAGCTCAGATTTGCAGAAGAAACACATATTCATGTTCCCCACGGTCTGAAATAGGGCAAAAACACATTCAATTTTCAAGTACGAGGTTTCCTCGAGGAGTTAGACCAATGTGTCTCTCAGAATTGGCGGTGCCCAATTCAGCCAGAAAATAGAACTTTTGACACAGAGCTTAGATATGCAAAACCAACGCATATTCATTTTCCCAGAGTCTGAAAAGCCGAAAATCAGACAATTTTTTCAAATCTGAGCTTTAACTGAGGAGATAGAACAAAGTGTCTCTCAGAATGGGCAGTAGGACTGCATTCAACCAGAAAACATAACTTTTGACACAGAGCTTAGATATGCAAAACAAACACATATTCATTTTCCCAGAGTCTGAAAAATGGCAAAAATATACTTAATTTTCAAGTACGAGGTTTCCTTGAGGAGTTAGACCAAAGCTGTTTCTCAGAATGGGCAGTAGGACTGCATTCAACCACAAAACATAACTTTTGACACAGAGCTTAGATATGCAAAACAAACACATATTCATGTACCCCACAGTTTGAAAAGCCCCCAAAACAGTCAGTTTTTTCAAATCTGAGCTTTCCCTGAGGAGATAGAACAAAGTGTCTCTCAGAATTGGCAGTAGGGCTCAATTCAGCCAGAAAAGTTTACTTTGGACACAAGCTCAGATTTTCAAAAGAAACATATTCATGTTATGGAAGGTATGAAAACACCAAAAACACACAATTTTCAAATCTGAGCTTTCCCTGAGGAGTTAGCCCAAAGCTGTCTCTCAGAATTGGCAGTGGGGCTCAATTAAACCAGAAAAGATAACATTGCACACAGAGCTCAGATTTGCAGAAGAAACACATAATTATGTTCCCCACGGTCTGAAATAGGGCAAAAACACATTCAATTTTCAAGTACGAGGTTTCCTTGAGGAGTTAGACCAATGTTTCTCTCAGAATTGGCAGTGCCCAATTCAGCCAGAAAATAGAACTTTTGACACAGAGCTTAGATATGCAAAACAAACACATATATATGTACCCCACAGTCTGAAAGGCCCAAAAACAGACAATTTTTTCAAATCTGAGCTTTAACTGAGGAGATAGACCAAAGTGTGTCAGAATGGGCAGTAGGACTGCATTCAACCAGAAAACATAACTTTTGACACAGAGCTTAGATATGCAAAACAAACACATA
Organism: Pantherophis vulpinus; assembly: GCA_037215915.1. Taxonomy (NCBI): domain Eukaryota; kingdom Metazoa; phylum Chordata; class Lepidosauria; order Squamata; family Colubridae; genus Pantherophis; species Pantherophis vulpinus. The sequence goes on from JAXLNS010000073.1 coordinate 271,825, forward strand.
TTCATGTACCCCACAGTTTGAAAAGCCCCCCAAACAGTCAATTTTTTCAAATCTGAGCTATCCCTGAGGAGTTAGACCAAAGAGTCTCTCTGAATTGGCAGTAGGGCTCAATTCAGCCAGAAAACATAACTTTTGACACAGAGCGTAGATATGCAAAACAAACCCATATTTATGTTCCCCACAGACTGAAAAGCCCAAAAAACATACAATTTTTTCAAATCTGAGCTTTCCCTGACGAGTTAGCTCAAAGCTGTCTCTAAGAATTGGCAGTATGACTGCATTGAACCAGAAAACATAACTTTTGACACAGAGCTTAGATATGCAAAACAAACACATATTCATGTACCCCACAGTTTTAAAAGCCCCCAAAACAGTCAGTTTTTTCAAATCTGAGCTATCCTTCAGGAGTTAGACCAAAGTGTCTCTCAGAATTGGCAGTAGGGCTCAATTAAACCAGAAAACATAACTTTTGACACAGAGCTCAGATTTTCAGAAGAAACACATATTCACGTTCCCAGAGTCTGAAAAACGGCAAAAATATACTCAATTTTCAAGTACGAGGTTTCCTTGAGGAGTTAGACCAAAGCTGTTTCTCAGAATGGGCAGTAGGACTGCATTCAACCGGAAAACATAACTTTTGACACAGAGCTTAGATATGCAAAACAAACACATATTCATGTACCCCACAGTCTGAAAAGCCCAAAAAACATAGAATTTTTTCAAATCTGAGTTTTCCCTGAGGAGATAGACCAAAGTGTCTCTCAGAATTGGCAGTGGGGCTCAATTCAGCCAGAAAACTTAACTTTGGACACAAGCTCAGATTTTCAAAAGAAACATATTCATGTTATGCCAGGTATGAAAACACCAAAAACACCCAATTTTCAAATCTGAACTTTCCCTGAGGAGTTAGACCAAAGTTTATCTCAGAATTGGCAGTGGGGCTCAATTAAACCAGAAAAGATAACATTGCACACAGAGCTCAGATTTGCAGAAGAAACACATATTCATGTTCCCCACGGTCTGAAATAGGGCAAAAACACATTCAATTTTCAAGTACGTGGTTTCCTTGAGGAGTTAGACCAATGTGTCTCTCAGAATTGGCAGTGCCCAATTCAGCCAGAAAATATAACTTTTGACACAGAGCTTAGATATGCAAAACAAACACAAATTCATTTTCCCAGAGTCTGAAAAATGGCAAAAATATACTCAATTTTCAAGTACGAGGTTTCCTTGAGGCGTTAGACCAAAGCTGTTTCTCAGAATGGGCAGTAGGACTGCATTCAACCAGAAAATATAACTTTTGACACAGAGCTTAGATATGCAAAACAAACACATATTCATGTTCCCCACAGTCTGAAAAGCCCAAAAAACAATCAATTTTTTCAAATCTAGCTTTCCCTGAGGAGATAGACCAAAGTTTATCTCAGAATTGGCAGTAGGGCTCAATTAAACCAGAAAAGATAACATTGCACACAGAGCTCAGATTTGCAGAAGAAACACATATTCATGTATCCCACAGTTTGAAAAGCCCAAAAAACAATCAATTTTTTCAAACTGAGCTATCCTTGAGGAGTTAGACCAAAGTTTATCTCAGAATTGGCAGTAGGGCTCAATTAAACCAGAAAAGATAACATTGCACACAGAGCTCAGATTTGCAGAAGAAACACATATTCATGTTCCCCACGGTCTGAAATAGGGCAAAAACGCATTCAATTTTCAAGTACGAGGTTTCCTCGAGGAGTTAGACCAATGTGTCTCTCAGAATTGGCGGTGCCCAATTCAGCCAGAAAATATAACTTTTGACACAGAGCTTAGATATGCAAAACAAACACATATTCATTTTCCCAGAGTCTGAAAAATGGCAAAAATATACTCAATTTTCAAGTACGAGGTTTCCTCGAGGAGTTAGACCAAAGCTGTTTCTCAGAATGGGCAGTAGGACTGCATTCAACCAGAAAATATAACTTTTGACACAGAGCTTAGATATGCAAAACAGACACATATTCATGTATCCCACAGTTTTCATTTTCATGTTATGCAAGGTATGAAAACACCAAAAACACACAATTTTCAAATCTGAGCTTTCCCTGAGGAGTTAGGCCAAAGCTGTCTCTCAGAATTGGCAGTAGGACTGCATTCAACCAGAAAACATAACTTTTGACACAGAGCTTATATATGCAAAACAAACACATATTCATGTATCCCACAGTTTGAAAAGGCCAAAAAACAATCATTTTTTTCAAACTGAGCTATCCTTGAGGAGTTAGACGAAAGTTTATCTCAGAATTGGCAGTGGGGCTCAATTAAACCAGAAAAGATAACATTGCACACAGAGCTCAGATTTACAGAAGAAACACATATTCATGTTCCACACGGTCTGAAGTAGGGCAAAAACACATTCAATTTTCAAGTACGAGGTTTCCTTGAGGAGTTAGACCAATGTGTCTCTCAGAATTGGCAGTGCCCAATTCAGCCAGAAAATAGAACTTTTGACACAGAGCTTAGATATGCAAAACAAACAAATATTCATGTACCCCACAGTTTGAAAAGCCCCCAAAACAGTCAGTTTTTTCAAATCTGAGCTATCCCTGAGGAGTTAGACGAAAGTGTCTCTCAGAATTGGCAGTAGGGCTCAATTAAACCAGAAAACATAACTTTTGACACAGAGCGTAGATATGCAAAACAAACCCATATTTATGTTCCCCACAGTCTGAAAAGCCCAAAAAACATACAATTTTTTCAAATCTGAGCTTTCCCTGACGAGTTAGCTCAAAGCTGTCTCTAAGAATTGGCAGTATGACTGCATTGAACCAGAAAACATAACTTTTGACACAGAGCTTAGATATGCAAAACAAACACATATTCATGTACCCCACAGTTTTAAAAGCCCCCAAAACAGTCAGTTTTTTCAAATCTGAGCTATCCTTCAGGAGTTAGACCAAAGTGTCTCTCAGAATTGGCAGTAGGGCTCAATTAAACCAGAAAACATAACTTTTGACACAGAGCTCAGATTTTCAGAAGAAACACATATTCACGTTCCCAGAGTCTGAAAAACGGCAAAAATATACTCAATTTTCAAGTACGAGGTTTCCTTGAGGAGTTAGACCAAAGCTGTTTCTCAGAATGGGCAGTAGGACTGCATTCAACCGGAAAACATAACTTTTGACACAGAGCTTAGATATGCAAAACAAACACATATTCATGTACCCCACAGTCTGAAAAGCCCAAAAAACATAGAATTTTTTCAAATCTGAGTTTTCCCTGAGGAGATAGACCAAAGTGTCTCTCAGAATTGTCAGTGGGGCTCAATTCAGCCAGAAAACTTAACTTTGGACACAAGCTCAGATTTTCAAAAGAAACATATTCATGTTATGCCAGGTATGAAAACACCAAAAACACCCAATTTTCAAATCTGAACTTTCCCTGAGGAGTTAGACCAAAGTTTATCTCAGAATTGGCAGTGGGGCTCAATTAAACCAGAAAAGATAACATTGCACACAGAGCTCAGATTTGCAGAAGAAACACATATTCATGTTCCCCACGGTCTGAAATAGGGCAAAAACACATTCAATTTTCAAGTACGTGGTTTCCTTGAGGAGTTAGACCAATGTGTCTCTCAGAATTGGCAGTGCCCAATTCAGCCAGAAAATATAACTTTTGACACAGAGCTTAGATATGCAAAACAAACACAAATTCATTTTCCCAGAGTCTGAAAAATGGCAAAAATATACTCAATTTTCAAGTACGAGGTTTCCTTGAGGCGTTAGACCAAAGCTGTTTCTCAGAATGGGCAGTAGGACTGCATTCAACCAGAAAATATAACTTTTGACACAGAGCTTAGATATGCAAAACAAACACATATTCATGTTCCCCACAGTCTGAAAAGCCCAAAAAACAATCAATTTTTTCAAATCTAGCTTTCCCTGAGGAGATAGACCAAAGTTTATCTCAGAATTGGCAGTAGGGCTCAATTAAACCAGAAAAGATAACATTGCACACAGAGCTCAGATTTGCAGAAGAAACACATATTCATGTATCCCACAGTTTGAAAAGCCCAAAAAACAATCAATTTTTTCAAACTGAGCTATCCTTGAGGAGTTAGACCAAAGTTTATCTCAGAATTGGCAGTAGGGCTCAATTAAACCAGAAAAGATAACATTGCACACAGAGCTCAGATTTGCAGAAGAAACACATATTTATGTTCCCCACGGTCTGAAATAGGGCAAAAACGCATTCAATTTTCAAGTACGAGGTTTCCTCGAGGAGTTAGACCAATGTGTCTCTCAGAATTGGCGGTGCCCAATTCAGCCAGAAAATATAACTTTTGACACAGAGCTTAGATATGCAAAACAAACACATATTCATTTTCCCAGAGTCTGAAAAATGGCAAAAATATACTCAATTTTCAAGTACGAGGTTTCCTCGAGGAGTTAGACCAAAGCTGTTTCTCAGAATGGGCAGTAGGACTGCATTCAACCAGAAAATATAACTTTTGACACAGAGCTTAGATATGCAAAACAGACACATATTCATGTATCCCACAGTTTTCATTTTCATGTTATGCAAGGTATGAAAACACCAAAAACACACAATTTTCAAATCTGAGCTTTCCCTGAGGAGTTAGGCCAAAGCTGTCTCTCAGAATTGGCAGTAGGACTGCATTCAACCAGAAAACATAACTTTTGACACAGAGCTTATATATGCAAAACAAACACATATTCATGTATCCCACAGTTTGAAAAGGCCAAAAAACAATCATTTTTTTCAAACTGAGCTATCCTTGAGGAGTTAGACGAAAGTTTATCTCAGAATTGGCAGTGGGGCTCAATTAAACCAGAAAAGATAACATTGCACACAGAGCTCAGATTTACAGAAGAAACACATATTCATGTTCCACACGGTCTGAAGTAGGGCAAAAACACATTCAATTTTCAAGTACGAGGTTTCCTTGAGGAGTTAGACCAATGTGTCTCTCAGAATTGGCAGTGCCCAATTCAGCCAGAAAATAGAACTTTTGACACAGAGCTTAGATATGCAAAACAAACAAATATTCATGTACCCCACAGTTTGAAAAGCCCCCAAAACAGTCAGTTTTTTCAAATCTGAGCTATCCCTGAGGAGTTAGACGAAAGTGTCTCTCAGAATTGGCAGTAGGGCTCAATTAAACCAGAAAACATAACTTTTGACACAGAGCTCAGATTTTCAGAAGAAACACATATTCACGTTCCCAGAGTCTGAAAAACGGCAAAAATATACTCAATTTTCAAGTACGAGGTTTCCTTGAGGAGTTAGACCAAAGCTATTTCTCAGAATGGGCAGTAGGACTGCATTCAACCAGAAAACATAACTTTTGACACAGAGCTTAGATATGCAAAACAAACACATATTCATGTTCCCCACAGTCTGAAAAGCCCAAAAAACATACATTTTTTTCAAATCTGAGCTTTCCCTGAGGAGATAGACCAAAGTGTCTCTCAGAATTGGCAGTGGGTCTCAATTCAGCCAGAAAACATAACTTTGGACACAAGCTCAGATTTTCAAAAGAAACATATTCATGTTATGCAAGGTATGAAAACACCAAAAACACACAATTTTCAAATCTGAGCTTTCCCTGAGGAGTTAGCCCAAAGCTGTCTCTCAGAATTGGCAGTGGGGCTCAATTAAATCAGAAAAGATAACATTGCACACAGAGCTCAGATTTGCAGAAGAAACACATAATTATGTTCCCAACGGTCTGAAATAGGGCAAAAACACATTCAATTTTCAAGTACGAGGTTTCCTTGAGGAGTTAGACTAATGTGTCTCTCACAATTGGCAGTGCCCAATTCAGCCAGAAAATAGAACTTTTGACACAGAGCTTAGATATGCAAAACAAACACATATTCATGTACCCCACAGTCTGAAAAATGGCAAAAATATACTCAATTTTCAAGTACGAGGTTTCCTTGAGGAGTTAGACCAAAGCTGTTTCTCAGAATGGGCAGTAGGACTGCATTCAACCAGAAAACATAACTTTTGACACAGAGCTTAGATATGCAAAACAAACACATATTCATGTACCCCACAGTCTGAAAAGCCCCAAAACAGACAATTTTTTCAAATCTGAGCTTTAACTGAGGAGATAGACCAAAGTGTCTCTCAGAATGGGCAGTAGGACTGCATTGAACCAGAAAACATCTTTTGACACAGAGCTTAGATATGCAAAACAAACACATATTCATGTACCCCACAGTTTGAAAAGCCCCCAAAACAGTCAGTTTTTTCAAATCTGAGCTATCCCTGAGGAGTTAGACCAAAGTGTCTCAGAATTGGCAGTAGGGCTCAATTAAACCAGAAAACATAACTTTTGACACAGAGCTCAGATTTTAAGAAGAAACACATATTCACGTTCCCAGAGTCTGAAAAACGGCAAAAATATACTCAATTTTCAAGTACGAGGTTTCCTTGAGGAGTTAGACCAAAGCTATTTCTCAGAATGGGCAGTAGGACTGCATTCAACCAGAAAACATAACTTTTGACACAGAGCTTAGATATGCAAAACAAACACATATTCATGTTCCCCACAGTCTGAAAAGCCCAAAAAACATACAATTATTTCAAATCTGAGCTTTCCCTGAGGAGATAGACCAAAGTGTCTCTCAGAATTGGCAGTGGGTCTCAATTCAGCCAGAAAACATAACTTTGGACACAAGCTCAGATTTTCAAAAGAAACATATTCATGTTATGCAAGGTATGAAAACACCAAAAACACACAATTTTCAAATCTGAGCTTTCCCTGAGGAGTTAGCCCAAAGCTGTCTCTCAGAATTGGCAGTGGGGCTCAATTAAACCAGAAAAGATAACATTGCACACAGAGCTCAGATTTGCAGAAGAAACACATAATTATGTTCCCAACGGTCTGAAATAGGGCAAAAACACATTCAATTTTCAAGTACGAGGTTTCCTTGAGGAGTTAGACTAATGTGTCTCTCACAATTGGCAGTGCCCAATTCAGCCAGAAAATAGAACTTTTGACACAGAGCTTAGATATGCAAAACAAACACATATTCATGTACCCCACAGTCTGAAAAATGGCAAAAATATACTCAATTTTCAAGTACGAGGTTTCCTTGAGGAGTTAGACCAAAGCTGTTTCTCAGAATGGGCAGTAGGACTGCATTCAACCAGAAAACATAACTTTTGACACAGAGCTTAGATATGCAAAACAAACACATATTCATGTACCCCACAGTCTGAAAAGCCCCAAAACAGACAATTTTTTCAAATCTGAGCTTTAACTGAGGAGATAGACCAAAGTGTCTCTCAGAATGGGCAGTAGGACTGCATTGAACCAGAAAACATCTTTTGACACAGAGCTTAGATATGCAAAACAAACACATATTCATGTACCCCACAGTTTGAAAAGCCCCCAAAACAGTCAGTTTTTTCAAATCTGAGCTATCCCTGAGGAGTTAGACCAAAGTGTCTCTCAGAATTGGCAGTAGGGCTCAATTAAACCAGAAAACATAACTTTTGACACAGAGCTCAGATTTTAAGAAGAAACACATATTCACGTTCCCAGAGTCTGAAAAACGGCAAAAATATACTCAATTTTCAAGTACGAGGTTTCCTTGAGGAGTTAGACCAAAGCTATTTCTCAGAATGGGCAGTAGGACTGCATTCAACCAGAAAACATAACTTTTGACACAGAGCTTAGATATGCAAAACAAACACATATTCATGTTCCCCACAGTCTGAAAAGCCCAAAAAACATACATTTTTTTCAAATCTGAGCTTTCCCTGAGGAGATAGACCAAAGTGTCTCTCAGAATTGGCAGTGGGTCTCAATTCAGCCAGAAAACATAACTTTGGACACAAGCTCAGATTTTCAAAAGAAACATATTCATGTTATGCAAGGTATGAAAACACCAAAAACACACAATTTTCAAATCTGAGCTTTCCCTGAGGAGTTAGCCCAAAGCTGTCTCTCAGAATTGGCAGTGGGGCTCAATTAAATCAGAAAAGATAACATTGCACACAGAGCTCAGATTTGCAGAAGAAACACATAATTATGTTCCCAACGGTCTGAAATAGGGCAAAAACACATTCAATTTTCAAGTACGAGGTTTCCTTGAGGAGTTAGACTAATGTGTCTCTCACAATTGGCAGTGCCCAATTCAGCCAGAAAATAGAACTTTTGACACAGAGCTTAGATATGCAAAACAAACACATATTCATGTACCCCACAGTCTGAAAAATGGCAAAAATATACTCAATTTTCAAGTACGAGGTTTCCTTGAGGAGTTAGACCAAAGCTGTTTCTCAGAATGGGCAGTAGGACTGCATTCAACCAGAAAACATAACTTTTGACACAGAGCTTAGATATGCAAAACAAACACATATTCATGTACCCCACAGTCTGAAAAGCCCCAAAACAGACAATTTTTTCAAATCTGAGCTTTAACTGAGGAGATAGACCAAAGTGTCTCTCAGAATGGGCAGTAGGACTGCATTGAACCAGAAAACATCTTTTGACACAGAGCTTAGATATGCAAAACAAACACATATTCATGTACCCCACAGTTTGAAAAGCCCCCAAAACAGTCAGTTTTTTCGAATCTGAGCTATCCCTGAGGAGTTAGACCAAAGTGTCTCAGAATTGGCAGTAGGGCTCAATTAAACCAGAAAACATAACTTTTGACACAGAGCTCAGATTTTAAGAAGAAACACATATTCACGTTCCCAGAGTCTGAAAAACGGCAAAAATATACTCAATTTTCAAGTACGAGGTTTCCTTGAGGAGTTAGACCAAAGCTATTTCTCAGAATGGGCAGTAGGACTGCATTCAACCAGAAAACATAACTTTTGACACAGAGCTTAGATATGCAAAACAAACACATATTCATGTTCCCCACAGTCTGAAAAGCCCAAAAAACATACAATTATTTCAAATCTGAGCTTTCCCTGAGGAGATAGACCAAAGTGTCTCTCAGAATTGGCAGTGGGTCTCAATTCAGCCAGAAAACATAACTTTGGACACAAGCTCAGATTTTCAAAAGAAACATATTCATGTTATGCAAGGTATGAAAACACCAAAAACACACAATTTTCAAATCTGAGCTTTCCCTGAGGAGTTAGCCCAAAGCTGTCTCTCAGAATTGGCAGTGGGGCTCAATTAAACCAGAAAAGATAACATTGCACACAGAGCTCAGATTTGCAGAAGAAACACATAATTATGTTCCCAACGGTCTGAAATAGGGCAAAAACACATTCAATTTTCAAGTACGAGGTTTCCTTGAGGAGTTAGACTAATGTGTCTCTCACAATTGGCAGTGCCCAATTCAGCCAGAAAATAGAACTTTTGACACAGAGCTTAGATATGCAAAACAAACACATATTCATGTACCCCACAGTCTGAAAAATGGCAAAAATATACTCAATTTTCAAGTACGAGGTTTCCTTGAGGAGTTAGACCAAAGCTGTTTCTCAGAATGGGCAGTAGGACTGCATTCAACCAGAAAACATAACTTTTGACACAGAGCTTAGATATGCAAAACAAACACATATTCATGTACCCCACAGTCTGAAAAGCCCCAAAACAGACAATTTTTTCAAATCTGAGCTTTAACTGAGGAGATAGACCAAAGTGTCTCTCAGAATGGGCAGTAGGACTGCATTGAACCAGAAAACATCTTTTGACACAGAGCTAGATATGCAAAACAAACACATATTCATGTACCCCACAGTTTGAAAAGCCCCCAAAACAGTCAGTTTTTTCAAATCTGAGCTATCCCTGAGGAGTTAGACCAAAGTGTCTCTCAGAATTGGCAGTAGGGCTCAATTAAACCAGAAAACATAACTTTTGACACAGAGCTCAGATTTTAAGAAGAAACACATATTCACGTTCCCAGAGTCTGAAAAACGGCAAAAATATACTCAATTTTCAAGTACGAGGTTTCCTTGAGGAGTTAGACCAAAGCTATTTCTCAGAATGGGCAGTAGGACTGCATTCAACCAGAAAACATAACTTTTGACACAGAGCTTAGATATGCAAAACAAACACATATTCATGTTCCCCACAGTCTGAAAAGCCCAAAAAACATACAATTATTTCAAATCTGAGCTTTCCCTGAGGAGATAGACCAAAGTGTCTCTCAGAATTGGCAGTGGGTCTCAATTCAGCCAGAAAACTTAACTTTGGACACAAGCTCAGATTTTCAAAAGAAACATATTCATGTTATGCAAGGTATGAAAACACCAAAAACACACAATTTTCAAATCTGAGCTTTCCCTGAGGAGTTAGCCCAAAGCTGTCTCTCAGAATTGGCAGTGCGGCTCAATTAAACCAGAAAAGATAACATTGCACACAGAGCTCAGATTTGCAGAAGAAACACATAATTATGTTCCCCACGGTCTGAAATAGGGCAAAAACACATTCAATTTTCAAGTACGAGGTTTCCTTGAGGAGTTAGACCAATGTGTCTCTCAGAATTGGCAGTGCCCAATTCAGCCAGAATATAGAACTTTTGACACAGAGCTTAGATATGCAAAACAAACACATATTCATTTTCCCAGAGTCTGAAAAATGGCAAAAATATACTCAATTTTCAAGTACGAGGTTTCCTTGAGGAGTTAGTCCAAAGCTGTTTCTCAGAATGGGCAGTAGGACTGCATTCAACCAGAAAACATAACTTTTGACACAGAGCTTAGATATGCAAAACAAACACATATTCATGTATCCCACAGTTTGAAAAGCCCAAAAAACAATCAATTTTTTCAAACTGAGCTATCCTTGAGGAGTTAGACCAAAGTTTATCTCAGAATTGGCAGTAGGGCTCAATTAAACCAGAAAAGATAACATTGCACACAGAGCTCAGATTTGCAGAAGAAACACATATTCATGTTCCCCACGGTCTGAAATAGGGCAAAAACACATTCAATTTTCAAGTACGAGGTTTCCTTGAGGAGTTAGACCAATGTGTCTCTCAGAATTGGCAGTGCCCAATTCAGCCAGAAAATAGAACTTTTGACACAGAGCTTAGATATGCAAAACAAACACATATTCATGTACCCCACAGTCTGAAAAGCCCAAAAACAGACAATTTTTTCAAATCTGAGCTTTAACTGAGGAGATAGACCAAAGTGTCTCTCAGAATGGGCAGTAGGACTGCATTGAACCAGAAAACATCTTTTGACACAGAGCTTAGATATGCAAAACAAACACATATTCATGTACCCCACAGTTTGAAAAGCCCCCAAAACAGTCAGTTTTTTCAAATCTGAGCTATCCCTGAGGAGTTAGACCAAAGTGTCTCTCAGAATTGGCAGTAGGGCTCAATTAAACCAGAAAATATAACTTTTGACACAGAGCTCAGATTTTCAGAAGAAACACATATTCACGTTCCCAGAGTCTGAAAAACGGCAAAAATATACTCAATTTTCAAGTACGAGGTTTCCTCGAGGAGTTAGACCAATGTGTCTCTCAGAATTGGCAGTGCCCAATTCAGCCAGAAAATATAACTTTTGACACAGAGCTTAGATATGCAAAACAAACACATATACATTTTCCCAGAGTCTGAAAAATGGCAAAAATATACTCAATTTTCAAGTACGAGGTTTCCTCGAGGAGTTAGACCAAAGCTGTTTCTCAGAATGGGGAGTAGGACTGCATTCAACCAGAAAATATAACTTTTGACACAGAGCTTAGATATGCAAAACAGACACATATTCATGTATCCCACAGTTTTCATTTTCATGTTATGCAAGGTATGAAAACACCAAAAACACACAATTTTCAAATCTGAGCTTTCCCTGACGAGTTAGCTCAAAGCTGTCTCTAAGAATTGGCAGTAGGACTGCATTGAACCAGAAAACATAACTTTTGACACAGAGCTCAGATTTTCAGAAGAAACACATATTCACGTTCCCAGAGTCTGAAAAACGGCAAAAATATACTCAATTTTCAAGTACGAGGTTTCGTTGAGGAGTTAGACCAAAGCTGTTTCTCAGAATGGGCAGTAGGACTGCATTCAACCAGAAAATATAACTTTTGACACAGAGCTTAGATATGCAAAACAAACACATATTCATGTACCCCACAGTTTGAAAAGCCCAAAAAACAATCAATTTTTTCAAACTGAGCTATCCTTGAGGAGTTAGACCAAAGTTTATCTCAGAATTGGCAGTAGGGCTCAATTAAATGAGAAAAGATAACATTGCACACAGAGCTCAGATTTGCAGAAGAAACACATATTCATGTTCCCCACGGTCTGAAATAGGGCAAAAACACATTCAATTTTCAAGTACGAGGTTTCCTTGAGGAGTTAGACCAATGTGTCTCTCAGAATTGGCAGTGCCCAATTCAGCCAGAAAATAGAACTTTTGACACAGAGCTTAGATATGCAAAACAAACACATATTCATGTACCCCACAGTCTGAAAAGCCCAAAAACAGACAATTTTTTCAAATCTGAGCTTTAACTGAGGAGATAGACCAAAGTGTCTCTCAGAATTGGCAGTAGGGCTCAATTAAACCAGAAAAGATAACTTTTGACACAGAGCTCAGATTTTCAGAAGAAACACATATTCACGTTCCCAGAGTCTGAAAAACGGCAAAAATATACTCAATTTTCGAGTACGAGGTTTCCTTGAGGAGTTAGACCAAAGCTGTTTCTCAGAATGGGCAGTAGGACTGCATTCAACCAGAAAATATAACTTTTGACACAGAGCTTAGATATGCAAAACAAACACATATTCATGTTCCCCACAGTCTGAAAAGCCCAAAAAACATACAATTTTTTCAAATCTGAGCTTTAACTGAGGAGATAGACCAAAGTGTCTCTCAGAATGGGCAGTAGGACTGCATTGAACCAAAAAACATCTTTTGACACAGAGCTTAGATTTTCAGAAGAAACACATATTCACGTTCCCAGAGTCTGAAAAACGGCAAAAATATACTCAATTTTCAAGTACGAGGTTTCCTTGAGGAGTTAGACCAAAGCTGTTTCTCAGAATGGGCAGTAGGACTGCATTCAACCAGAAAATATAACTTTTGACACAGAGCTTAGATATGCAAAACAAACACATATTCATGTACCCCACAGTTTGATAAGCCCCCAAAACAGTCAGTTTTTTCAAATCTGAGCTATCGATCAGGAGTTAGACCAAAGTGTCTCTCAGAATTGGCAGTAGGGCTCAATTAAACCAGAAAACATAACTTTTGACACAGAGCTCAGATTTTCAGAAGAAACACATATTCACGTTCCCAGAGTCTGAAAAACGGCAAAAATATACTCAATTTTCAAGTACGAGGTTTCCTTGAGGAGTTAGACCAAAGCTGTTTCTCAGAATGGGCAGTAGGACTGCATTCAACCAGAAAATATAACTTTTGACACAGAGCTTAGATATGCAAAACAAACACATATTCAAGTTCCCCACAGTCTGAAAAGCCCAAAAAACATACAATTTTTTCAAATCTGAGCTTTAACTGAGGAGATAGACCAAAGTGTCTCTCAGAATGGGCAGTAGGACTGCATTGAACCAGAAAACATCTTTTGACACAGAGCTTAGATATGCAAAACAAACACATATTCATGTACCCCACAGTTTGAAAAGCCCCCAAAACAGTCAGTTTTTTCAAATCTGAGCTATCCCTGAGGAGTTAGACCAAAGTGTCTCTCAGAATTGGCAGTAGGGCTCAATTAAACCAGAAAACATAACTTTTGACACAGAGCTCAGATTTTCAGAAGAAACACATATTCACGTTCCCAGAGTCTGAAAAACGGCAAAAATATACTCAATTTTCAAGTACGAGGTTTCCTTGAGGAGTTAGACCAAAGCTATTTCTCAGAATGGGCAGTAGGACTTTATTCAACCAGAAAACATAACTTTTGACACAGAGCTTAGATACGCAAAACAAACACATATACATTTTCCCAGAGTCTGAAAAATGGCAAAAATATACTCAATTTTCAAGTACGAGGTTTCCTTGAGGAGTTAGACCAAAGCTGTTTCTCAGAATGGGCAGTAGGACTGCATTCAACCAGAAAACATAACTTTTGACACAGAGCTTAGATATGCAAAACAAACACATATTCATGTACCCCACAGTCTGAAAAGCCCAAAAACAGTCAGTTTTTTCAAATCTGAGCTATCCCTGAGGAGTTAGACCAAAGTGTCTCTCAGAATTGGCAGTAGGGCTCAATTAAACCAGAAAACATAACTTTTGACACAGAGCTCAGATTTTCAGAAGAAACACATATTCACGTTCCCAGAGTCTGAAAAACGGCAAAAATATACTCAATTTTCAAGTACGAGGTTTCCTTGAGGAGTTAGACCAAAGCTATTTCTCAGAATGGGCAGTAGGACTGCATTCAACCAGAAAACATAACTTTTGACACAGAGCTTAGATATGCAAAACAAACACATATTCATGTACCCCACAGACTGAAAAGCCCAAAAACAGACAATTTTTTTCAAATCTGAGCTTTAACTGAGGAGATAGACCAAAGTGTCTCTCAGAATGGGCAGTAGGACTGCATTGAACCAGAAAACATCTTTTGACACAGAGCTTAGATATGCAAAACAAACACATATTCATGTACCCCACAGTTTGAAAAGCCCCCAAAACAGTCAGTTTTTTCAAATCTGAGCTATCCCTGAGGAGTTAGACCAAAGTGTCTCTCAGAATTGGCAGTAGGGCTCAATTAAACCAGAAAACATAACTTTTGACACAGACCTCAGATTTGCAGAAGAAACACATATTCATGTATCCCACAGTTTGAAAAGCCCAAAAACCAATCAATTTTTTCAAACTGAGCTATCCTTGAGGAGTTAGACCAAAGTTTATCTCAGAATTGGCAGTAGGGCTCAATTAAACTAGAAAAGATAACATTGCACACAGAGCTCAGATTTGCAGAAGAAACACATATTCATGTTCCCCACGGTCTGAAATAGGGCAAAAACACATTCAATTTTCAAGTACGAGGTTTCCTCGAGGAGTTCGACCAATGTGTCTCTCAGAATTGGCAGTGCCCAATTCAGCCAGAAAATATAACTTTTGACACAGAGCTTAGATATGCAAAACAAACACATATTCATGTACCCCACAGTTTTAAAAGCCCCCAAAACAGTCAGTTTTTTCAAATCTGAGCTATCCCTCAGGAGATAGACCAAAGTGTCTCTCAGAATTGGCAGTACGGCTCAATTAAACCAGAAAACATAACTTTTGACACAGAGCTCAGATTTTAAGAAGAAACACATATTCACGTTCCCAGAGTCTGAAAAACGGCAAAAATATACTCAATTTTCAAGTACGAGGTTTCCTTGAGGAGTTAGACCAAAGCTATTTCTCAGAATGGGCAGTAGGACTGCATTCAACCAGAAAACATAACTTTTGACACAGAGCTTAGATATGCAAAACAAACACATATTCATGTTCCCCACAGTCTGAAAAGCCCAAAAAACATACAATTTTTTCAAATCTGAGCTTTCCCTGAGGAGATAGACCAAAGTGTCTCTCAGAATGGGCAGTAGGACTGCATTCAACCAGAAAACATAACTTTTGACACAGATATTAGATATGCAAAACAAACACATATTCATGTTCCCCACAGTCTGAAAAGCCCAAAAAACATGCAATTTTTTCAAATCTGAGCTTTCCCTGAGGAGATAGACCAAAGTGTCTCTCAGAATTGGCAGTGGGTCTCAATTCAGCCAGAAAACTTAACTTTGGACACAAGCTCAGATTTTCAAAAGAAACATATTCATGTTATGCAAGGTATGAAAACACCAAAAACACACAATTTTCAAATCTGAGCTTTCCCTGAGGAGTTAGCCCAAAGCTGTTTCTCAGAATGGGCAGTAGGACTGCATTCAACCAGAAAATATAACTTTTGACACAGAGCTTAGATATGCAAAACAGACACATATTCATGTATCCCTCAGTTTTCATTTTCATGTTATGCAAGGTATGAAAACACCAAAAACACACAATTTTCAAATCTGAGCTTTCCCTGAGGAGTTAGACCAAAGTGCCGCTCAGAATTGTCAGTAGGGCTCAATTAAACCAGAAAATAGAACTTTTGACACAGAGCTTAGATATGCAAAACAAACACATATTCATGTACCCCACAGTTTTAAAAGCCCCCAAAACAGTCAGTTTTTTCAAATCTGAGCTATCCCTCCGGAGTTAGACCAAAGTGTCTCTCAGAATTGGCAGTAGGACTCAATTAAACCAGAAAACATAACTTTTGACACAGAGCTCAGATTTTCAGAAGAAACACATATTCACGTTCCCAGAGTCTGAAAAACGGCAAAAATATACTCAATTTTCAAGTACGAGTTTTCCTTGAGGAGTTAGACCAAAGCTGTTTCTCAGAATGGGCAGTAGGACTGCATTCAACCAGAAAATATAACTTTTGACACAGAGCTTAGATATGCAAAACAAACACATATTCATGTTCCCCACAGTCTGAAAAGCCTAAAAAACATACAATTTTTTCAAATCTGAGCTTTAACTGAGGAGATAGACCAAAGGGTCTCTCAGAATGGGCAGTAGGACTGCATTGAACCAGAAAACATCTTTTGACACAGAGCTTAGATATGCAAAACAAACACATATTCATGTACCCCACAGTTTGAAAAGCCCCCAAAACAGTCAGTTTTTTCAAATCTGAGCTATCCCTGAGGAGTTAGACCAAAGTGTCTCTCAGAATTGGCAGTAGGGCTCAATTAAACCAGAAAACATAACTTTTGACCCAGAGCTTAGATATGAAAAACAAACACATATTCATGTTCCCCACAGTCTGAAAAGCCCAAAAAACATACAATTTTTACAAATCTGAGCTTTCCCTGAGGAGATAGACCAAAGTGTCTCTCAGAATTGGCAGTGCCTCTCAATTCAGCCAGAAAACTTAACTTAGGACACAAGCTCAGATTTCCAAAAGAAACATATTCATGTTATGCAAGGTATGAAAACACCAAAAACACACAATTTTCAAATCTGAGCTTTCCCTGAGGAGTTAGCCCAAAGCTGTCTCTCAGAATTGGCAGTGGGGCTCAATTAAACCAGAAAAGATAACATTGCACACAGAGCTCAGATTTGCAGAAGAAGCACATAATTATGTTCCCCACAGTCTGAAATAGGGCAAAAACACATTCAATTTTCAAGTACGAGGTTTCCTTGAGGAGTTAGACCAATGTGTCTCTCAGAATTGGCAGTGCCCAATTCAGCCAGAATATAGAACTTTTGACACAGAGCTTAGATACGCAAAACAAACACATATTCATTTTCCCAGAGTCTGAAAAATGGCAAAAATATACTCAATTTTCAAGTACGAGGTTTCCTTGAGGAGTTAGACCAAAGCTGTTTCTCAGAATGGGCAGTAGGACTGCATTCAACCAGAAAACATAACTTTTGACACAGAGCTTAGATATGCAAAACAAACACATATTCATGTATCCCACAGTTTGAAAAGCCCAAAAAACAATCAATTTTTTCAAACTGAGCTATCCTTGAGGAGTTAGACCAAAGTTTATCTCAGAATTGGCAGTAGGGCTCAATTAAATGAGAAAAGATAACATTGCACACAGAGCTCAGATTTGCAGAAGAAACACATATTCATGTTCCCCACGGTCTGAAATAGGGCAAAAACACATTCAATTTTCAAGTACGAGGTTTCCTTGAGGAGTTAGACCAATGTGTCTCTCAGAATTGGCAGTGCCCAATTCAGCCAGAAAATAGAACTTTTGACACAGAGCTTAGATATGCAAAACAAACACAGATTCATGTACCCCACAGTCTGAAAAGCCCAAAAACAGACAATTTTTTCAAATCTGAGCTTTAACTGAGGAGATAGACCAAAATGTCTCTCAGAATGGGCATTAGGACTGCATTGAACCAGAAAACATCTTTTGACACAGAGCTTAGATATGCAAAACAAACACATATTCATGTACCCCACAGTTTGAAAAGCCCCCAAAACAGTCAGTTTTTTCAAATCTGAGCTATCCCTGAGGAGTTAGACCAAAGTGTCTCTCAGAATTGGCAGTAGGGCTCAATTAAACCAGAAAACATAACTTTTGACACAGAGCTCAGATTTTCAGAAGAAACACATATTCACGTTCCCAGAGTCTGAAAAACGGCAAAAATATACTCAATTTTCAAGTACGAGGTTTCCTTGAGGAGTTAGACCAAAGCTGTTTCTCAGAATGGGCAGTAGGACTGCATTCAACCAGAAAACATAACTTTTGACACAGAGCTTAGATATGCAAAACAAACACATATTCATGTTCCCCACAGTCTGAAAAGCCCAAAAAACATACAATTTTTTCAAATCTGAGCTTTAACTGAGGAGATAGACCAAAGTGTCTCTCAGAATTTGCAGTGGGTCTCAATTCAGCCAAAAAACTTAACTTTGGACACAAGCTCAGATTTTCAAAAGAAACATATTCATGTTATGCAAGGTATGAAAACACCAAAAACACACAATTTTCAAATCTGAGCTTTCCCTGACGAGTTAGCTCAAAGCTGTCTCTAAGAATTGGCAGTAGGACTGCATTGAACCAGAAAACATAACTTTTGACACAGAGCTCAGATTTTCAGAAGAAACACATATTCACGTTCCCAGAGTCTGAAAAACGGCAAAAATATACTCAATTTTCAAGTACGAGGTTTCGTTGAGGAGTTAGACCAAAGCTGTTTCTCAGAATGGGCAGTAGGACTGCATTCAACCAGAAAATATAACTTTTGACACAGAGCTTAGATATGCAAAACAAACACATATTCATGTACCCCACAGTTTGAAAAGCCCAAAAAACAATCAATTTTTTCAAACTGAGCTATCCTTGAGGAGTTAGACCAAAGTTTATCTCAGAATTGGCAGTAGGGCTCAATTAAATGAGAAAAGATAACATTGCACACAGAGCTCAGATTTGCAGAAGAAACACATATTCATGTTCCCCACGGTCTGAAATAGGGCAAAAACACATTCAATTTTCAAGTACGAGGTTTCCTTGAGGAGTTAGACCAATGTGTCTCTCAGAATTGGCAGTGCCCAATTCAGCCAGAAAATAGAACTTTTGACACAGAGCTTAGATATGCAAAACAAACACATATTCATGTACCCCACAGTCTGAAAAGCCCAAAAACAGACAATTTTTTCAAATCTGAGCTTTAACTGAGGAGATAGACCAAAGTGTCTCTCAGAATTGGCAGTAGGGCTCAATTAAACCAGAAAAGATAACTTTTGACACAGAGCTCAGATTTTCAGAAGAAACACATATTCACGTTCCCAGAGTCTGAAAAACGGCAAAAATATACTCAATTTTCAAGTACGAGGTTTCCTTGAGGAGTTAGACCAAAGCTGTTTCTCAGAATGGGCAGTAGGACTGCATTCAACCAGAAAATATAACTTTTGACACAGAGCTTAGATATGCAAAACAAACACATATTCATGTTCCCCACAGTCTGAAAAGCCCAAAAAACATACAATTTTTTCAAATCTGAGCTTTAACTGAGGAGATAGACCAAAGTGTCTCTCAGAATGGGCAGTAGGACTGCATTGAACCAAAAAACATCTTTTGACACAGAGCTTAGATTTTCAGAAGAAACACATATTCACGTTCCCAGAGTCTGAAAAACGGCAAAAATATACTCAATTTTCAAGTACGAGGTTTCCTTGAGGAGTTAGACCAAAGCTGTTTCTCAGAATGGGCAGTAGGACTGCATTCAACCAGAAAATATAACTTTTGACACAGAGCTTAGATATGCAAAACAAACACATATTCATGTACCCCACAGTTTGATAAGCCCCCAAAACAGTCAGTTTTTTCAAATCTGAGCTATCGATCAGGAGTTAGACCAAAGTGTCTCTCAGAATTGGCAGTAGGGCTCAATTAAACCAGAAAACATAACTTTTGACACAGAGCTCAGATTTTCAGAAGAAACACATATTCACGTTCCCAGAGTCTGAAAAACGGCAAAAATATACTCAATTTTCAAGTACGAGGTTTCCTTGAGGAGTTAGACCAAAGCTGTTTCTCAGAATGGGCAGTAGGACTGCATTCAACCAGAAAATATAACTTTTGACACAGAGCTTAGATATGCAAAACAAACACATATTCATGTTCCCCACAGTCTGAAAAGCCCAAAAAACATACAATTTTTTCAAATCTGAGCTTTAACTGAGGAGATAGACCAAAGTGTCTCTCAGAATGGGCAGTAGGACTGCATTGAACCAGAAAACATCTTTTGACACAGAGCTTAGATATGCAAAACAAACACATATTCATGTACCCCACAGTTTGAAAAGCCCCCAAAACAGTCAGTTTTTTCAAATCTGAGCTATCCCTGAGGAGTTAGACCAAAGTGTCTCTCAGAATTGGCAGTAGGGCTCAATTAAACCAGAAAACATAACTTTTGACACAGAGCTCAGATTTTCAGAAGAAACACATATTCACGTTCCCAGAGTCTGAAAAACGGCAAAAATATACTCAATTTTCAAGTACGAGGTTTCCTTGAGGAGTTAGACCAAAGCTATTTCTCAGAATGGGCAGTAGGACTTTATTCAACCAGAAAACATAACTTTTGACACAGAGCTTAGATACGCAAAACAAACACATATACATTTTCCCAGAGTCTGAAAAATGGAAAAAATATACTCAATTTTCAAGTACGAGGTTTCCTTGAGGAGTTAGACCAAAGCTGTTTCTCAGAATGGGCAGTAGGACTGCATTCAACCAGAAAACATAACTTTTGACACAGAGCTTAGATATGCAAAACAAACACATATTCATGTACCCCACAGTCTGAAAAGCCCAAAAACAGTCAGTTTTTTCAAATCTGAGCTATCCCTGAGGAGTTAGACCAAAGTGTCTCTCAGAATTGGCAGTAGGGCTCAATTAAACCAGAAAACATAACTTTTGACACAGAGCTCAGATTTTCAGAAGAAACACATATTCACGTTCCCAGAGTCTGAAAAACGGCAAAAATATACTCAATTTTCAAGTACGAGGTTTCCTTGAGGAGTTAGACCAAAGCTATTTCTCAGAATGGGCAGTAGGACTGCATTCAACCAGAAAACATAACTTTTGACACAGAGCTTAGATATGCAAAACAAACACATATTCATGTACCCCACAGACTGAAAAGCCCAAAAACAGACAATTTTTTCAAATCTGAGCTTTAACTGAGGAGATAGACCAAAGTGTCTCTCAGAATGGGCAGTAGGACTGCATTGAACCAGAAAACATCTTTTGACACAGAGCTTAGATATGCAAAACAAACACATATTCATGTACCCCACAGTTTGAAAAGCCCCCAAAACAGTCAGTTTTTTCAAATCTGAGCTATCCCTGAGGAGTTAGACCAAAGTGTCTCTCAGAATTGGCAGTAGGGCTCAATTAAACCAGAAAACATAACTTTTGACACAGACCTCAGATTTGCAGAAGAAACACATATTCATGTATCCCACAGTTTGAAAAGCCCAAAAAACAATCAATTTTTTCAAACTGAGCTATCCTTGAGGAGTTAGACCAAAGTTTATCTCAGAATTGGCAGTAGGGCTCAATTAAACTAGAAAAGATAACATTGCACACAGAGCTCAGATTTGCAGAAGAAACACATATTCATGTTCCCCACGGTCTGAAATAGGGCAAAAACACATTCAATTTTCAAGTACGAGGTTTCCTCGAGGAGTTCGACCAATGTGTCTCTCAGAATTGGCAGTGCCCAATTCAGCCAGAAAATATAACTTTTGACACAGAGCTTAGATATGCAAAACAAACACATATTCATGTACCCCACAGTTTTAAAAGCCCCCAAAACAGTCAGTTTTTTCAAATCTGAGCTATCCCTCAGGAGATAGACCAAAGTGTCTCTCAGAATTGGCAGTACGGCTCAATTAAACCAGAAAACATAACTTTTGACACAGAGCTCAGATTTTAAGAAGAAACACATATTCACGTTCCCAGAGTCTGAAAAACGGCAAAAATATACTCAATTTTCAAGTACGAGGTTTCCTTGAGGAGTTAGACCAAAGCTATTTCTCAGAATGGGCAGTAGGACTGCATTCAACCAGAAAACATAACTTTTAACACAGAGCTTAGATATGCAAAACAAACACATATTCATGTTCCCCACAGTCTGAAAAGCCCAAAAAACATACAATTTTTTCAAATCTGAGCTTTCCCTGAGGAGATAGACCAAAGTGTCTCTCAGAATTGGCAGTGGGTCTCAATTCAGCCAGAAAACATAACTTTGGATACAAGCTCAGATTTTCAAAAGAAACATATTCATGTTATGCAAGGTATGAAAACACCAAAAACACACAATTTTCAAATCTGAGCTTTCCCTGACGAGTTAGCTCAAAGCTGTCTCTAAGAATTGGCAGTAGGACTGCATTGAACCAGAAAACATAACTTTTGACACAGAGCTTAGATATGCAAAACAAACACATATTCATGTACCCCACAGTTTGAAAAGCCCCCAAAACAGTCAATTTTTTCAAATCTGAGCTATCCCTGAGGAGATAGACCAAAGTGTCTCTCAGAATGGGCAGTAGGACTGCATTCAACCAGAAAACATAACTTTTGACACAGATATTAGATATGCAAAACAAACACATATTCATGTTCCCCACAGTCTGAAAAGCCCAAAAAACATACAATTTTTTCAAATCTGAGCTTTCCCTGAGGAGATAGACCAAAGTGTCTCTCAGAATTGGCAGTGGGTCTCAATTCAGCCAGAAAACTTAACTTTGGACACAAGCTCAGATTTTCAAAAGAAACATATTCATGTTATGCAAGGTATGAAAACACCAAAAACACACAATTTTCAAATCTGAGCTTTCCCTGAGGAGTTAGCCCAAAGCTGTCTCTCAGAATTGGCAGTGGGGCTCAATTAAACCAGAAAAGATAACATTGCACACAGAGCTCAGATTTGCAGAAGAAGCACATAATTATGTTCCCCACAGTCTGAAATAGGGCAAAAACACATTCAATTTTCAAGTACGAGGTTTCCTCGAGGAGTTAGACCAAAGCTGTTTCTCAGAATGGGCAGTAGGACTGCATTCAACCAGAAAATATAACTTTCGACACAGAGCTTAGATATGCAAAACAGACACATATTCATGTATCCCTCAGTTTTCATTTTCATGTTATGCAAGGTATGAAAACACCAAAAACACACAATTTTCAAATCTGAGCTTTCCCTGAGGAGTTAGACCAAAGTGCCGCTCAGAATTGTCAGTAGGGCTCAATTAAACCAGAAAATAGAACTTTTGACACAGAGCTTAGATATGCAAAACAAACACATATTCATGTACCCCACAGTTTTAAAAGCCCCCAAAACAGTCAGTTTTTTCAAATCTGAGCTATCCCTCCGGAGTTAGACCAAAGTGTCTCTCAGAATTGGCAGTAGGACTCAATTAAACCAGAAAACATAACTTTTGACACAGAGCTCAGATTTTCAGAAGAAACACATATTCACGTTCCCAGAGTCTGAAAAACGGCAAAAATATACTCAATTTTCAAGTACGAGTTTTCCTTGAGGAGTTAGACCAAAGCTGTTTCTCAGAATGGGCAGTAGGACTGCATTCAACCAGAAAATATAACTTTTGACACAGAGCTTAGATATGCAAAACAAACACATATTCATGTTCCCCACAGTCTGAAAAGCCTAAAAAACATACAATTTTTTCAAATCTGAGCTTTAACTGAGGAGATAGACCAAAGGGTCTCTCAGAATGGGCAGTAGGACTGCATTGAACCAGAAAACATCTTTTGACACAGAGCTTAGATATGCAAAACAAACACATATTCATGTACCCCACAGTTTGAAAAGCCCCCAAAACAGTCAGTTTTTTCAAATCTGAGCTATCCCTGAGGAGTTAGACCAAAGTGTCTCTCAGAATTGGCAGTAGGGCTCAATTAAACCAGAAAACATAACTTTTGACACAGAGCTCAGATTTTCAGAAGAAACACATATTCACGTTCCCAGAGTCTGAAAAACGGCAAAAATATACTCAATTTTCAAGTACGAGGTTTGCTTGAGGAGTTAGACCAAAGCTATTTCTCAGAAAGGGCAGTAGGACTGCATTCAACCAGAAAACATAACTTTTGACACAGAGCTTAGATATGCAAAACAAACACATATTCATGTTCCCCACAGTCTGAAAAGCCCCAAAAACATACAATTTTTTCAAATCTGAGCTTTCCCTGAGGAGATAGACCAAAGTGTCTCTCAGAATTGGCAGTGGGTCTCAATTCAGCCAGAAAACTTAACTTTGGACACAAGCTCAGATTTTCAAAAGAAACATATTCATGTTATGCAAGGTATGAAAACACCAAAAACACACAATTTTCAAATCTGAGCTTTCCCTGAGGAGTTAGCCCAAAGCTGTCTCTCAGAATTGGCAGTGGGGCTCAATTAAACCAGAAAAGATAACATTGCACACAGAGCTCAGATTTGCAGAAGAAGCACATAATTATGTTCCCCACAGTCTGAAATAGGGCAAAAACACATTCAATTTTCAAGTACGAGGTTTCCTTGAGGAGTTAGACCAATGTGTCTCTCAGAATTGGCAGTGCCCAATTCAGCCAGAATATAGAACTTTTGACACAGAGCTTAGATACGCAAAACAAACACATATTCATTTTCCCAGAGTCTGAAAAATGGCAAAAATATACTCAATTTTCAAGTACGAGGTTTCCTTGAGGAGTTAGACCAAAGCTGTTTCTCAGAATGGGCAGTAGGACTGCATTCAACCAGAAAACATAACTTTTGACACAGAGCTTAGATATGCAAAACAAACACATATTCATGTATCCCACAGTTTGAAAAGCCCAAAAAACAATCAATTTTTTCAAACTGAGCTATCCTTGAGGAGTTAGACCAAAGTTTATCTCAGAATTGGCAGTAGGGCTCAATTAAATGAGAAAAGATAACATTGCACACAGAGCTCAGATTTGCAGAAGAAACACATATTCATGTTCCCCACGGTCTGAAATAGGGCAAAAACACATTCAATTTTCAAGTACGAGGTTTCCTTGAGGAGTTAGACCAATGTGTCTCTCAGAATTGGCAGTGCCCAATTCAGCCAGAAAATAGAACTTTTGACACAGAGCTTAGATATGCAAAACAAACACAGATTCATGTACCCCACAGTCTGAAAAGCCCAAAAACAGACAATTTTTTCAAATCTGAGCTTTAACTGAGGAGATAGACCAAAATGTCTCTCAGAATGGGCAGTAGGACTGCATTGAACCAGAAAACATCTTTTGACACAGAGCTTAGATATGCAAAACAAACACATATTCATGTACCCCACAGTTTGAAAAGCCCCCAAAACAGTCAGTTTTTTCAAATCTGAGCTATCCCTGAGGAGTTAGACCAAAGTGTCTCTCAGAATTGGCAGTAGGGCTCAATTAAACCAGAAAACATAACTTTTGACACAGAGCTCAGATTTTCAGAAGAAACACATATTCACGTTCCCAGAGTCTGAAAAACGGCAAAAATATACTCAATTTTCAAGTACGAGGTTTCCTTGAGGAGTTAGACCAAAGCTGTTTCTCAGAATGGGCAGTAGGACTGCATTCAACCAGAAAACATAACTTTTGACACAGAGCTTAGATATGCAAAACAAACACATATTCATGTTCCCCACAGTCTGAAAAGCCCAAAAAACATACAATTTTTTCAAATCTGAGCTTTAACTGAGGAGATAGACCAAAGTGTCTCTCAGAATTTGCAGTGGGTCTCAATTCAGCCAAAAAACTTAACTTTGGACACAAGCTCAGATTTTCAAAAGAAACATATTCATGTTATGCAAGGTATGAAAACACCAAAAACACACAATTTTCAAATCTGAGCTTTCCCTGAGGAGTTAGCCCAAAGCTGTCTCTCAGAATTGGCAGTGGGGCTCAATTAAACCAGAAAAGATAACATTGCACACAGAGCTCAGATTTGCAGAAGAAGCATATAATTATGTTCCCCACAGTCTGAAATACGGCAAAAACACATTCAATTTTCAAGTACGAGGTTTCCTTGAGGAGTTAGACCAATGTGTCTCTCAGAATTGTCAGTGCCCAATTCAGCCAGAATATAGAACTTTTGACACAGAGCTTAGATACGCAAAACAAACACATATTCATTTTCCCAGAGTCTGAAAAACGGCAAAAATATACTCAATTTTCAAATCTGAGCTTTCCCTGAGGAGTTAGCTCAAAGCTGTCTCTCAGAATTGGCAGTAGGGCTGCATTCAACCAGAAAACATAACTTTTGACACAGAGCTTAGATATGCAAAACAAACACATATTCATGTACCCCACAGTTTGAAAAGCCCCCAAAACAGTCAATTTTTTCAAATCTGAGCTATCCCTGAGGAGATAGACCAAAGTGTCTCTCAGAATGGGCAGTAGGACTGCATTCATCCAGAAAACATAACTTTTGACAGAGATATTAGATATGCAAAACAAACACATATTCATGTACCCCACAGTTTTAAAAGCCCCCAAAACAGTCAGTTTTTTCAAATCTGAGCTATCCCTCAGGAGTTAGATCAAAGTGTCTCTCAGAATTGGCAGTAGGGCTCAATTAAACCAAAAAACATAAATTTTGACACAGAGCTCAGATTTTCAGAAGAAACACATATTCACGTTCCCAGAGTCAGAAAAACGGCAAAAATATACTCAATTTTGAAGTACGAGGTTTCCTTGAGGAGTTAGACCAAAGCTGTTTCTCAGAATGGGCAGTAGGACTGCATTCAACCAGAAAACATAACTTTTGACACAGAGCTTAGATATGCAAAACAAACACATATTCATGTACCCCACAGTCTGAAAAGCCCGAAAAACATAGAATTTTTTCAAATCTGAGCTTTCCCTGAGGAGATAGACCAAAGTGTCTCTCAGAATTGGCAGTGGGGCTCAATTCAGCCAGAAAACTTAACCTTGGACACAAGCTCAGATTTTCAAAAGAAACATATTCATGTTATGCAAGGTATGAAAACACCAAAAACACCCAATTTTCAAATCTGAGCTTTCCCTGGGGAGTTAGACCAAAGTTTATCTCAGAATTGGCAGTGGGGCTCAATTAAACCAGAAAAGATAACATTGCACACAGAGCTCAGATTTGCAGAAGAAACACATATTCATGTTCCCCACGGTCTGAAATAGGGCAAAAACACATTCAATTTTCAAGTACGTGGTTTCCTTGAGGAGTTAGACCAATCTGTCTCTCAGAATTGGCAGTGCCCAATTCAGCCAGAAAATATAACTTTTGACACAGAGCTTAGATATGCAAAACAAACACAAATTCATTTTCCCAGAGTCTGAAAAATGGCAAAAATATACTCAATTTTCAAGTACGAGGTTTCCTTGAGGAGTTAGACCAAAGCTGTTTCTCAGAATGTGCAGTAGGACTGCATTCAACCAGAAAATATAACTTTTGACACAGAGCTTAGATATGCAAAACAAACACATATTCATGTTCCCCACAGTCTGAAAAGCCCAAAAAACATACAATTTTTTCAAATCTGAGCTTTCCCTGAGGAGATAGACAAAAGTTTATCTCAGAATTGGCAGTGGGGCTCAATTAAACCAGAAAAGATAACATTGCACACAGAGCTCAGATTTGCAGAAGAAACACATATTCATGTTCCCCACGGTCTGAAATAGGGCAAAAACACATTCGATTTTCAAGTACGAGGTTTCCTTGAGGAGTTAGACCAATGTGTCTCTCAGAATTGGCAGTGCCCAATTCAGCCAGAAAATAGAACTTTTGAAACAGAGCTGAAATATGCAAAACAAACATATATTCATGTACCCCACTGTTTGAAAAGCCCCCAAAACAGTGAATTTTTTAAAATCTGAGCTATCCCTGAGTAGTTAGACCAAAGTTTCTCTCCAAATTGGAAGTAGGGCTCAATTATACCAGAAAACATAACTTTTGACACAGAGCTTTGAAAAAATTGTGTTTTTTGGGTTTTTCAGACTGTGGGGTACATGAATATGTGTTTGTTTTGCATATCTGAGCTCTGTGTCAAAAGTTAGGTTTTCTGGCTGAATTGAGCCCTACTGCAAATTCTGAGAGGCACTTTGGTCTATCTCCTCAGGGAAAGCTCAGATTTGAAAAAATTGTCTGTTTCTGGGGCTTTTCAGATTGTGGGGTACATGAATATGTGTTTGTTTTGCATATCTGAGCTCTGTGTCAAAAGATACGTTTTCTGGTTGAATGCCGTCCTACTGCCAATTCTGAGAGACAGCTTTGGTCTAACTCCTCAGGGAAAGCTGAGATTTGAAAATTGTGTGTTTTTGGTGTTTTCATACCTTGCATAACATGAATATGTTCCTTTTGAAAATCTGAGCTTGTGTCCAAAGTTAAGTTTTCTGGCTGAATTGAGCCCCACTGCCAATTCTGAGATAAACTTTGGTCTAACTCCTCAAGGAAACCTCGTACTTGAAAATTGAATGTGTTTTTGCGCTTTTTCAGACCGTGGGGAACATGAATATGTGTTTCTTCTGCAAATCTGAGTTCTATGTCAAAAGTTCCGTTTTCTGGCTGAATTGAGCCCTACTGCCAATTCTGATGCCCTTTGGTCTAACTCCTCAGGCAAACCTCGTACTGGAAATTTGAATGTGTTTTTGCCCTTTTTCAGACCGTGGGGAACATGAATATGTGTTTCTTCTGCAAATGTGAGCTCTGTGTCAAAAGTTCCGTTTTCTGGCTGAATTGAGCCCTACTGCCAATTCTGAGAGACACTTTGGTCTATCTCCTCAGGGAAAGCTCAGATTTGAAAATTGTGTGTTTTTGGTGTTTTCATACCTTGCATAACATGAATATGTGTTTTTGTTTTGAGAATCTGAGCTTATGTCCAAAGTTAAGTTTTCTGGCTGAATTCAGCCCCAGTGCCAATTCTGAGATAAACTTTGGTCTAACTCCTCAAGGAAACCTCGTACTTGAAAATTGAATGTGTTTTTGCCCTTTTTCAGACCGTGGGGAACATGAATATGTGTTTGTTTTGCATATCTAAGCTCTGTGTCAAAAGTTATGTTTTCTGGTTGAATGCAGTCCTACTGCCAATTCTGAGAGAAACTTTGGTCTATCTCCTCAGGGAAAGGTCAGATTTGAAAAAATTGTCTGTTTCTGGGGCTTTTCAGACTGTGGGGTACATGAATATGTGTTTGTTTTGCATATCTGAGCTCTGTGTCAAAAGTTAAGTTTTCTGGCTGAATTGAGCCCTACTGCCAATTCTGAGATGCACTTTGGTCTATCTCCTCAGGGAAAGCTCAGATTTGAAAAAAATGTCTGTTTTTTGGGCTTGTCAGACTGTGGGGTACATGAATATGTGTTTCTTCTCCAAATCTGAGCTCTATGTCAAAAGTTCCATTTTCTGGGTGAATTGAGCCCTACTGTCAATTCTGAGAGACACTTTGGTCTATCTCTTAAGGGAAAGGTCAGATTTGAAAAAAATTGTCTGTTTTGGGGCTTTTCGGTCTGTGAGGTACATGAATATGTGTTTCTTTTGCGTATCTAAGCTCTGTGTCAAAAGTTAAGTTTTCTGGCTGAATTGAGCCCCACTGCCAATTCTGAGATAAACTTTGGTCTAACTCCTCAGGGAAAACTCAGATTTGAAAAATTTGTCTGTTTTTTGGGTTTGTCACACTGTGGGGTACATGAATATGTGTTTCTTCTCCAAATCTGAGCTCTATGTCAAAAGTTCCGTTTTCTGGGTGAATTGAGCCCTACTGTCAATTCTGAGAGACACTTTGTTCTATCTCCTCAGGGAAAACTCAGATTTGAAAAAAAATTGTCTGTTTTGGGGGCTTTTCAGACTGTGGGGTACATGAATATGTGCTTGTTTTGCATATCTGAGCTCTGTGTCAAAAGTTAGGTTTTCTGGCTGAATTGAGCCCTACTGCAAATTCTGAGAGGCACTTTGGTCTATCTCCTAAGGGAAAGCTCAGATTTGAAAAAATTGTCTGTTTCTGGGGCTTTTCAGATTGTGGGGTACATGAATATGTGTTTGTTTTGCATATCTGAGCTCTGTGTCAAAAGTTATGTTTTCTGGTTGAATGCAGTCCTACTGCCAATTCTGAGAGAAACTTTGGTCTATCTCCTCAGGGAAAGGTTAGATTTGAAAAAATTGTCTGTTTCTGGGATTTTTCAGACTGTGGGGTACATGAATATGTGTTTGTTTTGCATATCTGAGCTCTGTGTCAAAAGTTCCGTTTTCTGGCTGAATTGAGTCCTACTGCAAATTCTGAGAGATAGCTTTGGTCTAACTCCTCAGGGAAAGCTCAGATTTGAAAATTGTGTGTTTTTGGTGTTTTCATACCTTGCATAACATGAATATGTTCCTTTTGAAAATCTGAGCTTGTGTCCAAAGTTAAGTTTTCTGGCTGAATTGAGCCCCACTGCCAATTCTGAGATAAACTTTGGTCTAACTCCTCAAGGAAACCTCGTACTTGAAAATTGAATGTGTTTTTGCCCTTTTTCAGACCGTGGGGAACATGAATATGTGTTTCTTCTGCAAATCTGAGCTCTGTGTCAAAAGTTTTGTTTTCTGGTTGAATGCAGTCCTACTGCCAATTCTGAGAGACACTTTGGTCTATCTCCTCAGGGAAAGCTCAGATTTGAAAAAAATGTCTGTTTCTGGGGCTTTTTAGACTGTGGGGTACATGAATATGTGTTTGTTTTGCATATCTAAGCTCTGTGTCAAAAGCTATGTTTTCTGGTTGAATGCAGTCCTACTGCCAATTCTGAGAGACACTTTTGTCTAACTCCTCAGGGAAAGCTCAGATTTGAAAATTCTGTGTTTTTGGTGTTTTCATACCTTGCATAACATGAATATGTGTTTCTTTTGAAAATCTGAGCTTGTGTCCAAAGTTAAGTTTTCTGGCTGAATTCAGCCCCAGTGCCAATTCTGAGATACACTTTGGTCTAACTCCAAAGGGATATCTCAGATTTTAAAAAATTGACTGGTTTTTGGGCTTTTCAAACTGTGGGGTACATGAATATGAGTTTGTTTTGCATATCTAAGCTCTGTGTCAAAAGTTATGTTTTCTGGTTCAATGCAGTCCTACTGCCAATTCTGAGAGACAGCTTTGGTCTAACTCCTCAGGGAAAGCTCAGATTTGAAAATTGTGTGTTTTTGGTGTTTTCATACCTTGCATAACATGAATATGTTCCTTTTGAAAATCTGAGCTTGTGTCCAAAGTTAAGTTTTCTGGCTGAATTGAGCCCCACTGCCAATTCTGAGATAAACTTTGGTCTAACTCCTCAAGGAAACCTCGTACTTGAAAATTGAATGTGTTTTTGCCCTTTTTCAGACCGTGGGGAACATGAATATGTGTTTCTTCTGCAAATCTGAGCTCTATGTCAAAAGTTCCGTTTTCTGGCTGAATTGAGCCCTACTGCCAATTCTGATGCCCTTTGGTCTAACTTCTCAGGCAAACCTCGTACTTGAAATTTGAATGTGATTTTGCCCTTTTTCAGACCGTGGGGAACATGAATATGTGTTTGTTTTGCATATCTGAGCTCTGTGTCAAAAGTTATATTTTGTGGTTGAATGCCATCCTACTGGCAATTCTGAGAGACACTTTGGTCTATCAGCTCAGGGAAAGCTCAGATTTGAAAAAAAATGTCTGTTTTGGGGGCTTTTCAGACTGTGGGGTACATGAATATGTGTTTCTTTTGCATATCTAAGCTCTGTGTCAAAAGTTAAGTTTTCTGGCTGAATTGAGCCCTACTGCCAATTCTGAGAGACACTTTGGTCTATCTCCTCAGGGAAAGCTCAGATTTGAAAAAAATGTCTGTTTTTGGGGCTTTTTAGACTGTGGGGTACATGAATATGTGTTTGTTTTGCATATCTAAGCTCTGTGTCAAAAGCTATGTTTTCTGGTTGAATGCAGTCCTACTGCCAATTCTGAGAGACACTTTTGTCTAACTCCTCAGGGAAAGCTCAGATTTGAAAATTCTGTGTTTTTGGTGTTTTCATACCTTGCATAACATGAATATGTGTTTCTTTTGAAAATCTGAGCTTGTGTCCAAAGTTAAGTTTTCTGGCTGAATTCAGCCCCAGTGCCAATTCTGAGATACACTTTGGTCTAACTTCAAAGGGATAGCTCAGATTTGAAAAAATTGACTGGTTTTTGGGCTTTTCAAACTGTGGGGTACATGAATATGAGTTTGTTTTGCATATCTAAGCTCTGTGTCAAAAGTTATGTTTTCTGGTTCAATGCAGTCCTACTGCCAATTCTGAGAGACAGCTTTGGTCTAACTCCTCAGGGAAAGCTCAGATTTGAAAATTGTGTGTTTTTGGTGTTTTCATACCTTGCATAACATGAATATGTTTTTTTGAAAATCTGAGCTTGTGTCCAAAGTTAAGTTTTCTGGCTGAATTGAGCCCCACTGCCAATTCTGAGATAAACTTTGGTCTAACTCCTCAAGGAAACCTCGTACTTGAAAATTGAATGTGTTTTTGCCCTTTTTCAGACCGTGGGGAACATGAATATGTGTTTCTTCTGCAAATCTGAGCTCTATGTCAAAAGTTCCGTTTTCTGGCTGAATTGAGCCCTACTGCAAATTCTGATGCCCTTTGGTCTAACTCCTCAGGCAAACCTCGTACTTGAAATTTGAATGTGTTTTTGCCCTTTTTCAGACCGTGGGGAACATGAATATGTGTTTCTTCTGAAAATGTGAGCTCTGTGTCAAAAGTTCCGTTTTCTGGCTGAATTGAGCCCTACTGCCAATTCTGAGAGACACTTTGTTCTATCTCCTCAGGGAAAGCTCAGATTTGAAAATTGTGTGTTTTTGGTGTTTTCATACCTTGCATAACATGAATATGTGTTTTTGTTTTGAGAATCTGAGCTTGTGTCCAAAGTTAAGTTTTCTGGCTGAATTTTGCCCCACTGCCAATTCTGAGATACACTTTGGTCTAACTCCTCAAGGAAACCTCGTACTTGAAGATTGAATGTGTTTTTGCTCTTTTTCAGACCATGAGGAACATGAATATGTGTTTCTTCTGCAAATCTGAGCTCTGTGTCAAAAGTTCAGTTTTCTGGTTTAGTTGAGCCCTACGGCCAATTCTGATACCCTTTGGTCTAACTCCTCAGGCAAACCTCGTACTTGAAATTTGAATGTGTTTTTGCCCTTTTTCAGACTGTGGGGAACATGAATATGTGTTTCTTCTGCAAATGTGAGCTCTGTGTCAAAAGTTCCGTTTTCTGGCTGAATTGAGCCGTACTGCCAATTCTGAGAGGCACTTTGGTCTATCTCCTCAGGGAAAGCTCAGATTGGAAAAAAATGTCTGTTTTGGGGGCTTTTCAGACTGTGGGGTACATGAATATGTGTTTCTTTTGCATATCTAAGCTCTGTGTCAAAAGTTAAGTTTTCTGGCTGAATTGAGCTCGACTGCCAATTCTGAGATAAACTTTGGTCTAACTCCTCAGGGAAAACTCAGATTTGAAAAATTTGTCTGTTTTTTGGGCTTGTCAGACTGTGGGGTACATGAATATGTGTTTCTTCTCCAAATCTGAGCTCTATGTCAAAAGTTCCGTTTTCTGGCTGAATTGAGCCCTACTGTCAATTCTGAGAGACACTTTGGTCTATCTCCTCAGGGAAAGCTCAGATTGGAAAAAAATGTCTGTTTTGGGGGCTTTTTAGACTGTGGGGTACATGAATATGTGTTTGTTTTGCATGTCTAAGCTCTGTGTCAAAAGCTATGTTTTCTGGTTGAATGCAGTCCTACTGCGAATTCTGAGAGACACTTTTGTCTAACTCCTCAGGGAAAGCTCAGATTTGAAAATTCTGTGTTTTTGGTGTTTTCATACCTTGCATAACATGAATATGTGTTTCTTTTGAAAATCTGAGCTTGTGTCCAAAGTTAAGTTTTCTGGCTGAATTCAGCCCCAGTGCCAATTCTGAGATACACTTTGGTCTAAATCCAAAGGGATAGCTCAGATTTGAAAAAATTGACTGGTTTTTGGGCTTTTCAAACTGTGGGGTACATGAATATGAGTTTGTTTTGCATATCTAAGCTCTGTGTCAAAAGTTATGTTTTCTGGTTGAATGCAGTCCTACTGCCAATTCTGAGAGACACTTTGGTCTATCTCCTCAGAGAAAGCTCAGATTGGAAAAAAATGTCTGTTTTTGGGGCTTTTTAGACTGTGGGGTACATGAATATGTGTTTGTTTTGCATGTCTAAGCTCTGTGTCAAAAGCTATGTTTTCTGGTTGAATGCAGTCCTACTGCCAATTCTGAGAGACACTTTTGTCTAACTCCTCAGGGAAAGCTCAGATTTGAAAATTCTGTGTTTTTGGTGTTTTCATACCTTGCATAAAATGAATATGTGTTTCTTTTGAAAATCTGAGCTTGTGTCCAAAGTTAAGTTTTCTGGCTGAATTCAGCCCCAGTGCCAATTCTGAGATACACTTTGGTCTAACTCCAAAGGGATAGCTCAGATTTGAAAAAATTGACTGGTTTTTGGGCTTTTCAAACTGTGGGGTACATGAATATGAGTTTGTTTTGCATATCTCTGTGTCAAAAGTTATGTTTTCTGGTTCAATGCAGTCCTACTGCCAATTCTGAGAGACAGCTTTGGTCTAACTCCTCAGGGAAAGCTCAGATTTGAAAAAATTGACTGGTTTTTGGGCTTTTCAAACTGTGGGGTACATGAATATGAGTTTGTTTTGCATATCTCTGTGTCAAAAGTTATGTTTTCTGGTTCAATGCAGTCCTACTGCCAATTCTGAGAGACAGCTTTGGTCTAACTCCTCAGGGAAAGCTCAGATTTGAAAATTGTGTGTTTTTGGTGTTTTCATACCTTGCATAACATGAATATGTTCCTTTTGAAAATCTGAGCTTGTGTCCAAAGTTAAGTTTTCTGGCTGAATTGAGCCCCACTGCCAATTCTGAGATAAACTTTGGTCTAACTCCTCAAGGAAACCTCGTACTTGAAAATTGAATGTGTTTTTGCCCTTTTTCAGACCGTGGGGAACATGAATATGTGTTTCTTCTGCAAATCTGAGCTCTGTGTCAAAAGTTCAGTTTTCTGGTTTAATTGAGCCCTACTGCCAATTCTGATACCCTTTGGTCTAACTCCTCAGGCAAACCTCGTACTTGAAATTTGAATGTGTTTTTGGCCTTTTTCAGACTGTGGGGAACATGAATATGTGTTTCTTCTGCAAATGTGAGCTCTGTGTCAAAAGTTCCGTTTTGTGGCTGAATTGAGCCCTACTGCCAATTCTGAGAGGCACTTTGGTCTATCTCCTCAGGGAAAGCTCAGATTGGAAAAAAAATGTCTGTTTTGGGGGCTTTTCAGACTGTGGGGTACATGAATATGTGTTTCTTTTGCATATCTAAGCTCTGTGTCAAAAGTTATGTTTTCTGGTTGAATGCAGTCCTACTACCAATTCTGAGAGACACTTTGGTCTATCTCCTCAGGGAAAGCTCAGATTTGAAAAAAAATGTCTGTTTTTGGGGCTTTTTAGACTGTGGGGTACATGAATATGTGTTTGTTTTGCATATCTAAGCTCTGTGTCAAAAGCTATGTTTTCTGGTTGAATGCAGTCCTACTGCCAATTCTGAGAGACACTTTTGTCTAACTCCTCAGGGAAAGCTCAGATTTGAAAATTCTGTGTTTTTGGTGTTTTCATACCTTGCATAACATGAATATGTGTTTCTTTTGAAAATCTGAGCTTGTGTCCAAAGTTAAGTTTTCTGGCTGAATTCAGCCCCAGTGCCAATTCTGAGATACACTTTGGTCTAACTTCAAAGGGATAGCTCAGATTTGAAAAAATGGACTGGTTTTTGGGCTTTTCAAACTGTGGGGTACATGAATATGAGTTTGTTTTGCATATCTAAGCTCTGTGTCAAAAGTTATGTTTTCTGGTTCAATGCAGTCCTACTGCCAATTCTGAGAGACAGCTTTGGTCTAACTCCTCAGGGAAAGCTCAGATTTGAAAATTGTGTGTTTTTGGTGTTTTCATACCTTGCATAACATGAATATGTTTTTTTGAAAATCTGAGCTTGTGTCCAAAGTTAAGTTTTCTGGCTGAATTGAGCCCCACTGCCAATTCTGAGATAAACTTTGGTCTAACTCCTCAAGGAAACCTCGTACTTGAAAATTGAATGTGTTTTTGCCCTTTTTCAGACCGTGGGGAACACGAATATGTGTTTCTTCTGCAAATCTGAGCTCTATGTCAAAAGTTCCGTTTTCTGGCTGAATTGAGCCCTACTGCAAATTCTGATGCCCTTTGGTCTAACTCCTCAGGCAAACCTCGTACTTGAAATTTGAATGTGTTTTTGCCCTTTTTCAGACCGTGGGGAACATGAATATGTGTTTCTTCTGAAAATGTGAGCTCTGTGTCAAAAGTTCTGTTTTCTGGCTGAATTGAGCCCTACTGCCAATTCTGAGAGACACTTTGTTCTATCTCCTCAGGGAAAGCTCAGATTGGAAAAAAAATGTCTGTTTTGGGGGCTTTTCAGATTGTGGGGTACATGAATATGTGTTTCTTTTGCATATCTAAGCTCTGTGTCAAAAGTTATGTTTTCTGGTTGAATGCAGTCCTACTACCAATTCTGAGAGACACTTTGGTCTATCTCCTCAGGGAAAGCTCAGATTTGAAAAAAAATGTCTGTTTTTGGGGCTTTTTAGACTGTGGGGTACATGAATATGTGTTTGTTTTGCATATCTAAGCTCTGTGTCAAAAGCTATGTTTTCTGGTTGAATGCAGTCCTACTGCCAATTCTGAGAGACACTTTTGTCTAACTCCTCAGGGAAAGCTCAGATTTGAAAATTCTGTGTTTTTGGTGTTTTCATACCTTGCATAACATGAATATGTGTTTCTTTTGAAAATCTGAGCTTGTGTCCAAAGTTAAGTTTTCTGGCTGAATTCAGCCCCAGTGCCAATTCTGAGATACACTTTGGTCTAACTTCAAAGGGATAGCTCAGATTTGAAAAAATGGACTGGTTTTTGGGCTTTTCAAACTGTGGGGTACATGAATATGAGTTTGTTTTGCATATCTAAGCTCTGTGTCAAAAGTTATGTTTTCTGGTTCAATGCAGTCCTACTGCCAATTCTGAGAGACAGCTTTGGTCTAACTCCTCAGGGAAAGCTCAGATTTGAAAATTGTGTGTTTTTGGTGTTTTCATACCTTGCATAACATGAATATGTTTTTTTGAAAATCTGAGCTTGTGTCCAAAGTTAAGTTTTCTGGCTGAATTGAGCCCCACTGCCAATTCTGAGATAAACTTTGGTCTAACTCCTCAAGGAAACCTCGTACTTGAAAATTGAATGTGTTTTTGCCCTTTTTCAGACCGTGGGGAACACGAATATGTGTTTCTTCTGCAAATCTGAGCTCTATGTCAAAAGTTCCGTTTTCTGGCTGAATTGAGCCCTACTGCAAATTCTGATGCCCTTTGGTCTAACTCCTCAGGCAAACCTCGTACTTGAAATTTGAATGTGTTTTTGCCCTTTTTCAGACCGTGGGGAACATGAATATGTGTTTCTTCTGAAAATGTGAGCTCTGTGTCAAAAGTTCCGTTTTCTGGCTGAATTGAGCCCTACTGCCAATTCTGAGAGACACTTTGTTCTATCTCCTCAGGGAAAGCTCAGATTTGAAAATTGTGTGTTTTTGGTGTTTTCATACCTTGCATAACATGAATATGTGTTTTTGTTTTGAGAATCTGAGCTTGTGTCCAAAGTTAAGTTTTCTGGCTGAATTCAGCCCCAGTGCCAATTCTGAGATAAACTTTGGTCTAACTCCTCAAGGAAACCTCGTACTTGAAAATTGAACGTGTTTTTGCCCTTTTTCAGACCGTGGGGAACATGAATATGTGTTTGTTTTGCATATCTAAGCTCTGTGTCAAAAGTTATGTTTTCTGGTTGAATGCAGTCCTACTGCCAATTCTGAGAGAAACTTTGGTCTATCTCCTCAGGGAAAGGTCAGATTTGAAAAAATTGTCTGTTTCAGGGGCTTTTCAGACTGTGGGGTACATGAATATGTGTTTCTTCTCCAAATCTGAGCTCTATGTCAAAAGTTCCGTTTTCTGTGTGAATTGAGCCCTACTGCCAATTCTGAGAGACACTTTGGTCTATCAGCTCAGGGAAAGCTCAGATGTGAAAAAAAATGTCTGTTTTGGGGGCTTTTCAGACTGTGGGGTACATGAATATGTGTTTCTTTTGCATATCTAAGCTCTGTGTCAAAAGTTAAGTTTTCTGGCTGAATTGAGCCCTACTGCCAATTCTGAGAGGCACTTTGGTCTATCTCTTCAGGGAAAGCTCAGATTTGAAAAAAATTGTCTGTTTTGGGGCTTTTCAGTCTGTGAGGTAAATGAATATGTGTTTGTTTTGCATATCTAAGCTCTGGGTCAAAAGTTCCGTTTTCTGGCTGAATTGAGCCCTATTGCCAATTCTGAGAGACACTTTGGTCTAACTCCAAAGGGATAGCTCAGATTTGAAAAAATTGACTGGTTTTTGGGCTTTTCAAACTGTGGGGTACATGAATATGAGTTTGTTTTGCATATCTAAGCTCTGTGTCAAAAGTTATGTTTTCTGGTTGAATGCAGTCCTACTGCCAATTTTGAGAGACACTTTGGTCTATCTCCTCAGGGAAAGCTCAGATTTGAAAAAAATGTCTGTTTTGGGGGCTTTTAGACTGTGGGGTACATGAATATGTGTTTGTTTTGCATATCTAAGCTCTGTGTCAAAAGCTATGTTTTCTGGTTGAATGCAGTCCTACTGCCAATTCTGAGAGACACTTTGGTCTAACTCCAAAGGGATAGCTCAGATTTGAAAAAATTGACTGGTTTTTGGGCTTTTCAAACTGTGGGGTACATGAATATGAGTTTGTTTTGCATATCTAAGCTCTGTGTCAAAAGTTATGTTTTCTGGTTGAATGCAGTCCTACTGCCAATTTTGAGAGACACTTTGGTCTATCTCCTCAGGGAAAGCTCAGATTTGAAAAAAATGTCTGTTTTGGGGGCTTTTAGACTGTGGGGTACATGAATATGTGTTTGTTTTGCATATCTAAGCTCTGTGTCAAAAGCTATGTTTTCTGGTTGAATGCAGTCCTACTGCCAATTCTGAGAGACACTTTTGTCTAACTCCTCAGGGAAAGCTCAGATTTGAAAATTCTGTGTTTTTGGTGTTTTCATACCTTGCATAACATGAATATGTGTTTCTTTTGAAAATCTGAGCTTGTGTCCAAAGTTAAGTTTTCTGGCTGAATTGTGCCCCACTGCCAATTCTGAGATACACTTTGGTCTAACTCCTCAAGGAAACCTCGTACTTGAAGATTGAATGTGTTTTTGCTCTTTTTCAGACCATGAGGAACATGAATATGTGTTTCTTCTGCAAATCTGAGCTCTGTGTCAAAAGTTCAGTTTTCTGGTTTAATTGAGCCCTACTGCCAATTCTGATACCCTTTGGTCTAACTCCTCAGGCAAACCTCGTACTTGAAATTTGAATGTGTTTTTGCCCTTTTTCAGACTGTGGGGAACATGAATATGTGTTTCTTCTGCAAATGTGAGCTCTGTGTCAAAAGTTCCGTTTTCTGGCTGAATTGAGCCCTACTGCCAATTCTGAGAGCCACTTTGGTCTATCTCTTCAGGGAAAGCTCAGATTGGAAAAAAATTGTCTGTTTTGGGGCTTTTCAGTCTGTGAGGTAAATGAATATGTGTTTGTTTTGCATATCTGAGCTCTGTGTCAAAAGTTAGGTTTTCTGGCTGAATTGAGCCCTACTGCAAATTCTGAGAGGCACTTTGGTCTATCTCCTCAGGGAAAGCTCAGATTTGAAAAAATTGTCTGTTTCTGGGGCTTTTCAGATTGTGGGGTACATGAATATGTGTTTGTTTTGCATATCTGAGCTCTGTGTCAAAAGTTACGTTTTCTGGTTGAATGCCGTCCTACTGCCAATTCTGAGAGACAGCTTTGGTCTAACTCCTCAGGGAAAGCTCAGATTTGAAAATTGTGTGTTTTTGGTGTTTTCATACCTTGCATAACATGAATATGTGTTTCTTTTGAAAATCTGAGCTTGTGTCCAAAGTTAAGTTTTCTGGCTGAATTGAGCCCCACTGCCAATTCTGAGATAAACTTTGGTCTAAGTCCTCAAGGAAACCTCGTACTTGAAAATTGAACGTGTTTTTGCCCTTTTTCAGATCGTGGGGAACATGAATATGTGTTTGTTTTGCATATCTAAGCTCTGTGTCAAAAGTTAAGTTTTCTGGCTGAATTGAGTCCTACTGCCAATTCTGAGAGATAGCTTTGGTCTAACTCCTCAGGGAAAGCTCAGATTTGAAAATTGTGTGTTTTTGGTGTTTTCATACCTTGCATAACATGAATATGTTCCTTTTGAAAATCTGAGCTTGTGTCCAAAGTTAAGTTTTCTGGCTGAATTGAGCCCCACTGCCAATTCTGAGATAAACTTTGGTCTAACTCCTCAAGGAAACCTCGTACTTGAAAATTGAACGTGTTTTTGCCCTTTTTCAGACCGTGGGGAACATGAATATGTGTTTGTTTTGCATATCTGAGCTCTGTGTCAAAAGTTAGGTTTTCTGGCTGAATTGAGCCCTACTGCAAATTCTGAGAGGCACTTTGGTCTATCTCCTCAGGGAAAGCTCAGATTTGAAAAAATTGTCTGTTTCTGGGGCTTTTCAGATTGTGGGGTACATGAATATGTGTTTGTTTTGCATATCTGAGCTCTGTGTCAAAAGTTATGTTTTCTGGTTCAATGCAGTCCTACTGCCAATTCTGAGAGACAGCTTTGGTCTAACTCCTCAGGGAAAGCTCAGATTTGAAAATTGTGTGTTTTTGGTGTTTTCATACCTTGCATAACATGAATATGTTTTTTTGAAAATCTGAGCTTGTGTCCAAAGTTAAGTTTTCTGGCTGAATTGAGCCCCACTGCCAATTCTGAGATAAACTTTGGTCTAACTCCTCAAGGAAACCTCGTACTTGAAAATTGAATGTGTTTTTGCCCTTTTTCAGACCGTGGGGAACACGAATATGTGTTTCTTCTGCAAATCTGAGCTCTATGTCAAAAGTTCCGTTTTCTGGCTGAATTGAGCCCTACTGCAAATTCTGATGCCCTTTGGTCTAACTCCTCAGGCAAACCTCGTACTTGAAATTTGAATGTGTTTTTGCCCTTTTTCAGACAGTGGGGAACATGAATATGTGTTTCTTCTGAAAATGTGAGCTCTGTGTCAAAAGTTCCGTTTTCTGGCTGAATTGAGCCCTACTGCCAATTCTGAGAGACACTTTGTTCTATCTCCTCAGGGAAAGCTCAGATTTGAAAATTGTGTGTTTTTGGTGTTTTCATACCTTGCATAACATGAATATGTGTTTTTGTTTTGAGAATCTGAGCTTGTGTCCAAAGTTAAGTTTTCTGGCTGAATTCAGCCCCAGTGCCAATTCTGAGATAAACTTTGGTCTAACTCCTCAAGGAAACCTCGTACTTGAAAATTGAACGTGTTTTTGCCCTTTTTCAGACCGTGGGGAACATGAATATGTGTTTGTTTTGCATATCTAAGCTCTGTGTCAAAAGTTATGTTTTCTGGTTGAATGCAGTCCTACTGCCAATTCTGAGAGAAACTTTGGTCTATCTCCTCAGGGAAAGGTCAGATTTGAAAAAATTGTCTGTTTCTGGGGCTTTTCAGACTGTGGGGTACATGAATATGTGTTTCTTCTCCAAATCTGAGCTCTATGTCAAAAGTTCCGTTTTCTGTGTGAATTGAGCCCTACTGTCAATTCTGAGAGACACTTTGGTCTATCTCCTCAGGGAAAGCTCAGATTTGAAAAAAAAAGTCTGTTTTTGGGGCTTTTTAGACTGTGGGGTACATGAATATGTGTTTGTTTTGCATATCTAAGCTCTGTGTCAAAAGCTATGTTTTCTGGTTGAATGCAGTCCTACTGCCAATTCTGAGAGACACTTTGGTCTATCTCCTCAGGGAAAGCTCAGATTTGAAAAAAAAATGTCTGTTTTTGGGGCTTTTTAGACTGTGGGGTACATGAATATGTGTTTGTTTTGCATATCTAAGCTCTGTGTCAAAAGCTATGTTTTCTGGTTGAATGCAGTCCTACTGCCAATTCTGAGAGACACTTTTGTCTAACTCCTCAGGGAAAGCTCAGATTTGAAAATTCTGTGTTTTTGGTGTTTTCATACCTTGCATAACATGAATATGTGTTTCTTTTGAAAATCTGAGCTTGTGTCCAAAGTTAAGTTTTCTGGCTGAATTCAGCCCCAGTGCCAATTCCGAGATACACTTTGGTCTAACTTCAAAGGGATAGCTCAGATTTGAAAAAATTGACTTGTTTTTGGGCTTTTCAAACTGTGGGGTACATGAATATGAGTTTGTTTTGCATATCTAAGCTCTGTGTCAAAAGTTATGTTTTCTGGTTCAATGCAGTCCTACTGCCAATTCTGAGAGACAGCTTTGGTCTAACTCCTCAGGGAAAGCTCAGATTTGAAAATTGTGTGTTTTTGGTGTTTTCATACCTTGCATAACATGAATATGTTTTTTTGAAAATCTGAGCTTGTGTCCAAAGTTAAGTTTTCTGGCT
Source organism: Pantherophis vulpinus (assembly GCA_037215915.1). NCBI lineage: Eukaryota > Metazoa > Chordata > Lepidosauria > Squamata > Colubridae > Pantherophis > Pantherophis vulpinus. The sequence goes on from JAXLNS010000073.1 coordinate 314,364, forward strand.
GAATTGAGCCCTACTGCAAATTCTGATGCCCTTTGGTCTAACTCCTCAGGCAAACCTCGTACTTGAAATTTGAATGTGTTTTTGCCCTTTTTCAGACCGTGGGGAACATGAATATGTGTTTCTTCTGAAAATGTGAGCTCTGTGTCAAAAGTTCCGTTTTCTGGCTGAATTGAGCCCTACTGCCAATTCTGAGAGACACTTTGTTCTATCTCCTCAGGGAAAGCTCAGATTTGAAAATTGTGTGTTTTTGGTGTTTTCATACCTTGCATAACATGAATATGTGTTTTTGTTTTGAGAATCTGAGCTTGTGTCCAAAGTTAAGTTTTCTGGCTGAATTCAGCCCCAGTGCCAATTCTGAGATAAACTTTGGTCTAACTACTCAAGGAAACCTCGTACTTGAAAATTGAACGTGTTTTTGCCCTTTTTCAGACCGTGGGGAACATGAATATGTGTTTGTTTTGCATATCTAAGCTCTGTGTCAAAAGTTATGTTTTCTGGTTGAATGCAGTCCTACTGCCAATTCTGAGAGAAACTTTGGTCTATCTCCTCAGGGAAAGGTCAGATTTGAAAAAATTGTCTGTTTCAGGGGCTTTTCAGACTGTGGGGTACATGAATATGTGTTTCTTCTCCAAATCTGAGCTCTATGTCAAAAGTTCCGTTTTCTGTGTGAATTGAGCCCTACTGCCAATTCTGAGAGACACTTTGGTCTATCAGCTCAGGGAAAGCTCAGATTTGAAAAAAAATGTCTGTTTTGGGGGCTTTTCAGACTGTGGGGTACATGAATATGTGTTTCTTTTGCATATGTAAGCTCTGTGTCAAAAGTTAAGTTTTCTGGCTGAATTGAGCCCTACTGCCAATTCTGAGAGGCACTTTGGTCTATCTCTTCAGGGAAAGCTCAGATTTGAAAAAAATTGTCTGTTTTGGGGCTTTTCAGTCTGTGAGGTAAATGAATATGTGTTTGTTTTGCATATCTAAGCTCTGGGTCAAAAGTTCCGTTTTCTGGCTGAATTGAGCCCTATTGCCAATTGTGAGAGACACTTTGGTCTAACTCCAAAGGGATAGCTCAGATTTGAAAAAATTGACTGGTTTTTGGGCTTTTCAAACTGTGGGGTACATGAATATGAGTTTGTTTTGCATATCTAAGCTCTGTGTCAAAAGTTATGTTTTCTGGTTGAATGCAGTCCTACTGCCAATTCTGAGAGACACTTTGGTCTATCTCCTCAGGGAAAGCTCAGATTTGAAAAAAATGTCTGTTTTGGGGGCTTTTAGACTGTGGGGTACATGAATATGTGTTTGTTTTGCATATCTGAGCTCTGTGTCAAAAGTTATGTTTTCTGGTTCAATGCAGTCCTACTGCCAATTCTGAGAGACAGCTTTGGTCTAACTCCTCAGGGAAAGCTCAGATTTGAAAATTGTGTGTTTTTGGTGTTTTCATACCTTGCATAACATGAATATGTTTTTTTGAAAATCTGAGCTTGTGTCCAAAGTTAAGTTTTCTGGCTGAATTGAGCCCCACTGCCAATTCTGAGATAAACTTTGGTCTAACTCCTCAAGGAAACCTCGTACTTGAAAATTGAATGTGTTTTTGCCCTTTTTCAGACCGTGGGGAACACGAATATGTGTTTCTTCTGCAAATCTGAGCTCTATGTCAAAAGTTCCGTTTTCTGGCTGAATTGAGCCCTACTGCAAATTCTGATGCCCTTTGGTCTAACTCCTCAGGCAAACCTCGTACTTGAAATTTGAATGTGTTTTTGCCCTTTTTCAGACAGTGGGGAACATGAATATGTGTTTCTTCTGAAAATGTGAGCTCTGTGTCAAAAGTTCCGTTTTCTGGCTGAATTGAGCCCTACTGCCAATTCTGAGAGACACTTTGTTCTATCTCCTCAGGGAAAGCTCAGATTTGAAAATTGTGTGTTTTTGGTGTTTTCATACCTTGCATAACATGAATATGTGTTTTTGTTTTGAGAATCTGAGCTTGTGTCCAAAGTTAAGTTTTCTGGCTGAATTCAGCCCCAGTGCCAATTCTGAGATAAACTTTGGTCTAACTCCTCAAGGAAACCTCGTACTTGAAAATTGAACGTGTTTTTGCCCTTTTTCAGACCGTGGGGAACATGAATATGTGTTTGTTTTGCATATCTAAGCTCTGTGTCAAAAGTTATGTTTTCTGGTTGAATGCAGTCCTACTGCCAATTCTGAGAGAAACTTTGGTCTATCTCCTCAGGGAAAGGTCAGATTTGAAAAAATTGTCTGTTTCTGGGGCTTTTCAGACTGTGGGGTACATGAATATGTGTTTCTTCTCCAAATCTGAGCTCTATGTCAAAAGTTCCGTTTTCTGTGTGAATTGAGCCCTACTGTCAATTCTGAGAGACACTTTGGTCTATCTCCTCAGGGAAAGCTCAGATTTGAAAAAAAAATGTCTGTTTTGGGGGCTTTTTAGACTGTGGGGTACATGAATATGTGTTTGTTTTGCATATCTAAGCTCTGTGTCAAAAGCTATGTTTTCTGGTTGAATGCAGTCCTACTGCCAATTCTGAGAGACACTTTGGTCTATCTCCTCAGGGAAAGCTCAGATTTGAAAAAAAAATGTCTGTTTTTGGGGCTTTTTAGACTGTGGGGTACATGAATATGTGTTTGTTTTGCATATCTAAGCTCTGTGTCAAAAGCTATGTTTTCTGGTTGAATGCAGTCCTACTGCCAATTCTGAGAGACACTTTTGTCTAACTCCTCAGGGAAAGCTCAGATTTGAAAATTCTGTGTTTTTGGTGTTTTCATACCTTGCATAACATGAATATGTGTTTCTTTTGAAAATCTGAGCTTGTGTCCAAAGTTAAGTTTTCTGGCTGAATTCAGCCCCAGTGCCAATTCTGAGATACACTTTGGTCTAACTTCAAAGGGATAGCTCAGATTTGAAAAAATTGACTGGTTTTTGGGCTTTTCAAACTGTGGGGTACATGAATATGAGTTTGTTTTGCATATCTAAGCTCTGTGTCAAAAGTTATGTTTTCTGGTTCAATGCAGTCCTACTGCCAATTCTGAGAGACAGCTTTGGTCTAACTCCTCAGGGAAAGCTCAGATTTGAAAATTGTGTGTTTTTGGTGTTTTCATACCTTGCATAACATGAATATGTTTTTTTGAAAATCTGAGCTTGTGTCCAAAGTTAAGTTTTCTGGCTGAATTGAGCCCTACTGCAAATTCTGATGCCCTTTGGTCTAACTCCTCAGGCAAACCTCGTACTTGAAATTTGAATGTGTTTTTGCCCTTTTTCAGACCGTGGGGAACATGAATATGTGTTTCTTCTGAAAATGTGAGCTCTGTGTCAAAAGTTCCGTTTTCTGGCTGAATTGAGCCCTACTGCCAATTCTGAGAGACACTTTGTTCTATCTCCTCAGGGAAAGCTCAGATTTGAAAATTGTGTGTTTTTGGTGTTTTCATACCTTGCATAACATGAATATGTGTTTTTGTTTTGAGAATCTGAGCTTGTGTCCAAAGTTAAGTTTTCTGGCTGAATTCAGCCCCAGTGCCAATTCTGAGATAAACTTTGGTCTAACTACTCAAGGAAACCTCGTACTTGAAAATTGAACGTGTTTTTGCCCTTTTTCAGACCGTGGGGAACATGAATATGTGTTTGTTTTGCATATCTAAGCTCTGTGTCAAAAGTTATGTTTTCTGGTTGAATGCAGTCCTACTGCCAATTCTGAGAGAAACTTTGGTCTATCTCCTCAGGGAAAGGTCAGATTTGAAAAAATTGTCTGTTTCAGGGGCTTTTCAGACTGTGGGGTACATGAATATGTGTTTCTTCTCCAAATCTGAGCTCTATGTCAAAAGTTCCGTTTTCTGTGTGAATTGAGCCCTACTGCCAATTCTGAGAGACACTTTGGTCTATCAGCTCAGGGAAAGCTCAGATTTGAAAAAAAATGTCTGTTTTGGGGGCTTTTCAGACTGTGGGGTACATGAATATGTGTTTCTTTTGCATATCTAAGCTCTGTGTCAAAAGTTAAGTTTTCTGGCTGAATTGAGCCCTACTGCCAATTCTGAGAGGCACTTTGGTCTATCTCTTCAGGGAAAGCTCAGATTTGAAAAAAATTGTCTGTTTTGGGGCTTTTCAGTCTGTGAGGTAAATGAATATGTGTTTGTTTTGCATATCTAAGCTCTGGGTCAAAAGTTCCGTTTTCTGGCTGAATTGAGCCCTATTGCCAATTGTGAGAGACACTTTGGTCTAACTCCAAAGGGATAGCTCAGATTTGAAAAAATTGACTGGTTTTTGGGCTTTTCAAACTGTGGGGTACATGAATATGAGTTTGTTTTGCATATCTAAGCTCTGTGTCAAAAGTTATGTTTTCTGGTTGAATGCAGTCCTACTGCCAATTTTGAGAGACACTTTGGTCTATCTCCTCAGGGAAAGCTCAGATTTGAAAAAAATGTCTGTTTTGGGGGCTTTTAGACTGTGGGGTACATGAATATGTGTTTGTTTTGCATATCTAAGCTCTGTGTCAAAAGCTATGTTTTCTGGTTGAATGCAGTCCTACTGCCAATTCTGAGAGACACTTTTGTCTAACTCCTCAGGGAAAGCTCAGATTTGAAAATTCTGTGTTTTTGGTGTTTTCATACCTTGCATAACATGAATATGTGTTTCTTTTGAAAATCAGAGCTTGTGTCCAAAGTTAAGTTTTCTGGCTGAATTGTGCCCCACTGCCAATTCTGAGATACACTTTGGTCTAACTCCTCAAGGAAACCTCGTACTTGAAATTTGAATGTGTTTTTGCCCTTTTTCAGACTGTGGGGAACATGAATATGTGTTTCTTCTGCAAATGTGAGCTCTGTGTCAAAAGTTCCGTTTTCTGGCTGAATTGAGCCCTACTGCCAATTCTGAGAGGCACTTTGGTCTATCTCTTCAGGGAAAGCTCAGATTTGAAAAAAATTGTCTGTTTTGGGGCTTTTCAGTCTGTGAGGTAAATGAATATGTGTTTGTTTTGCATATCTGAGCTCTGTGTCAAAAGTTAGGTTTTCTGGCTGAATTGAGCCCTACTGCAAATTCTGAGAGGCACTTTGGTCTATCTCCTCAGGGAAAGGTCAGATTTGAAAAAATTGTCTGTTTCTGGGGCTTTTCAGACTGTGGGGTACATGAATATGTGTTTCTTCTCCAAATCTGAGCTCTATGTCAAAAGTTCCGTTTTCTGTGTGAATTGAGCCCTACTGTCAATTCTGAGAGACACTTTGGTCTATCTCCTCAGGGAAAGCTCAGATTTGAAAAAAAAATGTCTGTTTTGGGGGCTTTTTAGACTGTGGGGTACATGAATATGTGTTTGTTTTGCATATCTAAGCTCTGTGTCAAAAGCTATGTTTTCTGGTTGAATGCAGTCCTACTGCCAATTCTGAGAGACACTTTGGTCTATCTCCTCAGGGAAAGCTCAGATTTGAAAAAAAAATGTCTGTTTTTGGGGCTTTTTAGACTGTGGGGTACATGAATATGTGTTTGTTTTGCATATCTAAGCTCTGTGTCAAAAGCTATGTTTTCTGGTTGAATGCAGTCCTACTGCCAATTCTGAGAGACACTTTTGTCTAACTCCTCAGGGAAAGCTCAGATTTGAAAATTCTGTGTTTTTGGTGTTTTCATACCTTGCATAACATGAATATGTGTTTCTTTTGAAAATCTGAGCTTGTGTCCAAAGTTAAGTTTTCTGGCTGAATTCAGCCCCAGTGCCAATTCTGAGATACACTTTGGTCTAACTTCAAAGGGATAGCTCAGATTTGAAAAAATTGACTGGTTTTTGGGCTTTTCAAACTGTGGGGTACATGAATATGAGTTTGTTTTGCATATCTAAGCTCTGTGTCAAAAGTTATGTTTTCTGGTTCAATGCAGTCCTACTGCCAATTCTGAGAGACAGCTTTGGTCTAACTCCTCAGGGAAAGCTCAGATTTGAAAATTGTGTGTTTTTGGTGTTTTCATACCTTGCATAACATGAATATGTTTTTTTGAAAATCTGAGCTTGTGTCCAAAGTTAAGTTTTCTGGCTGAATTGAGCCCTACTGCAAATTCTGATGCCCTTTGGTCTAACTCCTCAGGCAAACCTCGTACTTGAAATTTGAATGTGTTTTTGCCCTTTTTCAGACCGTGGGGAACATGAATATGTGTTTCTTCTGAAAATGTGAGCTCTGTGTCAAAAGTTCCGTTTTCTGGCTGAATTGAGCCCTACTGCCAATTCTGAGAGACACTTTGTTCTATCTCCTCAGGGAAAGCTCAGATTTGAAAATTGTGTGTTTTTGGTGTTTTCATACCTTGCATAACATGAATATGTGTTTTTGTTTTGAGAATCTGAGCTTGTGTCCAAAGTTAAGTTTTCTGGCTGAATTCAGCCCCAGTGCCAATTCTGAGAGAAACTTTGGTCTATCTCCTCAGGGAAAGGTCAGATTTGAAAAAATTGTCTGTTTCAGGGGCTTTTCAGACTGTGGGGTACATGAATATGTGTTTCTTCTCCAAATCTGAGCTCTATGTCAAAAGTTCCGTTTTCTGTGTGAATTGAGCCCTACTGCCAATTCTGAGAGACACTTTGGTCTATCAGCTCAGGGAAAGCTCAGATTTGAAAAAAAATGTCTGTTTTGGGGGCTTTTCAGACTGTGGGGTACATGAATATGTGTTTCTTTTGCATATCTAAGCTCTGTGTCAAAAGTTAAGTTTTCTGGCTGAATTGAGCCCTACTGCCAATTCTGAGAGGCACTTTGGTCTATCTCTTCAGGGAAAGCTCAGATTTGAAAAAAATTGTCTGTTTTGGGGCTTTTCAGTCTGTGAGGTAAATGAATATGTGTTTGTTTTGCATATCTAAGCTCTGGGTCAAAAGTTCCGTTTTCTGGCTGAATTGAGCCCTATTGCCAATTGTGAGAGACACTTTGGTCTAACTCCAAAGGGATAGCTCAGATTTGAAAAAATTGACTGGTTTTTGGGCTTTTCAAACTGTGGGGTACATGAATATGAGTTTGTTTTGCATATCTAAGCTCTGTGTCAAAAGTTATGTTTTCTGGTTGAATGCAGTCCTACTGCCAATTTTGAGAGACACTTTGGTCTATCTCCTCAGGGAAAGCTCAGATTTGAAAAAAATGTCTGTTTTGGGGGCTTTTAGACTGTGGGGTACATGAATATGTGTTTGTTTTGCATATCTAAGCTCTGTGTCAAAAGCTATGTTTTCTGGTTGAATGCAGTCCTACTGCCAATTCTGAGAGACACTTTTGTCTAACTCCTCAGGGAAAGCTCAGATTTGAAAATTCTGTGTTTTTGGTGTTTTCATACCTTGCATAACATGAATATGTGTTTCTTTTGAAAATCAGAGCTTGTGTCCAAAGTTAAGTTTTCTGGCTGAATTGTGCCCCACTGCCAATTCTGAGATACACTTTGGTCTAACTCCTCAAGGAAACCTCGTACTTGAAATTTGAATGTGTTTTTGCCCTTTTTCAGACTGTGGGGAACATGAATATGTGTTTCTTCTGCAAATGTGAGCTCTGTGTCAAAAGTTCCATTTTCTGGCTGAATTGAGCCCTACTGCCAATTCTGAGAGGCACTTTGGTCTATCTCTTCAGGGAAAGCTCAGATTTGAAAAAAATTGTCTGTTTTGGGGCTTTTCAGTCTGTGAGGTAAATGAATATGTGTTTGTTTTGCATATCTGAGCTCTGTGTCAAAAGTTAGGTTTTCTGGCTGAATTGAGCCCTGCTGCAAATTCTGAGAGGCACTTTGGTCTATCTCCTCAGGGAAAGGTCAGATTTGAAAAAATTGTCTGTTTCTGGGGCTTTTCAGACTGTGGGGTACATGAATATGTGTTTCTTCTCCAAATCTGAGCTCTATGTCAAAAGTTCCGTTTTCTGTGTGAATTGAGCCCTACTGTCAATTCTGAGAGACACTTTGGTCTATCTCCTCAGGGAAAGCTCAGATTTGAAAAAAAAATGTCTGTTTTTGGGGCTTTTTAGACTGTGGGGTACATGAATATGTGTTTGTTTTGCATATCTAAGCTCTGTGTCAAAAGCTATGTTTTCTGGTTGAATGCAGTCCTACTGCCAATTCTGAGAGACACTTTGGTCTATCTCCTCAGGGAAAGCTCAGATTTGAAAAAAAAATGTCTGTTTTTGGGGCTTTTTAGACTGTGGGGTACATGAATATGTGTTTGTTTTGCATATCTAAGCTCTGTGTCAAAAGCTATGTTTTCTGGTTGAATGCAGTCCTACTGCCAATTCTGAGAGACACTTTTGTCTAACTCCTCAGGGAAAGCTCAGATTTGAAAATTCTGTGTTTTTGGTGTTTTCATACCTTGCATAACATGAATATGTGTTTCTTTTGAAAATCTGAGCTTGTGTCCAAAGTTAAGTTTTCTGGCTGAATTCAGCCCCAGTGCCAATTCTGAGATACACTTTGGTCTAACTTCAAAGGGATAGCTCAGATTTGAAAAAATTGACTGGTTTTTGGGCTTTTCAAACTGTGGGGTACATGAATATGAGTTTGTTTTGCATATCTAAGCTCTGTGTCAAAAGTTATGTTTTCTGGTTCAATGCAGTCCTACTGCCAATTCTGAGAGACAGCTTTGGTCTAACTCCTCAGGGAAAGCTCAGATTTGAAAATTGTGTGTTTTTGGTGTTTTCATACCTTGCATAACATGAATATGTTTTTTTGAAAATCTGAGCTTGTGTCCAAAGTTAAGTTTTCTGGCTGAATTGAGCCCTACTGCAAATTCTGATGCCCTTTGGTCTAACTCCTCAGGCAAACCTCGTACTTGAAATTTGAATGTGTTTTTGCCCTTTTTCAGACCGTGGGGAACATGAATATGTGTTTCTTCTGAAAATGTGAGCTCTGTGTCAAAAGTTCCGTTTTCTGGCTGAATTGAGCCCTACTGCCAATTCTGAGAGACACTTTGTTCTATCTCCTCAGGGAAAGCTCAGATTTGAAAATTGTGTGTTTTTGGTGTTTTCATACCTTGCATAACATGAATATGTGTTTTTGTTTTGAGAATCTGAGCTTGTGTCCAAAGTTAAGTTTTCTGGCTGAATTCAGCCCCAGTGCCAATTCTGAGATAAACTTTGGTCTAACTACTCAAGGAAACCTCGTACTTGAAAATTGAACGTGTTTTTGCCCTTTTTCAGACCGTGGGGAACATGAATATGTGTTTGTTTTGCATATCTGAGCTCTATGTCAAAAGTTCCGTTTTCTGTGTGAATTGAGCCCTACTGCCAATTCTGAGAGACACTTTGGTCTATCAGCTCAGGGAAAGCTCAGATTTGAAAAAAAATGTCTGTTTTGGGGGCTTTTCAGACTGTGGGGTACATGAATATGTGTTTCTTTTGCATATCTAAGCTCTGTGTCAAAAGTTAAGTTTTCTGGCTGAATTGAGCCCTACTGCCAATTCTGAGAGGCACTTTGGTCTATCTCTTCAGGGAAAGCTCAGATTTGAAAAAAATTGTCTGTTTTGGGGCTTTTCAGTCTGTGAGGTAAATGAATATGTGTTTGTTTTGCATATCTAAGCTCTGGGTCAAAAGTTCCGTTTTCTGGCTGAATTGAGCCCTATTGCCAATTGTGAGAGACACTTTGGTCTAACTCCAAAGGGATAGCTCAGATTTGAAAAAATTGACTGGTTTTTGGGCTTTTCAAACTGTGGGGTACATGAATATGAGTTTGTTTTGCATATCTAAGCTCTGTGTCAAAAGTTATGTTTTCTGGTTGAATGCAGTCCTACTGCCAATTTTGAGAGACACTTTGGTCTATCTCCTCAGGGAAAGCTCAGATTTGAAAAAAATGTCTGTTTTGGGGGCTTTTAGACTGTGGGGTACATGAATATGTGTTTGTTTTGCATATCTAAGCTCTGTGTCAAAAGCTATGTTTTCTGGTTGAATGCAGTCCTACTGCCAATTCTGAGAGACACTTTTGTCTAACTCCTCAGGGAAAGCTCAGATTTGAAAATTCTGTGTTTTTGGTGTTTTCATACCTTGCATAACATGAATATGTGTTTCTTTTGAAAATCTGAGCTTGTGTCCAAAGTTAAGTTTTCTGGCTGAATTGTGCCCCACTGCCAATTCTGAGATACACTTTGGTCTAACTCCTCAAGGAAACCTCGTACTTGAAGATTGAATGTGTTTTTGCTCTTTTTCAGACCATGAGGAACATGAATATGTGTTTCTTCTGCAAATCTGAGCTCTGTGTCAAAAGTTCAGTTTTCTGGTTTAATTGAGCCCTACTGCCAATTCTGATACCCTTTGGTCTAACTCCTCAGGCAAACCTCGTACTTGAAATTTGAATGTGTTTTTGCCCTTTTTCAGACTGTGGGGAACATGAATATGTGTTTCTTCTGCAAATGTGAGCTCTGTGTCAAAAGTTCCGTTTTCTGGCTGAATTGAGCCCTACTGCCAATTCTGAGAGGCACTTTGGTCTATCTCTTCAGGGAAAGCTCAGATTTGAAAAAAATTGTCTGTTTTGGGGCTTTTCAGTCTGTGAGGTAAATGAATATGTGTTTGTTTTGCATATCTGAGCTCTGTGTCAAAAGTTAGGTTTTCTGGCTGAATTGAGCCCTACTGCAAATTCTGAGAGGCACTTTGGTCTATCTCCTCAGGGAAAGCTCAGATTTGAAAAAATTGTCTGTTTCTGGGGCTTTTTAGACTGTGGGGTATATGAATATGTGTTTGTTTTGCATGTCTAAGCTCTGTGTCAAAAGCTATGTTTTCTGGTTGAATGCAGTCCTACTGCCAATTCTGAGAGACACTTTGGTCTATCTCCTCAGGGAAAGCTCAGATTTGAAAATTGTGTGTTTTTGGTGTTTTCATACCTTGCATAACATGAATATGTGTTTTTGTTTTGAGAATCTGAGCTTGTGTCCAAAGTTAAGTTTTCTGGCTGAATTCAGCCCCAGTGCCAATTCTGAGATAAACTTTGGTCTAACTACTCAAGGAAACCTCGTACTTGAAAATTGAACGTGTTTTTGCCCTTTTTCAGACCGTGGGGAACATGAATATGTGTTTGTTTTGCATATCTAAGCTCTGTGTCAAAAGTTATGTTTTCTGGTTGAATGCAGTCCTACTGCCAATTCTGAGAGAAACTTTGGTCTATCTCCTCAGGGAAAGGTCAGATTTGAAAAAATTGTCTGTTTCAGGGGCTTTTCAGACTGTGGGGTACATGAATATGTGTTTCTTCTCCAAATCTGAGCTCTATGTCAAAAGTTCCGTTTTCTGTGTGAACTGAGCCCTACTGCCAATTCTGAGAGACACTTTGGTCTATCAGCTCAGGGAAAGCTCAGATTTGAAAAAAAATGTCTGTTTTGGGGGCTTTTCAGACTGTGGGGTACATGAATATGTGTTTCTTTTGCATATCTAAGCTCTGTGTCAAAAGTTAAGTTTTCTGGCTGAATTGAGCCCTACTGCCAATTCTGAGAGGCACTTTGGTCTATCTCTTCAGGGAAAGCTCAGATTTGAAAAAAATTGTCTGTTTTGGGGCTTTTCAGTCTGTGAGGTAAATGAATATGTGTTTGTTTTGCATATCTAAGCTCTGGGTCAAAAGTTCCGTTTTCTGGCTGAATTGAGCCCTATTGCCAATTGTGAGAGACACTTTGGTCTAACTCCAAAGGGATAGCTCAGATTTGAAAAAATTGACTGGTTTTTGGGCTTTTCAAACTGTGGGGTACATGAATATGAGTTTGTTTTGCATATCTAAGCTCTGTGTCAAAAGTTATGTTTTCTGGTTGAATGCAGTCCTACTGCCAATTCTGAGAGACACTTTGGTCTATCTCCTCAGGGAAAGCTCAGATTTGAAAAAAATGTCTGTTTTGGGGGCTTTTAGACTGTGGGGTACATGAATATGTGTTTGTTTTGCATATCTAAGCTCTGTGTCAAAAGCTATGTTTTCTGGTTGAATGCAGTCCTACTGCCAATTCTGAGAGACACTTTTGTCTAACTCCTCAGGGAAAGCTCAGATTTGAAAATTCTGTGTTTTTGGTGTTTCCATACCTTGCATAACATGAATATGTGTTTCTTTTGAAAATCAGAGCTTGTGTCCAAAGTTAAGTTTTCTGGCTGAATTGTGCCCCACTGCCAATTCTGAGATACACTTTGGTCTAACTCCTCAAGGAAACCTCGTACTTGAAATTTGAATGTGTTTTTGCCCTTTTTCAGACTGTGGGGAACATGAATATGTGTTTCTTCTGCAAATGTGAGCTCTGTGTCAAAAGTTCCGTTTTCTGGCTGAATTGAGCCCTACTGCCAATTCTGAGAGGCACTTTGGTCTATCTCTTCAGGGAAAGCTCAGATTTGAAAAAAATTGTCTGTTTTGGGGCTTTTCAGTCTGTGAGGTAAATGAATATGTGTTTGTTTTGCATATCTGAGCTCTGTGTCAAAAGTTAGGTTTTCTGGCTGAATTGAGCCCTACTGCAAATTCTGAGAGGCACTTTGGTCTATCTCCTCAGGGAAAGGTCAGATATGAAAAAATTGTCTGTTTCTGGGGCTTTTCATACTGTGGGGTACATGAATATGTGTTTCTTCTCCAAATCTGAGCTCTATGTCAAAAGTTCCGTTTTCTGTGTGAATTGAGCCCTACTGTCAATTCTGAGAGACACTTTGGTCTATCTCCTCAGGGAAAGCTCAGATTTGAAAAAAAAATGTCTGTTTTTGGGGCTTTTTAGACTGTGGGGTACATGAATATGTGTTTGTTTTGCATATCTAAGCTCTGTGTCAAAAGCTATGTTTTCTGGTTGAATGCAGTCCTACTGCCAATTCTGAGAGACACTTTGGTCTATCTCCTCAGGGAAAGCTCAGATTTGAAAAAAAAATGTCTGTTTTTGGGGCTTTTTAGACTGTGGGGTACATGAATATGTGTTTGTTTTGCATATCTAAGCTCTGTGTCAAAAGCTATGTTTTCTGGTTGAATGCAGTCCTACTGCCAATTCTGAGAGACACTTTTGTCTAACTCCTCAGGGAAAGCTCAGATTTGAAAATTCTGTGTTTTTGGTGTTTTCATACCTTGCATAACATGAATATGTGTTTCTTTTGAAAATCTGAGCTTGTGTCCAAAGTTAAGTTTTCTGGCTGAATTCAGCCCCAGTGCCAATTCTGAGATACACTTTGGTCTAACTTCAAAGGGATAGCTCAGATTTGAAAAAATGGACTGGTTTTTGGGCTTTTCAAACTGTGGGGTACATGAATATGAGTTTGTTTTGCATATCTAAGCTCTGTGTCAAAAGTTATGTTTTCTGGTTCAATGCAGTCCTACTGCCAATTCTGAGAGACAGCTTTGGTCTAACTCCTCAGGGAAAGCTCAGATTTGAAAATTGTGTGTTTTTGGTGTTTTCATACCTTGCATAACATGAATATGTTTTTTTGAAAATCTGAGCTTGTGTCCAAAGTTAAGTTTTCTGGCTGAATTGAGCCCTACTGCAAATTCTGATGCCCTTTGGTCTAACTCCTCAGGCAAACCTCGTACTTGAAATTTGAATGTGTTTTTGCCCTTTTTCAGACCGTGGGGAACATGAATATGTGTTTCTTCTGACAATGTGAGCTCTGTGTCAAAAGTTCCGTTTTCTGGCTGAATTGAGCCCTACTGCCAATTCTGAGAGACACTTTGTTCTATCTCCTCAGGGAAAGCTCAGATTTGAAAATTGTGTGTTTTTGGTGTTTTCATACCTTGCATAACATGAATATGTGTTTTTGTTTTGAGAATCTGAGCTTGTGTCCAAAGTTAAGTTTTCTGGCTGAATTCAGCCCCAGTGCCAATTCTGAGATAAACTTTGGTCTAACTACTCAAGGAAACCTCGTACTTGAAAATTGAACGTGTTTTTGCCCTTTTTCAGACCGTGGGGAACATGAATATGTGTTTGTTTTGCATATCTAAGCTCTGTGTCAAAAGTTATGTTTTCTGGTTGAATGCAGTCCTACTGCCAATTCTGAGAGAAACTTTGGTCTATCTCCTCAGGGAAAGGTCAGATTTGAAAAAATTGTCTGTTTCAGGGGCTTTTCAGACTGTGGGGTACATGAATATGTGTTTCTTCTCCAAATCTGTGCTCTATGTCAAAAGTTCCGTTTTCTGTGTGAATTGAGCCCTACTGCCAATTCTGAGAGACACTTTGGTCTATCAGCTCAGGGAAAGCTCAGATTTGAAAAAAAATGTCTGTTTTGGGGGCTTTTCAGACTGTGGGGTACATGAATATGTGTTTCTTTTGCATATCTAAGCTCTGTGTCAAAAGTTAAGTTTTCTGGCTGAATTGAGCCCTACTGCCAATTCTGAGAGGCACTTTGGTCTATCTCTTCAGGGATAGCTCAGATTTGAAAAAAATTGTCTGTTTTGGGGCTTTTCAGTCTGTGAGGTAAATGAATATGTGTTTGTTTTGCATATCTAAGCTCTGGGTCAAAAGTTCCGTTTTCTGGCTGAATTGAGCCCTATTGCCAATTGTGAGAGACACTTTGGTCTAACTCCAAAGGGATAGCTCAGATTTGAAAAAATTGACTGGTTTTTGGGCTTTTCAAACTGTGGGGTACATGAATATGAGTTTGTTTTGCATATCTAAGCTCTGTGTCAAAAGTTATGTTTTCTGGTTGAATGCAGTCCTACTGCCAATTTTGAGAGACACTTTGGTCTATCTCCTCAGGGAAAGCTCAGATTTGAAAAAAATGTCTGTTTTGGGGGCTTTTAGACGGTGGGGTACATGAATATGTGTTTGTTTTGCATATCTAAGCTCTGTGTCAAAAGCTATGTTTTCTGGTTGAATGCTGTCCTACTGCCAATTCTGAGAGACACTTTTGTCTAACTCCTCAGGGAAAGCTCAGATTTGAAAATTCTGTGTTTTTGGTGTTTTCATACCTTGCATAACATGAATATGTGTTTCTTTTGAAAATCTGAGCTTGTGTCCAAAGTTAAGTTTTCTGGCTGAATTGTGCCCCACTGCCAATTCTGAGATACACTTTGGTCTAACTCCTCAAGGAAACCTCGTACTTGAAGATTGAATGTGTTTTTGCTCTTTTTCAGACCATGAGGAACATGAATATGTGTTTCTTCTGCAAATCTGAGCTCTGTGTCAAAAGGTCAGTTTTCTGGTTTAATTGAGCCCTACTGCCAATTCTGATACCCTTTGGTCTAACTCCTCAGGCAAACCTCGTACTTGAAATTTGAATGTGTTTTTGCCCTTTTTCAGACTGTGGGGAACATGAATATGTGTTTCTTCTGCAAATGTGAGCTCTGTGTCAAAAGTTCCGTTTTCTGGCTGAATTGAGCCCTACTGCCAATTCTGAGAGGCACTTTGGTCTATCTCTTCAGGGAAAGCTCAGATTTGAAAAAAATTGTCTGTTTTGGGGCTTTTCAGTCTGTGAGGTAAATGAATATGTGTTTGTTTTGCATATCTGAGCTCTGTGTCAAAAGTTAGGTTTTCTGGCTGAATTGAGCCCTACTGCAAATTCTGAGAGGCACTTTGGTCTATCTCCTCAGGGAAAGCTCAGATTTGAAAAAATTGTCTGTTTCTGGGGCTTTTCAGATTGTGGGGTACATGAATATGTGTTTGTTTTGCATATCTGAGCTCTGTGTCAAACGTTACGTTTTCTGGTTGAATGCCGTCCTACTGCCAATTCTGAGAGACAGCTTTGGTCTAACTCCTCAGGGAAAGCTCAGATTTGAAAATTGTGTGTTTTTGGTGTTTTCATACCTTGCATAACATGAATATGTGTTTCTTTTGAAAATCTGAGCTTGTGTCCAAAGTTTAGTTTTCTGGCTGAATTGAGCCCCACTACCAATTCTGAGATAAACTTTGGTCTAAGTCCTCAAGGAAACCTCGTACTTGAAAATTGAACGTGTTTTTGCCCTTTTTCAGATCGTGGGGAACATGAATATGTGTTTGTTTTGCATATCTAAGCTCTGTGTCAAAAGTTAAGTTTTCTGGCTGAATTGAGTCCTACTGCCAATTCTGAGAGATAGCTTTGGTCTAACTCCTCAGGGAAAGCTCAGATTTGAAAATTGTGTGTTTTTGGTGTTTTCATACCTTGCATAACATGAATATGTTCCTTTTGAAAATCTGAGCTTGTGTCCAAAGTTAAGTTTTCTGGCTGAATTGAGCCCCACTGCCAATTCTGAGATAAACTTTGGTCTAACTCCTCAAGGAAACCTCGTACCTGAAAATTGAATGTGCTTTTGCCCTTTTTCAGACCGTGGGGAACATGAATATGTGTTTCTTCTGCAAATGTGAGCTCTGTGTCAAAAGTTCCGTTTTCTGGCTGAATTGAGCCCTACTGCCAATTCTGAGAGACACTTTGGTCTATCTCCTCAGGGAAAGCTCAGATTTGAAAATTGTGTGTTTTTGGTGTTTTCATACCTTGCATAACATGAATATGTGTTTTTGTTTTGAGAATCTGAGCTTGTGTCCAAAGTTAAGTTTTCTGGCTAAATTCAGCCCCAGTGCCAATTCTGAGATAAACTTTGGTCTAACTCCTCAAGGAAACCTCGTACTTGAAAATCGAATGTGTTTTTGCCCTTTTTCAGACCGTGGGGAACATGAATATGTGTTTGTTTTGCACATCTAAGCTCTGTGTCAAAAGTTATGTTTTCTGGTTGAATGCAGTCCTACTGCCAATTCTGAGAGAAACTTTGGTCTATCTCCTCAGGGAAAGCTCAGATTGGAAAAAAATGTATGTTTTGGGGGCTTTTTAGACTGTGGGGTACATGAATATGTGTTTGTTTTGCATGTCTAAGCTCTGTGTCAAAAGCTATGTTTTCTGGTTGAATGCAGTCCTACTGCCAATTCTGAGAGACACTTTTGTCTAACTCCTCAGGGAAAGCTCAGATTTGAAAATTCTGTGTTTTTGGTGTTTTCATACCTCGCATAACATGAATATGTGTTTCTTTTGAAAATCTGAGCTTGTGTCCAAAGTTAAGTTTTCTGGCTGAATTCAGCCCCAGTGCCAATTCTGAGATACACTTTGGTCTAACTCCAAAGGGATAGCTCAGATTTGAAAAAATTGACTGGTTTTTGGGCTTTTCAAACTGTGGGGTACATGAATATGAGTTTGTTTTGCATATCTAAGCTCTGTGTCAAAAGTTATGTTTTCTGGTTGAATGCAGTCCTACTGCCAATTCTGAGAGACACTTTGGTCTATCTCCTCAGGGAAAGCTCAGATTTGAAAAAAAATGTCTGTTTTTGGGGCTTTTTAGACTGTGGGGTACATGAATATGTGTTTGTTTTGCATATCTAAGCTCTGTGTCAAAAGCTATGTTTTCTGGTTGAATGCAGTCCTACTGCCAATTCTGAGAGACACTTTTGTCTAACTCCTCAGGGAAAGCTCAGATTTGAAAATTCTGTGTTTTTGGTGTTTTCATACCTTGCATAACATGAATATGTGTTTCTTTTGAAAATCTGAGCTTGTGTCCAAAGTTAAGTTTTCTGGCTGAATTCAGCCCCAGTGCCAATTCTGAGATACACTTTGGTCTAACTTCAAAGGGATAGCTCAGATTTGAAAAAATTGACTGGTTTTGGGGCTTTTCAAACTGTGGGGTACATGAATATGAGTTTGTTTTGCATATCTAAGCTCTGTGTCAAAAGTTATGTTTTCTGGTTCAATGCAGTCCTACTGCCAATTCTGAGAGACAGCTTTGGTCTAACTCCTCAGGGAAAGCTCAGATTTGAAAATTGTGTGTTTTTGGTGTTTTCATACCTTGCATAACATGAATATGTTCCTTTTGAAAATCTGAGCTTGTGTCCAAAGTTAAGTTTTCTGGCTGAATTGAACCCCACTGCCAATTCTGAGATAAACTTTGGTCTAACTCCTCAAGGAAACCTCGTACTTGAAAATTGAATGTGTTTTTGCCCTTTTTCAGATCGTGGGGAACATGAATATGTGTTTCTTCTGCAAATCTGAGCTCTATGTCAAAAGTTCCGTTTTCTGGCTGAATTGAGCCCTACTGCCAATTCTGATGCCCTTTGGTCTAACTCCTCAGGTAAACCTCGTACTTGAAATTTGAATGTGTTTTTGCCCTTTTTCAGACCGTGGGGAACATGAATATGTGTTTCTTCTGAAAATGTGAGCTCTGTGTCAAAAGTTCCGTTTTCTGGCTGAATTGAGCCCTACTGCCAATTCTGAGAGACACTTTGTTCTATCTCCTCAGGGAAAGGTCAGATTTGAAAAAATTGTCTGTTTCTGGGGCTTTTCATACTGTGGGGTACATGAATATGTGTTTCTTCTCCAAATCTGAGCTCTATGTCAAAAGTTCCGTTTTCTGTGTGAATTGAGCCCTACTGTCAATTCTGAGAGACACTTTGGTCTATCTCCTCAGGGAAAACTCAGATTTGAAAAAAATTGTCTGTTTTGGGGGCTTTTCACACTGTGGGGTACATGAATATGTTTTTGTTTTGCATATCTGAGCTCTGTGTCAAAAGTTATGTTTTCTGGTTGAATGCAGTCCTACTGCCAATTCTGAGAGACACTTTGGTCTATCTCCTCAGGGAAAGCTCAGATTTGAAAAAAAATGTCTGTTTTTGGGGCTTTTTAGACTGTGGGGTACATGAATATGTGTTTGTTTTGCATATCTAAGCTCTGTGTCAAAAGCTATGTTTTCTGGTTGAATGCAGTCCTACTGCCAATTCTGAGAGACACTTTTGTCTAACTCCTCAGGGAAAGCTCAGATTTGAAAATTCTGTGTTTTTGGTGTTTTCATACCTTGCATAACATGAATATGTGTTTCTTTTGAAAATCTGAGCTTGTGTCCAAAGTTAAGTTTTCTGGCTGAATTCAGCCCCAGTGCCAATTCTGAGATACACTTTGGTCTAACTTCAAAGGGATAGCTCAGATTTGAAAAAATTGACTGGTTTTTGGGCTTTTCAAACTGTGGGGTACATGAATATGAGTTTGTTTTGCATATCTAAGCTCTGTGTCAAAAGTTATGTTTTCTGGTTCAATGCAGTCCTACTGCCAATTCTGAGAGACAGCTTTTGTCTAACTCCTCAGGGAAAGCTCAGATTTGAAAATTGTGTGTTTTTGGTGTTTTCATACCTTGCATAACATGAATATGTTTTTTGGAAAATCTGAGCTTGTGTCCAAAGTTAAGTTTTCTGGCTGAATTGAGCCCCACTGCCAATTCTGAGATAAACTTTGGTCTAACTCCTCAAGGAAACCTCGTACTTGAAAATTGAATGTGTTTTTGCCCTTTTTCAGACCGTGGGGGACATGAATATGTGTTTCTTCTGCAAATCTGAGCTCTATGTCAAAAGTTCCGTTTTCTGGCTGAATTGAGCCCTACTGCAAATTCTGATGCCCTTTGGTCTAACTCCTCAGGCAAACCTCGTACTTGAAATTTGAATGTGTTTTTGCCCTTTTTCAGACCGTGGGGGAACATGAATATGTGTTTCTTCTGAAAATGTGAGCTCTGTGTCAAAAGTTCCGTTTTCTGGCTGAATTGAGCCCTACTGCCAATTCTGAGAGACACTTTGTTCTATCTCCTCAGGGAAAGCTCAGATTTGAAAATTGTGTGTTTTTGGTGTTTTCATACCTTGCATAACATGAATATGTGTTTTTGTTTTGAGAATCTGAGCTTGTGTCCAAAGTTAAGTTTTCTGGCTGAATTCAGCCCCAGTGCCAATTCTGAGATAAACTTTGGTCTAACTCCTCAAGGAAACCTCGTACTTGAAAATTGAACGTGTTTTTGCCCTTTTTCAGACCGTGGGGAACATGAATATGTGTTTGTTTTGCATATCTAAGCTCTGTGTCAAAAGTTATGTTTTCTGGTTGAATGCAGTCCTACTGCCAATTCTGAGAGAAACTTTGGTCTATCTCCTCAGGGAAAGGTCAGATTTGAAAAAATTGTCTGTTTCTGGGGCTTTTCAGACTGTGGGGTACATGAATATGTGTTTCTTCTCCAAATCTGAGCTCTATGTCAAAAGTTCCGTTTTCTGTGTGAATTGAGCCCTACTGTCAATTCTGAGAGACACTTTGGTCTATCTCCTCAGGGAAAACTCAGATTTGAAAAAAATTGTCTGTTTTGGGGGCTTTTCAGACTGTGGGGTACATGAATATGTGTTTGTTTTGCATATCTGAGCTCTGTGTCAAAAGTTAGGTTTTCTGGCTGAATTGAGCCCTACTGCAAATTCTGAGAGGCACTTTGGTCTATCTCCTCAGGGAAAGCTCAGATTTGAAAAAATTGTCTGTTTCTGGGGCTTTTCAGATTGTGGGGTACATGAATATGTGTTTGTTTTTGCATATCTGAGCTCTGTGTCAAAAGTTAAGTTTTCTGGCTGAATTGAGCCCTACTGCCAATTCTGAGAGGCACTTTGGTGTATCTCCTCAGGGAAAGCTCAGATTTGAAAAAAATGTCTGTTTTTGGGGCTTGTCAGACTGTGGAGTACATGAATATGTGTTTCTTCTCCAAATCTGAGCTCTATGTCAAAAGTTCCGTTTTCTGGGTGAATTGAGCCCTACTGTCAATTCTGAGAGGCACTTTGGTCTCTCTCCTCAGGGAAAGCTCAGATTGGAAAAAAATGTCTGTTTTTGGGGCTTTTCAGTCTGTGAGGTACATGAATATGTGTTTGTTTTGCATATCTAAGCTCTGGGTCAAAAGTTCCGTTTTCTGGCTGAATTGAGCCCTATTGCCAATTCAGAGAGACACTTTGGTCTAACTCCAAAGGGATAGCTCAGATTTGAAAAAATTGACTGGTTTTTGGGCTTTTCAAACTGTGGGGTACATGAATATGTGTTTCTTTTGCATATCTAAGCTCTGTGTCAAAAGTTAAGTTTTCTGGCTGAATTGAGCCCCACTGCCAATTCTGAGATAAACTTTGGTCTAACTCCTCAGGGAAAACTCAGATTTGAAAAATTTGTCTGTTTTTTGGCCTTTTCAGACTGTGGGGTACATGAATATGTGTTTGTTTTGCGTATCTAAGCTCTGTTTCAAAAGTTAAGTTTTCTGGCTGAATTGAGCCCTACTGCCAATTCTGAGAGGCACTTTGGTCTATCTCTTCAGGGAAAGATCAGATTTGAAAAAAATTGTCTGTTTTGGGGCTTTTCAGTCTGTGAGGTACATGAATATGTGTTTGTTTTGCATATCTAAGCTCTGGGTCAAAAGTTCCGTTTTCTGGCTGAATTGAGCCCTATTGCCAATTCAGAGAGACACTTTGGTCTAACTCCAAAGGGATAGCTCAGATTTGAAAAAATTGACTGGTTTTTGGGCTTTTCAAACTGTGGGGTACATGAATATGAGTTTGTTTTGCATATCTAAGCTCTGTGTCAAAAGTTATGTTTTCTGGTTGAATGCAGTCCTACTGCCAATTCTGAGAGACACTTTGGTCTATCTCCTCAGGGAAAGCTCAGATTTGAAAAAAATTGTCTGTTTCTGGGGCTTTTCAGATTGAGGGGTACATGAAAAACCTCGTACTTGAAAATTGAACGTGTTTTTGCCCTTTTTCAGATCGTGGGGAACATAAATATGTGTTTGTTTTGCATATCTAAGCTCTGTGTCAAAAGTTAAGTTTTCTGGCTGAATTGAGTCCTACTGCCAATTCTGAGAGATAGCTTTGGTCTAACTCCTCAGGGAAAGCTCAGATTTGAAAATTGTGTGTTTTTGGTGTTTTCATACCTTGCATAACATGAATATGTTCCTTTTGAAAATCTGAGCTTGTGGTCCAAAGTTAAGTTTTCTGGCTGAATTGAGCCCCACTGCCAATTCTGAGATAAACTTTGGTCTAACTCCTCAAGGAAACCTCGTACTTGAAAATTGAATGTGTTTTTGCCCTTTTTCAGACCGTGGGGAACATGAATATGTGTTTCTTCTGCAAATGTGAGCTCTGTGTCAAAAGTTCCGTTTTCTGGCTGAATTGAGCCCTACTGCCAATTCTGAGAGACACTTTGGTCTATCTCCTCAGGGAAAGCTCAGATTTGAAAATTGTGTATTTTTGGTGTTTTCATACCTTGCATAACATGAATATGTATTTTTGTTCTGAGAATCTGAGCTTGTGTCCAAAGTTAAGTTTTCTGGCTGAATTCAGCCCCAGTGCCAATTCTGAGATAAACTTTGGTCTAACTCCTCAAGGAAATCTCGTACTTGAAAATTGAATGTGTTTTTGCCCTTTTAAAGACCGTGGGGAACATGAATATGTGTTTGTTTTGCATATCTAAGCTCTGTGTCAAAAGTTAAGTTTTCTGGCTGAATTGAGCCCCACTGCCAATTCTGAGATAAACTTTGGTCTAACTCCTCAGGGAAAACGTAGATTTGAAAATTGTGTGTTTTTGGTCTTTTCATACCTTGCATAACATGAATATGTGTTTCTTTTGAAAATCTGAGCTTGTGTCCAAAGTTAAGTTTTCTGGCTGAATTCAGCCCCAGTGCCAATTCTGAGAGACACTTTGGTCTATCTCCTCAGGGAAAACTCAGATTTGAAAAAAATTGTCTGTTTTGGGGGCTTTTCAGACTGTGGGGTACATGAATATGTGTTTGTTTTGCATATCTGAGCTCTGTGTCAAAAGTTAGGTTTTCTGGCTGAATTGACCCCTACTGCAAATTCTGAGAGGCACTTAGGTCTATCTCCTCAGGGAAAGCTCAGATTTGAAAAAATTGTCTGTTTCTGGGGCTTTTCAGACTGTGGGGTACATGAATATGTGTTTGTTTTGCATATCTAAGCTCTGTGTCAAAAGTTATGTTTTCTGGTTGAATGCAGTCCTACTGCCAATTCTGAGAGAAACTTTGGTTTATCTCCTCAGGGAAAACTCAGATTTGAAAAATTTGTCTGTTTTTTGGCCTTTTCAGACTGTGGGGTACATGAATATGTGTTTGTTTTGCGTATCTAAGCTCTGTTTCAAAAGTTAAGTTTTCTGGCTGAATTGAGCCCTACTGCCAATTCTGAGAGGCACTTTGGTCTATCTCTTCAGGGAAAGATCAGATTTGAAAAAAATTGTCTGTTTTGGGCTTTTCAGTCTGTGAGGTACATGAATATGTGTTTGTTTTGCATATCTAAGCTCTGGGTCAAAAGTTCCGTTTTCTGGCTGAATTGAGCCCTATTGCCAATTCAGAGAGACACTTTGGTCTAACTCCAAAGGGATAGCTCAGATTTGAAAAAATTGACTGGTTTTTGGCTTTTCAAACTGTGGGGTACATGAATATGAGTTTGTTTTGCATATCTAAGCTCTGTGTCAAAAGTTATGTTTTCTGGTTGAATGCAGTCCTACTGCCAATTCTGAGAGACACTTTGGTCTATCTCCTCAGGGAAAGCTCAGATTTGAAAAAATTGTCTGTTTCTGGGGCTTTTCAGATTGAGGGGTACATGAAAAACCTCGTACTTGAAAATTGAACGTGTTTTTGCCCTTTTTCAGATCGTGGGGAACATAAATATGTGTTTGTTTTGCATATCTAAGCTCTGTGTCAAAAGTTAAGTTTTCTGGCTGAATTGAGTCCTACTGCCAATTCTGAGAGATAGCTTTGGTCTAACTCCTCAGGGAAAGCTCAGATTTGAAAATTGTGTGTTTTTGGTGTTTTCATACCTTGCATAACATGAATATGTTCCTTTTGAAAATCTGAGCTTGTGGTCAAAGTTAAGTTTTCTGGCTGAATTGAGCCCCACTGCCAATTCTGAGATAAACTTTGGTCTAACTCCTCAAGGAAACCTCGTACTTGAAAATTGAATGTGTTTTTGCCCTTTTCAGACCGTGGGGAACATGAATATGTGTTTCTTCTGCAAATGTGAGCTCTGTGTCAAAAGTTCCGTTTTCTGGCTGAATTGAGCCCTACTGCCAATTCTGAGAGACACTTTGGTCTATCTCCTCAGGGAAAGCTCAGATTTGAAAATTGTGTATTTTTGGTGTTTTCATACCTTGCATAACATGAATATGTATTTTTGTTCTGAGAATCTGAGCTTGTGTCCAAAAGTTAAGTTTCTGGCTGAATTCAGCCCCAGTGCCAATTCTGAGATAAAACTTTGGTCTAACTCCTCAAGGAAATCTCGTACTTGAAAATTGAATGTGTTTTTGCCCTTTTAAAGACCGTGGGGAACATGAATATGTGTTTGTTTTGCATATCTAAGCTCTGTGTCAAAAGTTATGTTTTCTGGTTGAATGCAGTCCTACTGCCAATTCTGAGAGAAACTTTGGTCTATCTCCTCAGGGAAAACTCAGATTTGAAAATTTGTCTGTTTTGGGGCTTTTCAGACTGTGGGGTACATGAATATGTGTTTGTTTTGCATATCTGAGCTCTGTGTCAAAAGTTAAGTTTTCTGGCTGAATTGAGCCCTACTGCCAATATGAGAGGCACTTTGGTCTATCTCCTCAGGGAAAGCTCAGATTTGAAAAAATGTCTGTTTTGGGGGCTTGTCAGACTGTGGAGTACATGAATATGTGTTTCTTCTCCAAATCTGAGCTCTATGTCAAAAGTTCCGTTTTCTGGGTGAATTGAGCCCTACTGTCAATTCTGAGAGACACTTTGGTCTATCTCCTCAGGGAAAACACAGATTTGAAAAATTTGTCTGTTTCTTGGCCTTTTCAGACTGTGGGGTACATGAATATGTGTTTTTTTTTGCATATCTAAGCTCTGTGTCAAAAGTTAAGTTTTCTTGCTGAATTGAGTCCTACTGCCAATTCTGAGAGAAACTTTGGTCTATCTCCTCAGGAAAACTCAGATTTGAAAATTTGTCTGTTTTTTGGCCTTTTCAGACTGTGGGGTACATGAATATGTGTTTGTTTTGCATATCTGAGCTCTGTGTCAAAAGTTAGGTTTTCTGGCTGAATTGAGCCCTACTGCAAATTCTGAGAGGCACTTTGGTCTATCTCCTCAGGGAAAGCTCAGATTTGAAAAAATTGTCTGTTTCTGAGGCTTTTCAGATTGTGGGGTACATGAATATGTGTTTGTTTTGCATATCTG
This sequence comes from Pantherophis vulpinus, assembly GCA_037215915.1. Classification (NCBI taxonomy): domain Eukaryota; kingdom Metazoa; phylum Chordata; class Lepidosauria; order Squamata; family Colubridae; genus Pantherophis; species Pantherophis vulpinus. The sequence goes on from JAXLNS010000073.1 coordinate 339,184, forward strand.
AGCTCTGTGTCAAAAGTTAAGTTTTCTGGCTGAATTGAGCCCTACTGCCAATTCTGAGAGGCACTTTGGTGTATCTCCTCAGGGAAAGCTCAGATTTGAAAAAAATGTCTGTTTTTGGGCTTGTCAGACTGTGGAGTACATGAATATGTGTTTCTTCTCCAAATCTGAGCTCTATGTCAAAAGTTCCGTTTTCTGGGTGAATTGAGCCCTACTGCCAATTCTGAGAGGCACTTTGGTCTCTCTCCTCAGGGAAAGCTCAGATTGGAAAAAATGTCTGTTTTGGGGGCTTTTCAGACTGTGGGGTACATGAATATGTGTTTCTTTTGCATATCTAAGCTCTGTGTCAAAAGTTAAGTTTTCTGGCTGAATTGAGCCCCACTGCCAATTCTGAGATAAACTTTGGTCTAACTCCTCAGGGAAAACTCAGATTTGAAAAATTTGTCTGTTTTTTGGGCTTGTCAGACTGTGGGGTACATGAATATGTGTTTCTTCTCCAAATCTGAGCTCTATGTCAAAAGTTCCGTTTTCTGGGTGAATTGAGCCCTACTGCCAATTCTGAGAGACACTTTGGTCTATCTCCTCAGGGAAAACTCAGATTTGAAAAAAATTGTCTGTTTTGGGGGCTTTTCAGACTGTGGGGTACATGAATATGTGTTTGTTTTGCATATCTGAGCTCTGTGTCAAAAGTTAGGTTTTCTGGCTGAATTGACCCCTACTGCAAATTCTGAGAGGCACTTAGGTCTATCTCCTCAGGGAAAGCTCAGATTTGAAAAAATTGTCTGTTTCTGGGGCTTTTCAGACTGTGGGGTACATGAATATGTGTTTGTTTTGCATATCTAAGCTCTGTGTCAAAAGTTATGTTTTCTGGTTGAATGCAGTCCTACTGCAATTCTGAGAGAAACTTTGGTTTATCTCCTCAGGGAAAACTCAGATTTGAAAAATTTGTCTGTTTTTTGGCCTTTTCAGACTGTGGGGTACATGAATATGTGTTTGTTTTGCGTATCTAAGCTCTGTTCAAAAGTTAAGTTTTCTGGCTGAATTGAGCCCTACTGCCAATTCTGAGAGGCACTTTGTCTATCTCTTCAGGGAAAGATCAGATTTGAAAAAAATTGTCTGTTTTGGGCTTTTCAGTCTGTGAGGTACATGAATATGTGTTTTGTTTTGCATATCTAAGCTCTGGGTCAAAAGTTCCGTTTTCTGGCTGCAATTGAGCCCTATTGCCAATTCAGAGAGACACTTTGGTCTAACTCCAAAGCAGATTGAAAGACTCAGATTTGAAAAAATTGACATGGTTTTTTGAGCTTTTTCAAACTGTGGGGTCATGATATGAGTTTGTTTTGCATATTAGCTCTGTGTCAAAGTTATGTTTTCTGGTTGAATGCAGTCCTACTGCCAATTCTGAGAGACACTTTGGTCTATCTCCTCAGGGAAAGCTCAGATTTGAAAAAATTGTCTGTTTCTGGGCTTTTCAGATTGTGGGGTACATGAAAAACCTCGTACTTGAAAATTGAACGTGTTTTTGCCCTTTTCAGATCGTGGGGAACATAAATATGTGTTTGTTTTGCATATCTAAGCTCTGTGTCAAAAGTTAAGTTTTCTGGCTGAATTGAGTCCTACTGCCAATTCTGAGAGATAGCTTTGGTCTAACTCCTCAGGGAAAGCTCAGATTTGAAAATTGTGTGTTTTTGGTGTTTTCATACCTTGCATAACATGAATATGTTCCTTTTGAAAATCTGAGCTTGTGGTCCAAAGTTAAGTTTTCTGGCTGAATTGAGCCCCACTGCCAATTCTGAGATAAACTTTGGTCTAACTCCTCAAGAAACCTCGTACTTGAAAATTGAATGTGTTTTTGCCCTTTTTCAGACCGTGGGGAACATGAATATGTGCAAATGTGAGCTCTGTGTCAAAAGTTCCGTTTTCTGGCTGAATTGAGCCCTACTGCCAATTCTGAGAGACACTTTGGTCTATCTCCTCAGGGAAAGCTCAGATTTGAAAATTGTGTATTTTTGGTGTTTTCATACCTTGCATAACATGAATATGTATTTTTGTTCTGAGAATCTGAGCTTGTGTCCAAAGTTAAGTTTTCTGGCTGAATTCAGCCCCAGTGCCAATTCTGAGATAAACTTTGGTCTAACTCCTCAAGGAAATCTCGTACTTGAAAATTGAATGTGTTTTTGCCCTTTTAAAGACCGTGGGGAACATGAATATGTGTTTGTTTTGCATATCTAAGCTCTGTGTCAAAAGTTATGTTTTCTGGTTGAATGCAGTCCTACTGCCAATTCTGAGAGAAACTTTGGTCTATCTCCTCAGGGAAAACTCAGATTTGAAAAATTTGTCTGTTTTGGGGCTTTTCAGACTGTGGGGTACATGAATATGTGTTTGTTTTGCATATCTGAGCTCTGTGTCAAAAGTTAAGTTTTCTGGCTGAATTGAGCCCTACTGCCAATATGAGAGGCACTTTGGTCTATCTCCTCAGGGAAAGCTCAGATTTGAAAAAAATGTCTGTTTTGGGGGCTTGTCAGACTGTGGAGTACATGAATATGTGTTTCTTCTCCAAATCTGAGCTCTATGTCAAAAGTTCCGTTTTCTGGGTGAATTGAGCCCTACTGTCAATTCTGAGAGACACTTTGGTCTATCTCCTCAGGGAAAACACAGATTTGAAAATTTGTCTGTTTCTTGGCCTTTTCAGACTGTGGGGTACATGAATATGTGTTTTTTTTGCATATCTAAGCTCTGTGTCAAAAGTTAAGTTTTCTTGCTGAATTGAGTCCTACTGCCAATTCTGAGAGAAACTTTGGTCTATCTCCTCAGGGAAAACTCAGATTTGAAAAATTTGTCTGTTTTTTGGCCTTTTCAGACTGTGGGGTACATGAATATGTGTTTGTTTTGCGTATCTAAGCTCTGTGTCAAAAGTTAAGTTTTCTGGCTGAATTGAGCCCTACTGCCAATATGAGAGGCACTTTGGTCTATCTCCTCAGGGAAAGCTCAGATTTGAAAAAAATGTCTGTTTTGGGGGCTTGTCAGACTGTGGAGTACATGAATATGTGTTTCTTCTCCAAATCTGAGCTCTATGTCAAAAGTTCCGTTTTCTGGGTGAATTGAGCCCTACTGTCAATTCTGAGAGACACTTTGGTCTATCTCCTCAGGGAAAACACAGATTTGAAAAATTTGTCTGTTTCTTGGCCTTTTCAGACTGTGGGGTACATGAATATGTGTTTTTTTTGCATATCTAAGCTCTGTGTCAAAAGTTAAGTTTTCTTGCTGAATTGAGTCCTACTGCCAATTCTGAGAGGCACTTTGGTCTATCTCCTCAGGGAAAGCTCAGATTTGAAAAAATTGTCTGTTTCTGGGGCTTTTCAGACTGTGGGGTACATGAATATGTGTTTGTTTTGCATATCTAAGCTCTGTGTCAAAAGTTATGTTTTCTGGTTGAATGCAGTCCTACTGCCAATTCTGAGAGAAACTTTGGTTTATCTCCTCAGGGAAAACTCAGATTTGAAAAATTTGTCTGTTTTTTGGCCTTTTCAGACTGTGTGGTACATGAATATGTGTTTGTTATGCGTATCTAAGCTCTGTTTCAAAAGTTAAGTTTTCTGGCTGAATTGAGCCCTACTGCCAATTCTGAGAGGCACTTTGGTCTATCTCTTCAGGGAAAGATCAGATTTGAAAAAAATTGTCTGTTTTGGGGCTTTTCAGTCTGTGAGGTACATGAATATGTGTTTGTTTTGCATATCTAAGCTCTGGGTCAAAAGTTCCATTTTCTGGCTGAATTGAGCCCTATTGCCAATTCAGAGAGACACTTTGGTCTAACTCCAAAGGGATAGCTCAGATTTGAAAAAATTGACTGGTTTTTGGGCTTTTCAAACTGTGGGGTACATGAATATGAGTTTGTTTTGCATATCTAAGCTCTGTGTCAAAAGTTATGTTTTCTGGTTGAATGCAGTCCTACTGCCAATTCTGAGAGACACTTTGGTCTATCTCCTCAGGGAAAGCTCAGATTTGAAAAAATTGTCTGTTTCTGGGGCTTTTCAGATTGTGGGGTACATGAAAAACCTCGTACTTGAAAATTGAACGTGTTTTTGCCCTTTTTCAGATCGTGGGGAACATAAATATGTGTTTGTTTTGCATATCTAAGCTCTGTGTCAAAAGTTAAGTTTTCTGGCTGAATTGAGCCCCACTGCCAATTCTGAGATAAACTTTGGTCTAACTCCTCAAGGAAACCTCGTACTTGAAAATTGAATGTGTTTTTGCCCTTTTTCAGACCGTGGGGAACATGAATATGTGTTTCTTCTGCAAATGTGAGCTCTGTGTCAAAAGTTCTGTTTTCTGGCTGAATTGAGCCCTACTGCCAATTCTGAGAGACACTTTGGTCTATCTCCTCAGGAAAGCTCAGATTTGAAAATTGTGTGTTTTTGGTGTTTTCATACCTTGCATAACATGAATATGTATTTTTGTTCTGAGAATCTGAGCTTGTGTCCAAAGTTAAGTTTTCTGGCTGAATTCAGCCCCAGTGCCAATTCTGAGATAAACTTGGTCTAACTCCTCAAGGAAACCTCGTACTTGAAAATTGAATGTGTTTTTGCCCTTTTTCAGACCGTGGGGAACATGAATATGTGTTTGTTTTGCATATCTAAGCTCTGTGTCAAAAGTTATGTTTTCTGGTTGAATGCAGTCCTACTGCCAATTCTGAGAGAAACTTTGGTCTATCTCCTCAGGGAAAACTCAGATTTGAAAAATTTGTCTGTTTTGGGGCTTTTCAGACTGTGGGGTACATGAATATGTGTTTGTTTTGCATATCTGAGCTCTGTGTCAAAAGTTAAGTTTTCTGGCTGAATTGAGCCCTACTGCCAATATGAGAGGCACTTTGGTCTATCTCCTCAGGGAAAGCTCAGATTTGAAAAAAATGTCTGTTTTTGGGGCTTGTCAGACTGTGGAGTACATGAATATGTGTTTCTTCTCCAAATCTGAGCTCTATGTCAAAAGTTCCGTTTTCTGGGTGAATTGAGCCCTACTGTCAATTCTGAGGGACACTTTGGTCTATCTCCTCAGGGAAAACACAGATTTGAAAAATTTGTCTGTTTCTTGGCCTTTTCAGACTGTGGGGTACATGAATATGTGTTTTTTTTGCATATCTAAGCTCTGTGTCAAAAGTTAAGTTTTCTTGCTGAATTGAGTCCTACTGCCAATTCTGAGAGAAACTTTGGTCTATCTCCTCAGGGGAAACTCAGATTTGAAAAATTTGTCTGTTTTTTGGCCTTTTCAGACTGTGGGGTACATGAATATGTGTTTGTTTTGCGTATCTAAGCTCTGTGTCAAAAGTTAAGTTTTCTGGCTGAATTGAGCCCTACTGCCAATTCTGAGAGGCACTTTGATCTATCTCTTCAGGGAAAGCTCAGATTTGAAAAAAATTGTCTGTTTTGGGGCTTTTCAGTCTGTGAGGTACATGAATATGTGTTTGTTTTGCATATCTAAGCTCTGGGTCAAAAGTTCCGTTTTCTGGCTGAATTGAGCCCTATTGCCAATTCTGAGAGACACTTTGGTCTAACTCCAAAGGGATAGCTCAGATTTGAAAAAATTGACTGGTTTTTGGGCTTTTCAAACTGTGGGGTACATGAATATGAGTTTATTTTGCATATCTAAGCTCTGTGTCAAAAGTGATGTTTTCTGGTTGAATGGAGTCCTACTGCCAATTCTGAGAGACACTTTGGTCTATCTCCTCAGGGAAAGCTCAGATTTGAAAAAAATGTCTGTTTTGGGGGCTTTTTAGACTGTGGGGTACATGAATATGTGTTTGTTTTGCATATCTAAGCTCTGTGTCAAAAGCTATGTGTTCTGGTTGAATGCAGTCCTACTGCCAATTCTGAGAGACACTTTTGTCTAACTCCTCAGGGAAAGCTCAGATTTGAAAATTGTGTGTTTTTGGTGTTTTCATACCTTGCATAACATGAATATGTGTTTCTTTTGAAAGTCTGAGCTTGTTTCCAAAGTTTAGTTTTCTGGCTGAATTGAGCCCCACTGCCAATTCTGAGATACACTTTAGTCTAACTCCTCAGGGATAGCTCAGATTTGAAAAAAATGTGTTTTTGGGGCTTTTCAGACTGTGGGGTACATGAATATGTGTTTGTTTTGCATATCTAAGCTCTGTGTCAAAAGTTATGTTTTCTGGTTCAATGCAGTCCTACTGCCAATTCTGAGAGACAGCTTTGGTCTATCTCCTCAGGGAAAGCTTAGACTTGAAAATTGTGTGTTTTTGGTGTTTTCATACCTTGCATAACATGAATATGTTCCTTTTGAAAACCTGAGCTTGTGTCCAAAGTTAAGTTTTCTGGCTGAATTGAGCCCCACTGCCAATTCTGAGATAAACTTTGGTCTAACTCCTCAAGGAAACCTCGTACTTGAAAATTGAATGTGTTTTTGCCCTTTTTCAGACCGTGGGGAACATGAATATGTTTTTCTTCTGCAAATCTGAGCTCTATGTCAAAAGTTCCCTTTTCTGGCTGAATTGAGCCCTACTGCCAATTCTGATGCCCTTTGGTCTAACTCCTCAGGCAAACCTCGTACTTGAAATTTGAATGTGTTTTTGCCCTTTTTCAGACCGTGGGGAACATGAATATGTGTTTCTTCTGCAAATGTGAGCTCTGTGTCAAAAGTTCCGTTTTCTGGCTGAATTGAGCCCTGCTGCCAATTCTGAGAGACACTTTGTTCTATCTCCTCAGGGAAAGCTCAGATTTGAAAATTGTGTGTTTTGGTGTTTTCATACCTTGCATAACATGAATATGTGTTTTTGTTTTGAAGAATCTGAGCTTGTGTCCAAAGTTAAGTTTTCTGGCTGAATTCAGCCCAGTGCCAATTCTGAGATAAACTTTGGTCTAACTCCTCAAGGAAACCTCGTACTTGAAAATTGAATGTGTTTTTGGCCTTTTTCAGACCGTGGGGAACATGAATATGTGTTTGTTTTGCATATCTAAGCTCTGTGTCAAAGTTATGTTTTCTGGTTGAATGCAGTCCTACTGCCAATTCTGAGAGAAACTTTGGTCTATCTCCTCAGGGAAAACTCAGATTTGAAAAAAATTGTCTGTTTTGGGGTCTTTTCAGACTGTGGGGTACATGAATATGTTTTTGTTTTGCATATCTGAGCTCTGTGTCAAAAGTTAAGTTTTCTGGCTGAATTGACCCCTACTGCCAATTCTGAGAGGCACTTTAGTCTATCTCATCAGGGAAAGCTCAGATTTGAAAAAAATGTCTGTTGTTTGGGCTTGTCAGACTGTGGGGTACATGAATATGTGTTTCTTCTCCAAATCTGAGCTCTATGTCAAAAGTTCCATTTTCTGGGTGAATTGAGCCCTACTGTCAATTCTGAGAGACACTTTGGTCTATCTCCTCAGGGAAAACTCAGATTTGAAAAATTTGTCTGTTTTTTGGCCTTTTCAGACTGTGGGGTACATGAATATGTGTTTGTTTTGCATATCTAAGCTCTGGGTCAAAAGTTCCGTTTTCTTGCTGAATTGAGCCCTATTGCCAATTCTGAGAGACACTTTGGTCTAACTCCAAAGGGATAGCTCAGATTTGAAAAAATTGACTGGTTTTTGGGCTTTTCAAACTGTGGGGTACATGAATATGAGTTTGTTTTGCATATCTAAGCTCTGTGTCAAAAGTTATGTTTCTGGTTGAATGCAGTCCTACTGCCAATTCTGAGAGACACTTTGGTCTATCTCCTCAGGGAAAGCTCAGATTTGAAAAAAATGTCTGTTTTTGGGGCTTTTTAGACTGTGGGGTACATGAATATGTGTTTGTTTTGCATATCTAAGCTCTGTGTCAAAAGCTATGTTTTCTGGTTGAATGCAGTCCTACTGCCAATTCTGAGAGACAATTTTGTCTAACTCCTCAGGGAAAGCTCAGATTTGAAAATTCTGTGTTTTTGGTGTTTTCATACCTTGCATAACATGAATATGTGTTTCTTTTGAAAATCTGAGCTTGTGTCCAAAGTTAAGTTTTCTGGCTGAATTGTGCCCCACTGCCAATTCTGAGATACACTTTGGTCTAACTCCTCAAGGAAACCTCGTACTTGAAATTTGAATGTGTTTTTGCCCTTTTTCAGACCGTGGGGAACATGAATATGTGTTTCTTCTGCAAATCTGAGCTCTGTGTCAAAAGTTCCGTTTTCTGGCTGAATTGAGCCCTACTGCCAATTCTGAGAGGCACTTTGGTCTATCTCCTCAGGGAAAGCTCAGATTGGAAAAAAATGTCTGTTTTGGGGCTTTTCAGACTGTGGGGTACATGAATACGTGTTTCTTTTGCATATGTAAGCTCTGTGTCAAAGTTAAGTTTTCTGGCTGAATTGAGCTCCACTGCCAATTCTGAGATAAACTTTGATCTAACTCCTCAGGGAAAACTCAGATTTGAAAAATTTGTCTGTTTTTCGGGCTTGTCAGACTGTGGGGTACATGAATATGTGTTTCTTCTCCAAATCTGAGCTCTATGTCAAAAGTTCCGTTTTCTGGGTGAATTGAGCCCTACTGTCAATTCTGAGAGACACTTTGGTCTATCTCCTCAGGGAAAACTCAGATTTGAAAAAAATTGTCTGTTTTGGGGCTTTTCAGACTGTGGGGTACATGAATATGTGTTTGTTTTGCATATCTGAGCTCTGTGTCAAAAGTTAGGTTTTCTGGCTGAATTGAGCCCTACTGCCAATTCTGAGAGACACTTTGGTCTATCTCCTCAGGGAAAGCTCAGATTTGAAAAAATTGTCTGTTTCTGGGGCTTTTCAGATTGTGGGGTACATGAATATGTGTTTGTTTTGCATATATGAGCTCTGTGTCAAAAGTTACGTTTTCTGGTTGAATGCCGTCCTACTGCCAATCCGAGAGACAGCTTTGGTCTAACTCCTCAGGGAAAGCTCAGATTTGAAAATTGTGTGTTTTTGGTGTTTTCATACCTTGCATAACATGAATATGTTCCTTTTGAAAATCTGAGCTTGTGTCCAAAGTTAAGTTTTCTGGCTGAATTCAGCCCCAGTGCCAATTCTGAGATAAACTTTGGTCTAACTCCTCAAGGAAACCTCGTACTTGAAAATTGAATGTGTTTTTGCCCTTTTTCAGACCGTGGGGAACATGAATATGTTTTTCTTCTGCAAATCTGAGCTCTATGTCAAAAGTTCCGTTTTCTGGCTGAATTGAGCCCTACTGCCAATTCTGATGCCCTTTGGTCTAACTCCTCAGGCAAACCTCGTACTTGAAATTTGAATGTGTTTTTGCCCTTTTTCAGACCGTGGGGAACATGAATATGTGTTTCTTCTGCAAATCTGAGCTCTGTGTCAAAAGTTAAGTTTTCTGGCTGAATTGAGTCCTACTGCCAATTCTGAGAGATAGCTTTGGTCTAACTCCTCAGGGAAAGCTCAGATTTGAAAATTGTGTGTTTTTGGTGTTTTCATACCTTGCATAACATGAATATGTTCCTTTTGAAAATCTGAGCTTGTGTCCAAAGTTAAGTTTTCTGGCTGAATTCAGCCCCAGTGCCAATTCTGAGATAAACTTTGGTCTAACTCCTCAAGGAAACCTCGTACTTGAAAATTGAATGTGTTTTTGCCCTTTTTCAGACCGTGGGGAACATGAATATGTTTTTCTTCTGCAAATCTGAGCTCTATGTCAAAAGTTCCGTTTTCTGGCTGAATTGAGCCCTACTGCCAATTCTGATGCCCTTTGGTCTAACTCCTCAGGCAAACCTCGTACTTGAAATTTGAATGTGTTTTTGCCCTTTTTCAGACCGTGGGGAACATGAATATGTGTTTCTTCTGCAAATGTGAGCTCTGTGTCAAAAGTTCCGTTTTCTGGCTGAATTGAGCCCTACTGCCAATTGTGAGAGAAACTTTGTTCTATCTCCTCAGGGAAAGCTCAGATTTGAAAATTGTGTGTTTTTGGTGTTTTCATACCTTGCATAACATGAATATGTGTTTTTGTTTTGAGAATCTGAGCTTGTGTCCAAAGTTAAGTTTTCTGGCTGAATTCAGCCCCAGTGCCAATTCTGAGATAAACTTTGGTCTAACTCCTCAAGGAAACCTCGTACTTGAAAATTGAATGTGTTTTTGGCCTTTTTCAGACCGTGGGGAACATGAATATGTGTTTGTTTTGCATATCTAAGCTCTGTGTCAAAAGTTATGTTTTCTGGCTGAATTGTGCCCCACTGCCAATTCTGAGATACACTTTGGTCTAACTCCTCAAGGAAACCTCGTACTTGAAATTTGAATGTGTTTTTGCCCTTTTTCAGACCGTGGGGAACATGAATATGTGTTTCTTCTGCAAATCTGAGCTCTGTGTCAAAAGTTCCGTTTTCTGGCTGAATTGAGCCCTACTGCCAATTCTGAGAGGCACTTTGGTCTATCTCCTCAGGGAAAGCTCAGATTGGAAAAAAATGTCTGTTTTGGGGGCTTTTCAGACTGTGGGGTACATGAATACGTGTTTCTTTTGCATATGTAAGCTCTGTGTCAAAAGTTAAGTTTTCTGGCTGAATTGAGCTCCACTGCCAATTCTGAGATAAACTTTGATCTAACTCCTCAGGGAAAACTCAGATTTGAAAAATTTGTCTGTTTTTTGGGCTTGTCAGACTGTGGGGTACATGAATATGTGTTTCTTCTCCAAATCTGAGCTCTATGTCAAAAGTTCCGTTTTCTGGGTGAATTGAGCCCTACTGTCAATTCTGAGAGACACTTTGGTCTATCTCCTCAGGGAAAACTCAGATTTGAAAAAAATTGTCTGTTTTGGGGGCTTTTCAGACTGTGGGGTACATGAATATGTGTTTGTTTTGCATATCTGAGCTCTGTGTCAAAAGTTAGGTTTTCTGGCTGAATTGAGCCCTACTGCCAATTCTGAGAGACACTTTGGTCTATCTCCTCAGGGAAAGCTCAGATTTGAAAAAATTGTCTGTTTCTGGGCTTTTCAGATTGTGGGGTACATGAATATGTGTTTGTTTTGCATATATGAGCTCTGTGTCAAAAGTTACGTTTTCTGGTTGAATGCCGTCCTACTGCCAATTCCGAGAGACAGCTTTGGTCTAACTCCTCAGGGAAAGCTCAGATTTGAAAATTGTGTGTTTTTGGTGTTTTCATACCTTGCATAACATGAATATGTTCCTTTTGAAAATCTGAGCTTGTGTCCAAAGTTAAGTTTTCTGGCTGAATTCAGCCCCAGTGCCAATTCTGAGATAAACTTTGGTCTAACTCCTCAAGGAAACCTCGTACTTGAAAATTGAATGTGTTTTTGCCCTTTTTCAGACCGTGGGGAACATGAATATGTTTTTCTTCTGCAAATCTGAGCTCTATGTCAAAAGTTCCGTTTTCTGGCTGAATTGAGCCCTACTGCCAATTCTGATGCCCTTTGGTCTAACTCCTCAGGCAAACCTCGTACTTGAAATTTGAATGTGTTTTTGCCCTTTTTCAGACCGTGGGGAACATGAATATGTGTTTCTTCTGCAAATCTGAGCTCTGTGTCAAAAGTTAAGTTTTCTGGCTGAATTGAGTCCTACTGCCAATTCTGAGAGATAGCTTTGGTCTAACTCCTCAGGGAAAGCTCAGATTTGAAAATTGTGTGTTTTTGGTGTTTTCATACCTTGCATAACATGAATATGTTCCTTTTGAAAATCTGAGCTTGTGTCCAAAGTTAAGTTTTCTGGCTGAATTCAGCCCCAGTGCCAATTCTGAGATAAACTTTGGTCTAACTCCTCAAGGAAACCTCGTACTTGAAAATTGAATGTGTTTTTGCCCTTTTTCAGACCGTGGGGAACATGAATATGTTTTTCTTCTGCAAATCTGAGCTCTATGTCAAAAGTTCCGTTTTCTGGCTGAATTGAGCCCTACTGCCAATTCTGATGCCCTTTGGTCTAACTCCTCAGGCAAACCTCGTACTTGAAATTTGAATGTGTTTTTGCCCTTTTTCAGACCGTGGGGAACATGAATATGTGTTTCTTCTGCAAATGTGAGCTCTGTGTCAAAAGTTCCGTTTTCTGGCTGAATTGAGCCCTACTGCCAATTGTGAGAGAAACTTTGTTCTATCTCCTCAGGGAAAGCTCAGATTTGAAAATTGTGTGTTTTTGGTGTTTTCATACCTTGCATAACATGAATATGTGTTTTTGTTTTGAGAATCTGAGCTTGTGTCCAAAGTTAAGTTTTCTGGCTGAATTCAGCCCCAGTGCCAATTCTGAGATAAACTTTGGTCTAACTCCTCAAGGAAACCTCGTACTTGAAAATTGAATGTGTTTTTGGCCTTTTTCAGACCGTGGGGAACATGAATATGTGTTTCTTCTCCAAATCTGAGCTCTATGTCAAAAGTTCCGTTTTCTGGGAGAATTGAGCCCTACTGCCAATTCTGATACCCTTTGGTCTAACTCCTCAGGCAAACCTTGTACTTGAAATTTGAATGTGTTTTTGCCCTTTTTCAGACTGTGGGGAACATGAATATGTGTTTCTTCTGCAAATGTGAGCTCTGTGTCAAAAGTTCCGTTTTCTGGCTGAATTGAGCCCTACTGCCAATTCTGAGAGGCACTTTGGTCTATCTCCTCAGGGAAAGCTCAGATTGGAAAAAAATGTCTGTTTTTGGGGCTTTTCAGACTGTGGGGTACATGAATACGTGTTTCTTTTGCATATCTAAGCTCTGTGTCAAAAGTTAAGTTTTCTGGCTGAATTGAGCTCCACTGCCAATTCTGAGATAAACTTTGGTCTAACTCCTCAGGGAAAACTCAGATTTGAAAAATTTGTCTGTTTTTTGGGCTTGTCAGACTGTGGGGTACATGAATATGTGTTTCTTCTCCAAATCTGAGCTCTATGTCAAAAGTTCCGTTTTCTGGGTGAATTGAGCCCTACTGTCAATTCAGAGAGACACTTTGGTCTATCTCCTCAGGGAAAACTCAGATTTGAAAAAAATTGTCTGTTTTGGGGGCTTTTCAGACTGTGGGGTACATGAATATGTGTTTCTTCTCCAAATCTGAGCTCTATGTCAAAAGTTCCGTTTTCTGGCTGAATTGAGCCCTACTGCAAATTCTGAGAGACACTTTGGTCTGTCTCCTCAGGGAAAACTCAGATTTGAAAAATTTGTCTCTTTTTTGGCCTTTTCAGACTGTGGGGTACATGAATATGTGTTTGTTTTGCATATCTAAGCTCTGGGTCAAAAGTTCCGTTTTCTGGCTGAATTGAGCCCTATTGCCAATTCTGAGAGACACTTTGGTCTAACTCCAAAGGGATAGCTCAGATTTGAAAAAATTGACTGGTTTTTGGGCTTTTCAAACTGTGGGGTACATGAATATGAGTTTGTTTTGCATATCTAAGCTCTGTGTCAAAAGCTATGTTTTCTGGTTGAATGCAGTCCTACTGCCAATTCTGAGAGACACTTTTGTCTAACTCCTCAGGGAAAGCTCAGATTTGAAAATTCTGTGTTTTTGGTGTTTTCATACCTTGCATAACATGAATATGTGTTTCTTTTGAAAATCTGAGCTTGTGTCCAAAGTTAAGTTTTCTGGCTGAATTGTGCCCCACTGCCAATTCTGAGATACACTTTGGTCTAACTCCTCAAGGAAACCTCGTACTTGAAGATTGAATGTGTTTTTGCTCTTTTTCAGACCATGAGGAACATGAATATGTGTTTCTTCTGCAAATCTGAGCTCTGTGTCAAAAGTTCAGTTTTCTGGTTTAATTGAGCCCTACTGCCAATTCTGATACCCTTTGGTCTAACTTCTCAGGCAAACCTCGTACTTGAAATTTGAATGTGTTTTTGCCCTTTTTCAGACTGTGGGGAACATGAATATGTGTTTGTTTTGCATATCTAAGCTCTGTGTCAAAAGTTAAGTTTTCTGGCTGAATTGAGCTCCACTGCCAATTCTGAGATAAACTTTGGTCTAACTCCTCAGGGAAAACTCAGATTTGAAAAATTTGTCTGTTTTTTGGGCTTGTCAGACTGTGGGGTACATGAATATGTGTTTCTTCTCCAAATCTGAGCTCTATGTCAAAAGTTCCGTTTTCTGGGTGAATTGAGCCCTACTGTCAATTCTGAGAGACACTTTGGTCTATCTCCTCAGGGAAAACTCAGATTTGAAAAAAATTGTCTGTTTTGGGGGCTTTTCAGACTGTGGGGTACATGAATATGTGTTTGTTTTGCATATCTGAGCTCTGTGTCAAAAGTTACGTTTTCTGGTTGAATGCCGTCCTACTGCCAATTCTGAGAGACAGCTTTGGTCTAACTCCTCAGGGAAAGCTCAGATTTGAAAATTGTGTGTTTTTGGTGTTTTCATACCTTGCATAACATGAATATGTGTTTCTTTTGAAAATCTGAGCTTGTGTCCAAAGTTAAGTTTTCTGGCTGAATTGAGCCCCACTGCCAATTCTGAGATAAACTTTGGTCTAAGTCCTCAAGGAAACCTCGTACATGAAAATTGAACGTGTTTTTGCCCTTTTTCAGATCGTGGGGAACATGAATATGTGTTTGTTTTGCATATCTAAGCTCTGTGTCCAAAGTTAAGTTTTCTGGCTGAATTGAGCTCCACTGCCAATTCTGAGATAAACTTTGGTCTAACTCCTCAGGGAAAACTCAGATTTGGAAAATTTGTCTGTTTTTTGGGCTTGTCAGACTGTGGGGTACATGAATATGTGTTTCTTCTCCAAATCTGAGCTCTATGTCAAAAGTTCCGTTTTCTGGGTGAATTGAGCCCTACTGTCAATTCTGAGAGACACTTTGGTCTATCTCCTCAGGGAAAACTCAGATTTGAAAAAAATTGTCTGTTTTGGGGGCTTTTCAGACTGTGGGGTACATGAATATGTGTTTGTTTTGCCTATCTAAGCCTGTGTCAAAAGCTATGTTTTCTGGTTGAATGCAGTCCTACTGCCAATTCTGAGAGACACTTTTGTCTAACTCCTCAGGGAAAGCTCAGATTTGAAAATTCTGTGTTTTTGGTGTTTTCATACCTTGCATAACATGAATATGTGTTTCTTTTGAAAATCTGAGCTTGTGTCCAAAGTTAAGTTTTCTGGCTGAATTGAGCCCCACTGCCAATTCTGAGATAAACTTTGGTCTAAGTCCTCAAGGAAACCTCGTACTTGAAAATTGAACGTGTTTTTGCCCTTTTTCAGATCGTGGGGAACATGAATATGTGTTTTGTTTTGCATATCTAAGCTCTGTGTCCAAAGTTAAGTTTTCTGGCTGAATTGAGTCCTACTGCCAATTCTGAGAGATAGCTTTGGTCTAACTCCTCAGGGAAAGCTCAGATTTGAAAATTGTGTATTTTTGGTGTTTTCATACCTTGCATAACATGAATATGTGTTTCTTTTGAAAGTCTGAGCTTGTGGTCCAAAGTTTAGTTTTCTGGCTGAATTGAGCCCCACTGCCAATTCTGAGATACACTTTAGTCTAACTCCTCAGGATAGCTCAGATTTGAAAAAATTGTTTTTTGGGGGCTTTTCAGACTGTGGGGTACATGAATATGTGTTTGTTTTGCATATCTAAGCTCTGTGTCAAAAGTTATGTTTTCTGGTTCAATGCAGTCCTACTGCCAATTCTGAGAGACAGCTTTGGTCTAACTCCTCAGGGAAAGCTCAGATTTGAAAATTGTGTGTTTTTGGTGTTTTCATACCTTGCATAACATGAATATGTGTTTCTTTTGAAAATCTGAGCTTGTGTCCAAAGTTAAGTTTTCTGGCTGAATTGAGCCCCACTGCTAATTCTGAGATAAACTTTGGTCTAACTACTCAAGGAAACCTCGTACTTGAAAATTGAACGTGTTTTTGCCCTTTTTCAGATCGTGGGGAACATGAATATGTGTTTGTTTTGCATATCTAAGCTCTGTGTCAAAAGTTAAGTTTTCTGGCTGAATTGAGCTCCACTGCCAATTCTGAGATAAACTTTGGTCTAACTCCTCAGGGAAAACTCAGATTTGAAAAATTTGTCTGTTTTTTGGGCTTGTCAGACTGTGGGGTACATGAATATGTGTTTCTTCTCCAAATCTGAGCTCTATGTCAAAAGTTCCGTTTTCTGGGTGAATTGAGCCCTACTGTCAATTCTGAGAGACACTTTGGTCTATCTCCTCAGGGAAAACTCAGATTTGAAAAAAATTGTCTGTTTTGGGGGCTTTTCAGACTGTGGGGTACATGAATATGTGTTTGTTTTGCATATCTGAGCTCTGTGTCAAAAGTTACGTTTTCTGGTTGAATGCCGTCCTACTGCCAATTCTGAGAGACAGCTTTGGTCTAACTCCTCAGGGGAAAGCTCAGATTGAAAATTGTGTGTTTTTGGTGTTTTCATACCTTGCATAACATGAATATGTGTTTCTTTCGAAAATCTGAGCTTGTGTCCAAAGTTAAGTTTTCTGGCTGAATTGAGCCCACTGCCAATTCTGAGATAAACTTTGGTCTAAGTCCTCAAGGAAACCTCGTACATGAAAATTGAACGTGTTTTTGCCCTTTTTCAGATCGTGGGGAACATGAATATGTGTTTGTTTTGCATATCTAAGCTCTGTGTCCAAAGTTAAGTTTTCTGGCTGAATTGAGCTCCACTGCAATTCTGAGATAAACTTTGGTCTAACTCCTCAGGGAAAACTCAGATTTGAAAAATTTGTCTGTTTTTTGGGCTTGTCAGACTGTGGGGTACATGAATATGTGTTTCTTCTCCAAATCTGAGCTCTATGTCAAAAGTTCCGTTTTCTGGGTGAATTGAGCCCTACTGTCAATTCTGAGAGACACTTTGGTCTATCTCCTCAGGGAAAACTCAGATTTGAAAAAAATTGTCTGTTTTGGGGGCTTTTCAGACTGTGGGGTACATGAATATGTGTTTGTTTTGCCTATCTAAGCCCTGTGTCAAAAGCTATGTTTTCTGGTTGAATGCAGTCCTACTGCCAATTCTGAGAGACACTTTTGTCTAACTCCTCAGGGAAAGCTCAGATTTGAAAATTCTGTGTTTTGGTGTTTTCATACCTTGCATAACATGAATATGTGTTTCTTTTGAAAATCTGAGCTTGTGTCCAAAGTTAAGTTTTCTGGCTGAATTGAGCCCCACTGCCAATTCTGAGATAAACTTTGGTCTAAGTCCTCAAGGAAACCTCGTACTTGAAATTGAACGTGTTTTTGCCCTTTTTCAGATCGTGGGGAACATGAATATGTGTTTGTTTTGCATATCTAAGCTCTGTGTCCAAAGTTAAGTTTCTGGCTGAATTGAGTCCTACTGCCATTCTGAGAGATAGCTTTGGTCTAACTCCTCAGGGAAGCTCAGATTTGAAAATTGTGTATTTTTGGTGTTTTCATACCTTGCATAACATGAATATGTGTTTCTTTTGAAAGTCTGAGCTTGTGTCCAAAGTTTAGTTTTCTGGCTGAATTGAGCCCCACTGCCAATTCTGAGATACACTTTAGTCTAACTCCTCAGGGATAGCTCAGATTTGAAAAAATTGTTTTTTGGGGGCTTTTCAGACTGTGGGGTACATGAATATGTGTTTGTTTTGCATATCTAAGCTCTGTGTCAAAAGTTATGTTTTCTGGTTCAATGCAGTCCTACTGCCAATTCTGAGAGACAGCTTTGGTCTTAACTCCTCAGGGAAAGCTCAGATTTGAAAATTGTGTGTTTTTGGTGTTTTCATACCTTGCATAACATGAATATGTGTTTCTTTTGAAAATCTGAGCTTGTGTCCAAAGTTAAGTTTTCTGGCTGAATTGAGCCCCACTGCTAATTCTGAGATAAACTTTGGTCTAACTACTCAAGGAAACCTCGTACTTGAAAATTGAACGTGTTTTTGCCCTTTTTCAGATCGTGGGGAACATGAATATGTGTTTGTTTTGCATATCTAAGCTCTGTGTCAAAAGTTAAGTTTTCTGGCTGAATTGAGCCCTACTGCCAATTCTCATGCCCTTTGGCCTAACTCCTCAGGCAAACCTCGTACTTGAAATTTGAATGTGTTTTTGCCCTTTTCAGACCGTGGGGAACATGAATATGTGTTTCTTCTGCAAATGTGACCTCTGTGTCAAAACTTCCGTTTTCTGGCTGAATTGAGCCCTACTGTCAATTCTGAGAGACACTTTGGTCTATCTCCTCAGGGAAAGCTCAGATTTGAAAATTGTGTGGTTTTTGTGTTTTCATACCTTGCATAACATGAATATGTGTTTTTGTTTTGAAAGTCTGAGCTTGTGTCCAAAGTTAAATTTTCTGGCTGAATTGAGCCCCACTGCCAATTCTGAGATAAACTTTGGTCTAACTCCTCAAGGAAACCTCGTACTTGAAAATTGAATGTGTTTTTGCCCTTTTTCAGACCGTGGGGAACATGAATATGTGTTTGTTTTGCATATCTAAGCTCTGTGTCAAAAGTTATGTTTTCTGGTTGAATGCAGTCCTACTGCCAATTCTGAGAGAAACTTTGGTCTATCTCCTCAGGGAAAGGTCAGATTTGAAAAATTGTCTGTTTCTTGGGCTTTTCAGACTGTGGGGTACATGAATATGTGTTTGTTTTGCATATCTGAGCTCTGTGTCAAAAGTTAAGTTTTCTGGCTGAATTGAGCCCTACTGCCAATTCTGAGAGGCACTTTGGTCTATCTCCTCAGGGAAAGCTCAGATTTGAAAAAATTGACTGGTTTTTGGGCTTTTCAAACTGTGGGGTACATGAATATGTGTTTCTTCTCCAAATCTGAGCTCTATGTCAAAAGTTCCGTTTTCTGGGTGAATTGAGCCCTACTGTCAATTTCTGAGAGACACTTTGGTCTATCTCCTCAGGGAAAACTCAGATTTGAAAAAAATTGTCTGTTTTGGGGGCTTTCAGACTGTGGGGTACATGAATATGTGTTTCTTCTCCAAATCTGAGCTCTATGTCAAAAGTTCCGTTTTCTGGGTGAATTGAGCCCTACTGTCAATTCTGAGAGACACTTTGGTCTATCTCCTCAGGGAAAACTCAGATTTGAAAAAAATTGTCTGTTTTGGGGGCTTTTCAGACTGTGGGGTACATGAATATGTGTTTGTTTTGCATATCTGAGCTCTGTGTCAAAGTTACGTTTTCTGGTTGAATGCCGTCCTACTGCCATTCTGAGAGACAGCTTTGGTCTAACTCCTCAGGGAAAGCTCAGATTTGAAATTGTGTGTTTTTGGTCTTTTCATACCTTGCATAACATGAATATGTGTTTCTTTGAAAATCTGAGCTTGTGTCCAAAGTTAAGTTTTCTGGCTGAATTCAGCCCCAGTGCCAATCTGAAATAAACTTTGGTCTAACTCCTCAAGGAAACCTCGTACTTGAAAATTGAATGTGTTTTTGCCCTTTTTCAGACCGTGGGGAACATGAATATGTGTTTGTTTTGCATATCTGAGCTCTGTGTCAAAAGTTAAGTTTTCTGGCTGAATTGAGCCCTACTGCCAATTCTGAGAGGCACTTTGGTCTATCTCCTCAGGAAAGCTCAGATTTGAAAAAATTGACTGGTTTTTGGGCTTTTCAAACTGTGGGTACATGAATATGTGTTTCTTCTCCAAATCTGAGCTCTATGTCAAAAGTTCCGTTTTCTGGGTGAATTGAGCCCTACTGTCAATTCTGAGAGACACTTTGGTCTATCTCCTCAGGGAAAACTCAGATTTGAAAAAAATTGTCTGTTTTGGGGGCTTTTCAGACTGTGGGGTACATGAATATGTGTTTGTTTTGCATATCTGAGCTCTGTGTCAAAAGTTAGGTTTTCTGGCTGAATTGAGCCCTACTGCAAATTCTGAGAGGCACTTTGGTCTATCTCCTCAGGGAAAGCTCAGATTGAAAAAATTGTCTGTTTCTGGGCTTTTCAGATTGTGGGGTACATGAATATGTGTTTGTTTTGCATATCTGAGCTCTGTGTAAAAAGTTACGTTTTCTGGTTGAATGCCGTCCTACTGCCAATTCTGAGAGACAGCTTTGGTCTAACTCCTCAGGGAAAGCTCAGATTTGAAAATTGTGTGTTTTTGGTGTTTTCATACCTTGCATAACATGAATATGTGTTTCTTTTGAAAATCTGAGCTTGTGTCCAAAGTTAAGTTTCTGGCTGAATTGAGCCCACTGCCAATTCTGAGATAAACTTTGGTCTATCTCCTCAAGGAACCCTCGTACTTGAAAATTGAACGTGTTTTTGCCCTTTTTCAGATCGTGGGGAACATGAATATGTGTTTGTTTTGCATATCTAAGCTCTGTGTCAAAAGTTAAGTTTTCTGGCTGAATTGAGTCCTACTGCCAATTCTGAGAGATAGCTTAGGTCTAACTCCTCAGGGAAAGCTCAGATTTGAAAATTGTGTGTTTTTGGTGTTTTCATACCTTGCATAACATGAATATGTTCCTTTTGAAAATCTGAGCTTGTGTCCAAAGTTAAGTTTTCTGGCTGAATTGAGCCCCACTGCCAATTCTGAGATAAACTTTGGTCTAACTCCTCAAGGAAACCTCGTACTTGAAAATTGAATGTGTTTTTGCCCTTTTTCAGACCGTGGGGAACATGAATATGTGTTTCTTCTGCAAATGTGAGCTCTGTGTCAAAACTTCCGTTTTCTGGCTGAATTGAGCCCTACTGCCAATTCTGATGCCCTTTGGTCTAACTCCTCAGGCAAACCTCGTACTTGAAATTTGAATGTGTTTTTGCCCTTTTTCAGACCGTGGGGAACATGAATATGTGTTTCTTCTGCAAATGTGAGCTCTGTGTCAAAAGTTCCGTTTTCTGGTTGAATTGAGCCCTACTGCCAATTCTGAGAGAAACTTTGGTCTATCTCCTCAGGGAAAGCTCAGATTTGAAAATTGTGTGTTTTTGGTGTTTTCATACCTTGCATAACATGAATATGTGTTTTTGTTTTGAGAATCTGAGCTCTGTGTCCAAAGTTAATTTTTCTGGCTGAATTCAGCCCCAGTGCCAAATCTGAGATAAACTTTGGTCTAACTCCTCAAGGAAACCTCGTACTTGAAATTTGAATGTGTTTTTGCCCTTTTTCAGACCGTGGGAACATGAATATGTGTTTGTTTTGCATATCTAAGCTCTGTGTCAAAGTTATGTTTTCTGGTTGAATGCAGTCCTACTGCCAATTCTGAGAGAAACTTTGGTCTATCTCCTCAGGGAAAGGTCAGATTTGAAAAAATTGTCTGTTTCTGGGGCTTTTCAGACTGTGGGGTACATGAATATGTGTTTGTTTTGCATATCTGAGCTCTGTGTCAAAAGTTAAGTTTTCTGGCTGAATTGAGCCCTACTGCCAATTCTGAGAGGCACTTTGGTCTATCTCCTCAGGGAAAGCTCAGATTTGAAAAAAATGTCTGTTTTTTGGGCTTGTCAGACTGTGGGGTACATGAATATGTGTTTCTTCTCCAAATCTGAGCTCTATGTCAAAAGTTCGTTTTTCTGGGTGAATTGAGCCCTACTGTCAATTCTGAGAGACACTTTGGTCTATCTCCTCAGGGAATACTCAGATTTGAAAAATTTGTCTGTTTTTTGGCCTTTTCAGACTGTGGGGTACATGAATATGTGTTTGTTTTGCGTATCTAAGCTCTGTGTCAAAAGTTATATTTTGTGGTTGAATGCCATCCAACTGCCAATTCTGAGAGACACTTTGGTCTATCAGCTCAGGGAAAGCTCAGATTTGAAAAAAAATGTCTGTTTTGGGGGCTTTTCAGACTGTGGGGTACATGAATAGGTGTTTCTTTTGCATATCTAAGCTCTGTGTCAAAAGTTAAGTTTTCTGGCTGAATTGAGCCCCACTGCCAATTCTGAGATAAACTTTGGTCTAACTCCTCAGGGAAACGTAGATTTGAAAAATTTGTCTGTTTTTTGGGCTTGTCAGACTGTGGGGTACATGAATATGTGTTTCTTCTCCAAATCTGAGCTCTATGTCAAAAGTTCCGTTTTCTGGGTGAATTGAGCCCTACTGTCAATTCTGAGAGACACTTTGGTCTATCTCCTCAGGGAAAACTCAGATTTGAAAAATTGTCTGTTTCTGGGGCTTTTCAGACTGTGGGGTACATGAATATGTGCTTGTTTTGCATATCTAAGCTCTGGGTCAAAAGTTCTGTTTTCTGGCTGAATTGAGCCCTATTGCCAATTCTGAGAGACACTTTGGTCTAACTCCAAAGGGATAGCTCAGATTTGAAAAAAATTGACTGGTTTTGGGCTTTTCAACTGTGGGGTACATGAATATGAGTTTGTTTTGCATATCTAAGCTCTGTGTCAAAGTTATGTTTTCTGGTTGAATGCAGTCCTACTGCCAATTCTGAGAGGACACTTTGGTCTATCTCCTCAGGGAAAGCTCAGATTGGAAAAAAATGTCTGTTTTGGGGGCTTTTCAGACTGTGGGGTACATGAATATGTGTTTCTTTTGCATAACTAAGCTCTGTGTCAAAAGTTAAGTTTTCTGGCTGAATTGAGCCCCACTGCCAATTCTGAGATAAACTTTGGTCTAACTCCTCAGGGAAAACGTAGATTTGAAAAATTTGTCTGTTTTTTGGGCTTGTCAGACTGTGGGGTACATGAATATGTGTTTCTTCTCCAAATCTGAGCTCTATGTCAAAAGTTCCGTTTCTGGGTGAATTGAGCCCTACTGTCAATTCTGAGAGACACTTTGGTCTATCTCCTCAGGGAAAACTCAGATTTGAAAAAAATTGTCTGTTTTGGGGCTTTTCAGACTGTGGGGTACATGAATATGTGTTTGTTTTGCATATCTGAGCTCTGTGTCAAAAGTTAGGTTTTCTGGCTGAATTGAGCCCTACTGCAAATTCTGAGAGCACTTTGGTCTATCTCCTCAGGAAAACTCAGATTTGAAAAAAATTGTCTGTTTTGGGGGCTTTTCAGACTGTGGGGTACATGAATATGTGTTTGTTTTGCCTATCTAAGCCCTGTGTCAAAAGCTATGTTTTCTGGTTGAATGCAGTCCTACTGCCAATTCTGAGAGACACTTTTGTCTAACTCCTCAGGGAAAGCTCAGATTTGAAAATTCTGTGTTTTTGGTGTTTTCATACCTTGCATAACATGAATATGTGTTTCTTTTGAAAATCTGAGCTTGTGTCCAAAGTTAAGTTTTCTGGCTGAATTGAGCCCCACTGCCAATTCTGAGATAAACTTTGGTCTAAGTCCTCAAGGAAACCTCGTACTTGAAAATTGAACGTGTTTTTGCCCTTTTTCAGATCGTGGGGAACATGAATATGTGTTTGTTTTGCATATCTAAGCTCTGTGTCCAAAGTTAAGTTTTCTGGCTGAATTGAGTCCTACTGCCAATTCTGAGAGATAGCTTTGGTCTAACTCCTCAGGAAAGCTCAGATTTGAAAATTGTGTATTTTTGGTGTTTTCATACCTTGCATAACATGAATATGTGTTTCTTTTGAAAGTCTGAGCTTGTGTCCAAAGTTTAGTTTTCTGGCTGAATTCAGCCCCAGTGCCAATTCTGAGATACACTTTGGTCTAACTTCAAAGGGATAGCTCAGATTTGAAAAAATGACTGGTTTTGGGCTTTTCAAACTGTGGGGTACATGAATATGAGTTTGTTTTGCATATCTAAGCTCTGTGTCAAAAGTTATGTTTTCTGGTTCAATGCAGTCCTACTGCCAATTCTGAGAGACAGCTTTGGTCTAACTCCTCAGGGAAAGCTCAGATTTGAAAATTGTGTGTTTTTGGTGTTTTCATACCTTGCATAACATGAATATGTGTTTTCTTTTGAAAATCTGAGCTTGTGTCCAAAGTTAAGTTTTCTGGCTGAATTGAGCCCCACTGCTAATTCTGAGATAACTTTGTCTAACTACTCAAGGAAACCTCGTACTTGAAAATTGAACGTGTTTTTGCCCTTTTTCAGATCGTGGGGAACATGAATATGTGTCTGTTTGCATATCTAAGCTCTGTGTCAAAAGTTAAGTTTTCTGGCTGAATTGAGCCCTACTGCCAATTCTCATGCCCTTTGGCCTAACTCCTCAGGCAAACCTCGTACTTGAAAATTGAATGTGTTTTTGCCCTTTTTCAGACCGTGGGGAACATGAATATGTGTTTCTTCTGCAAATGTGAGCTCTGTGTCAAAACTTCCGTTTTCTGGCTGAATTGAGCCCTACTGCCAATTCTGAGAGACACTTTGTTCTATCTCCTCAGGAAAGCTCAGATTTGAAAATTGTGTGTTTTTGGTGTTTTCATACCTTGCATAACATGAATATGTGTTTTTGTTTTGAGAATCTGAGCTTGTGTCCAAAGTTAAGTTTTCTGGCTGAATTCAGCCCCAGTGCCAATTCTGAAATAAACTTTGGTCTAACTCCTCAAGGAAACCTCGTACTTGAAAATTGAATGTGTTTTTGCCTTTTTCAGACCGTGGGGAACATGAATATGTGTTTGTTTTGCATATCTAAGCTCTGTGTCAAAAGTTATGTTTTCTGGTTGAATGCAGTCCTACTGCCAATCTGAGAGAAACTTTGGTCTATCTCCTCAGGGAAAGGTCAGATTTGAAAAAATTGTCTGTTTCTGGGGCTTTTCAGACTGTGGGGTACATGAATATGTGTTTGTTTTGCATATCTGAGCTCTGTGTCAAAAGTTAAGTTTTCTGGCTGAATTGAGCCCTACTGCCAATTCTGAGAGGCACTTTGGTCTATCTCCTCAGGGAAAGCTCAGATTTGAAAAAATTGACTGGTTTTGGGGCTTTTCAAACTGTGGGTACATGAATATGTGTTTCTTCTCCAAATCTGAGCTCTATGTCAAAAGTTCCGTTTTCTGGGTGAATTGAGCCCTACTGTCAATTCTGAGAGACACTTTGGTCTATCTCCTCAGGGAAAACTCAGATTTGAAAAAATTGTCTGTTTTGGGGGCTTTTCAGACTGTGGGGTACATGAATATGTGTTTCTTCTCCAAATCTGAGCTCTATGTCAAAAGTTCCGTTTTCTGGTGAATTGAGCCTACTGTCAATTCTGAGAGACACTTTGGTCTATCTCCTCAGGGAAACTCAGATTGAAAAAAATTGTCTGTTTTGGGGCTTTTCAGATCGTGGGGAACATGAATATGTGTTTGTTTTGCATATCTAAGCTCTGTGTCAAAAGTTAAGTTTTCTGCTGAATTGAGTCCTACTGCCAATTCTGAGAGATAGCTTTGGTCTAACTCCTCAGGGAAAGCTCAGATTTGAAAATTGTGTATTTTTGGTGTTTTCATACCTTGCATAACATGAATATGTGTTTCTTTTGAAAGTCTGAGCTTGTGTCCAAAGTTTAGTTTTCTGGCTGAATTGAGCCCCACTGCCAATTCTGAGATACACTTTAGTCTAACTCCTCAGGGATAGCTCAGATTTGAAAAATTGTGTTTTGGGGGCTTTTCAGACTGTGGGGTACATGAATATGTTTGTTTTGCATATCTAAGCTCTGTGTCAAAAGTTATGTTTTCTGGTTCAATGCAGTCCTACTGCCAATTCTGAGAGACAGCTTTGGTCTAACTCCTCAGGGAAAGCTCAGATTTGAAAATTGTGTGTTTTTGTGTTTTCATACCTTGCATAACATGAATATGTGTTTGTTTTGAAAGTCTGAGCTTGTGTCCAAAGTTAAATTTTCTGGCTGAATTGAGCCCACTGCCATTTTGAGATAAACTTTGGTCTAACTCCTCAAGAAACCTCGTACTTGAAATTGAATGTGTTTTTGCCCTTTTTCAGACGTGGGGAACATGAATATGTGTTTCTTCTGCAAATGTGAGCTCTGTGTCAAAACTTCCGTTTTCTGCTGAATTGAGCCCTACTGCCAATTCTGAGAGACACTTTGTTCTATCTCCTCAGGGAAAGCTCAGATTTGAAAATTGTGTGTTTTTGGTGTTTTCATACCTTGCATAACATGAATATGTGTTTTTGTTTTGAGAATCTGAGCTTGTGTCCAAAGTTAAGTTTCTGGCTGAATTCAGCCCCAGTGCCAATTCTGAAATAAACTTTGGTCTAACTCCTCAAGGAACCTCGTACTTGAAAATTGAATGTGTTTTTGCCCTTTTCAGACCGTGGGGAACATGAATATGTGTTTGTTTTGCATATCTAAGCTCTGTGTCAAAAGTTATGTTTTCTGGTTGAATGCAGTCCTACTGCCAATTCTGAGAGAAACTTTGGTCTATCTCCTCAGGGAAAGGTCAGATTTGAAAAAATTGTCTGTTTCTGGGCTTTTCAGACTGTGGGTACATGAATATGTGTTTGTTTTGCATATCTGAGCTCTGTGTCAAAAGTTAAGTTTTCTGGCTGAATTGAGCCCTACTGCCAATTCTGAGAGGCACTTTGGTCTATCTCCTCAGGGAAAGCTCAGATTTGAAAAAATTGACTGGTTTTTGGGCTTTTCAAACTGTGGGGTACATGAATATGTGTTTTCTTCTCCAAATCTGAGCTCTATGTCAAAAGTTCCGTTTTCTGGTGAATTGAGCCCTACTGCAAATTCTGAGAGGCACTTTGGTCTATCTCCTCAGGGAAAGCTCAGATTTGAAAAAATTGTCTGTTTCTGGGGCTTTTCAGATTGTGGGGTACATGAATATGTGTTTGTTTTGCATATCTGAGCTCTGTGTAAAAAGTTACGTTTTCTGGTTGAATGCCGTCCTACTGCCAATTCTGAGAGACAGCTTTGGTCTAACTCCTCAGGGAAAGCTCAGATTTGAAAATTGTGTGTTTTTGTGTTTTCATACCTTGCATAACATGAATATGTGTTTCTTTTGAAAATCTGAGCTTGTGTCAAAGTTAAGTTTTCTGGCTGAATTGAGCCCCACTGCCAATTCTGAGATAAACTTTGGTCTATCTCC